>OY751319.1:10060038-10425399 GCA_963564615.1 Rhorus exstirpatorius
AAATATGCTGATAGTTGCACCCAAATTTCGTGAAACGTTGAGAGGTTTTGCCGACTCTTACTGCTCGAAGATTTATGCTTCCATGTACATGTGTTCGCTCGTCACATCGTAGCCCCATGGTACAGTATCAGTAGACTTTGGGCACAGAATTCTTTTGTCATCCTGCCAGCTTAATACTATTTTATTTTGCCTAACCGTCTCTACAATATGTTTTGAGCTACGTATCATGTGCTGGGTCCTAATCAGGGTTTTACAATGAAATAGACACTCTTTATAGTCATCGAACGTAATGGTTTTTAAAGTCGCTCCTCTGACGCCCTTTGCACGTTTATTTTCAAGCTCATTACCTTGTACTTTATACGAGTATAACTTTGCCCTAAGCCCTATAAACTCGGTCATAATTTTACCATTATTTTCATCTTTCATAAGACCCAACACTTTTTTATTCGCAAGAGGCATTCCATAGGGATTATTTGTCGGGTAATCAGATGTATCAAATTGGTGTATGTCACGTCTCACGGATTCGTAGATACTTGGAGTAGTTACGTGATAGATTAGGCTGTCCGTATCTGTGTACAATAATTTGGCTTGTTCGCCGAATGTAATCTTCATATAGTCATAATGGAAACGGTATGAATAGATTTTAGACAGGTCAAGAATTGAAAATCCAGCATATATCGGTTTGTTGAATTTTACTTTAGCTTTAGTCAATTCTATTATAACCATATCGTCGTCGAATATGGTGCAGCTATGAAAGGTAGCTCGAGCGATGAGAGCTCTTGCACCATATCGCCCATGCCAGCGTGTAACGAGCTTTACTTCACGATGATTACATACATTTTCCATCGTTTTCCCAAACACCGCGTTATTCGTTAGTTTGTAAAAGTTTTTCTCGAAATCGTTATTGGACTGCTTTCTCAAATTCGTATTGAGATCAATGTATTTTTTCAACCAAGGGGATTGTTTGAATTTTAGCACCCGATGAATCTTTGCTAATTTTAGACCCAATCTCAAAGACTCCTGTAAATTACGGTAGTGAATAATGTATTTTTCCTTCGGTAGCAATGTCGTCATCAATTTTGAATTTTTAGATTTCGGGGCTTGATAGTGTTCTGGACATAGCGGCAAGTCTTTGTGAGATTCGTGCAGCTCATTGGGATACTGCAAGTCGACCTCGAGTATATACCCGATCGGCGAATCTTCGGGAATATTTTCAATATTTTCAATAAAATTTTATTGTCGAAATCTCTGAAAACGCCGAACCCCTGACGTTTTTCTTCAAACCTCCAACCCCATGGAACTCTCTACCAGCGAAGTACAAAACGATGAATTCATGGCTGGAACGAAATTTTCATGGAATACGATGGAATTCAGGCGACACGCCGTACGAAGCTGCTGGAACAACAATTCGAGCTATCTTGAAACAAGCCCGAACCATCTACGTGAAGGGATTAGAGAAGAGGACGTGGTTAGCGCAATTCACGGATTCGTCGACACATATTGTCGATATGGAAACTCTCGATTGTCCATCATTGCAGAAATTATCGAAAATATCAAACAACAGAGGATGTTCTCATCATCCCCATGACTCAAAATATAATTGTGTCAACGCGAACGTGAAATCTTTAAGGAGCTGGTACATTAGGCATTGTGTAAACGCAGGATTTTTGAAATAAATGAAAACATTTTATCGAAAAATATGTGTGTTTTTTATTGAAATAAACCATAGGAAATTGTATTACATATTTGGTTTCACTCCAACTTATACATTTCGCACCACACGTGATCTATAATGTTTTTTTTTTTACTTTTTCAACCATGCGCACTTATGGATTCAAACACTTTTTTCAGTGCCACCATCGTTCGCGTAGAGTCACGACTCCATAGTAGGCGCGATGGATTGATGGTTTGATGACGTCAGATGCGTTTGAATTCTACGCTGTTATATTTCCCACCGAAGTAGTTCATGTAGAGTTGATTTGTATGCGCAGCGTCAATCATCTCTTTGAATATATCTTTGTTCTCGTCGAACGCTTTCACGAATCTTGCAGGTAGGAATACGGAAAAATCGTTGGTGATATCCGCCACGATCCTCCTCCCGAATTTCGTTTCGACTATTCTCAGGTCGGAGATCGGATGATCTGTCTGAACGGAGAGTTCAGCCAATTTTTTTGTTGGCAAAAATTCCGACATTATTCCCACCTTGTTGATACTTGCGAAATCCATTTCGACTTATTGATGTATTTTTTAATCTGTTTGTGTTGAATCCCAGATCCTCTCTCCAACGTACAAGATTTTTCACTTCTTCAATATTTTTCAAAAGCAGGTGCAATCGTTCTTTCAGCTCACGTTGCTTGTCTTGCATGTAAACGGTTGCAGTTCAGGCGTGCATCTTGATATTATATAGGCCCTCCAAATTCCCGACCCCCACCAACTCTCAATTCTAGGACCCAATAGGATTTTCCACACTTTCCTCCGCCCACACTTTGCGGCGACACATTTGACAATTCCGTACAGGGCCATCGATATGAGTCATGATGTGGGGCGTATTCCAATGTTCCATACAAGGCAGATATGACATAATTTCGGCGTCTGCACGAAGATTTTCGGGTAAACGATCATAAAACATATGAATTGATCGACTAAAATATTTTAAAATCATAGGCTTCGTTATATTCTTAAGATCACCCCTTGATAATTCCCACGGATATTTGGCTCCGAGAACGCCATCAGAATATCCGTCCATGTTGATAGCAAGAACGCGACTAAGCGTGTCATAGCGGCATTCCATGAAAATCAAAGTCTCATTTTCCGGCGGTTTGTCAAAATATGTAAACACTGTGCAGGCTCAAGCGTGTTCAGACATGCAAGATGGCATCATCCGCTCTCGAAGGTAATGGGAGGGCTCGAAACAGGTCGAGACACGTCGAAGGCGCATATCAGTATACCATTTTCCGTAAAATTTTTTTCTCCGTCAATACAGATTCCATCAGTTTTCCGCATTTTTCAATTCTTAATCTAAATCGCTCACGATCACGTGCAACTTCTTCCCACCGGCCTCGGCGAGCGGCTCTGTACGCATAATCCCATGCATACATCACATGAATTTGAGCTCGAGTATCGAATCGAACGTGCTTTTCCATATTTTCAATATCCTCTTCGTCCCAATTTCATCGCAGTTTGAAAAAAGATCTGCCGCAGCACCCTGCGCTACATCTGCTCACGCACCAGTCAGTGATAGGGAAACGCTTATATAAATGCGGTCAGAAGAATACCTGTTAGGGGTATTTTCCTTCGGGTGTCGAGGACCAGCCGGATCATAGGCATCTCTAAGATTTTATGACCTCATGCTTGGCTTTTTCCAGACTGCGGTCTGGTCCTTAGCACACAAACAGAAATGATTTATGACCAACGATAAGGTTGCGACAAACAGACGCACTGGCCCGGGAGGGTGAAGTCATGTGTGGTTGAAAGGTCTAACGCTCTAGTCCGCTATTTACTTGTTAGAGATAACAACATTCCAATGCCAAGACAAGCTGCACTGCAGCTGCCAGATATACAGAATAGCTGCATTCTAATACCACCCTCAAAACTAGCCTCCCACCCCGCCCTACAGAGACGCCAGTCTAACTGATAATCATCAATTAAATGTCGCCATGAAAAATAAGGCGCTCCGCCGCTGCCAGAGATAGCGGCATTCCAATACCACCCTCAAAGCTAGCCCCCCCCCCCCCCCCCAATGCCTCGACCCATCAAGATTAGGTGCCCTCCAGTTGTTAGAGATCCCCCCCCCCCCCCGATCGACTCCGTGCATTCGGACTCTTAAAGATAGCCCCCCCCCCCTTACCCACCCCCGGGTTCGGGTCTCGGCTAAGTGGTTCGTGTCTGAGCTAAAAATGTCGGTAAATGTCGGGGTAGGGATCTTGAGTTAGAACTGTCCTTGTAACACTACTCTTCTCGAATTAAACTGCCCCGGTAAAGGGCAAATCAATGAACGAGGGTTCGTTTTGACGTGTCCTCACGTTTGTGCATGTAAAGATCCTTTCCTCCTTCAGAAAGCTACATTCCGAAAAGCGTTGTACGAGTCTGTTAAGAGAAATCCCGGAAATCCGATTGATATTTATAAAGCTGTTGCAAAAGAGTATGTACCGCAAGCATATGCTCGGTCCGTACTGTGTACTTAATGAATAATTATACATGTTTTAGGCATCCGGTAGGAGCACAATTCTGCTCGTACGACAATATACGTTCAAGTATGTCCGAATGGCGAAATGAATACCAACCGCCACTACCAAAGACTATCGCTGACATCGCCGAAGTACTTCAAAGCGAGCAATGGATTGAGAAAATGTCATACGTTAGCACGTATGCCGACGAGAACTCTGACACCGTCGAAACAACAACACATCACATCAAGGCATGGGCAGTGTTCGATGATACCAACGATAAGGATGAGGCCTCACATGTAGTCTTTGGTAGTGAGGGATTGGCAAAGTTGTTCGAAGAAAGTGACACTATATTCATTGATTCGACTTATGACGTTGTTCCGAATATATCCGGAGCGTATCAATTACTGACCTTGATGATTCAGCGACAAGGAGAGGTAAATAGAAATTTTTCGACTTGTTAGTGCAAATTCATTGGCACTTAGGTACTACCACATCGGTTGATATTGAATTACGAACTAGTATTACTATTCATTTAGTGCTTGAATTGCAAAAAATATTTATAATTATTGTATAGCAAAATTCCAAAAAATATGGTTACTACCCTCTAGACGGATAAAACCCTGATCTAACGAGAATTTTTTTGTTCCTGTACGTGGAAAATTATAGAATTCCGTTGATTCGAAAATTCATATGTAATCATGGATAATTTGCTGTCCAGATAGTTCGCAAATATTCAAATAGCTTCATTATCAATGACCGTTAAGATTTCTGCATCTGCACTTTTAAACGTTTGGCCAGCCAGAACTACGAAAATACAATTCGGGGACTAAAATATCCAACAAGGTTTTTCTGTATCATTTTATTCTCTAAACGCGGATTTTTTCAAAAAATTTTTTTTTCCGAATTTGAAAATTTTACGTTTGTATTAATACTTTGGCTCGCTGCAGGTCCTAAACCATGACTCGGGTAAAAATTTTTTGAGATAGACTTCTGTTTTTTTTCCAATTCTCTAAACGCGGATTTTTCCAAAAATTTTTTTTTTTTTAATTTGAATTTTTTTTGTTTGTAATAATACATTGGCTCACTGCACGTCTTAAACCGCGACTCGGGTAAAAATGTTTGAAGAGCGACTTCTGTTTCTTTTCCAATTCTCTAAACGCGGATTATTTCAAAAAGTTTTTTTTTCAAATTTGAAATTTTTTTTTTCTGTCAATACTTTGGCTCGCCGTAAGTCTTAAACAATGACTCGGGTAAAAATGTTTTAAGAAAGACTTCTGTTTCTTTTTCAATTCTCTAAACGCGGATTTTTTCAAAAAAATTTTTTTTGTATTAATACTTTGGCTCACCGTAGGTCCTAAACTATGACTCGGGTAAAAATGTTTTGTGAGTGACTTCTGTGTCTTTTCCAATTCTCTAAACGGTCATTTTTTCAAAAAATTTATTTTTCAAATTTTCAAATTTTCTTTAAATTTTTTTCAAATTTTCAAATTAAAAAAAAAAATTTTTTGAAAAAATCTGCGTTCAGAGAATTGGAAAAGAAACAGAAGTCTTCCTCAAAACATTTTTACCCGAGTCATAGTTTAGGACTTACGGCGAGCCAAAGTATTGATACAAAAAAGAAATTTTCAAATTTTCAAAATTTTTTTTTTTAATCCGCGTTTAAAGAATTGGAAAAAAACAGAAGTCTCTGTCAAAACATTTTTACCCGAGTCATAGTTTAAGACTTACGGCGAGCTAAAGTATTAATACAAACAAAAAATTTTCAAATTAAGAAAAAAATTTTTTTGAAAAAATCCGCGCTTAGATAATAAAAAGATACAGAGAAACCTTGTTGGACATTTTAGTCCCCGAATTGTATTTTCGTAGTTCTGGCTGGTCAAACGTTTAAAAGTGCAGATGCAGAAATTTTAACGGTCATTTACTATCATCAGGCCGAAGCGCGTAACTTTCTTGTCCAGTTTCCAGTTTGCAGATGATTTTTCTAATGTAAGTTTTCGAGGTGCTAACTGGTAAATTAGAATCCGAATACCAAAAACATCGACAATCTCTATTGAGTCGGGTAATTCGTGAAATCGATGCATTCGCCCCTAATGTTCTACAAATTAAAATATTTCCTACTATACCGACGCCATCGGAGTAGCTCATCGTCTTTAACGTGATCTTAACAATATCAGATGTGTGTGTGTGTGAGCGTGCGTGTGGGCATGCGCGCGTGCGTGCGGGCGTCAGGAGTTGAACCTCTGAAACTTGCTTTTTCTCTGTAATCTTTATACAAAACAAGAATTACTAACGATGTTGAGATAAAGTTGTAATACAAAACAAGAATTACTAACGATGTTGAGATAAAGTTGTTATCCTGCTTAAAAAGTCCCATTGAAAACGATTCAAGCCCATTAAGGCAATATATCACACTCTCCAACCACTTCGAAAATGATGCAAGTGATCAGAATGAAATAAGCTCAGCCACTGCAGTATGTTGGTAAAAAGTGGCTAAGCTTTTTTATTGCGATTAGTTGCGTCGTTTGTGTGAAAGTACGTTTAACGATTTTCAGCTATCTCGCTCGCACTCACGTGTCACGTGGTACATGTGCGACTTCACCTTAAACGGACAAAATCCTGGTTGAAAAAACGAATCAGTTTCTAACGGAATCAATAAGGGTTTTGTCTATTCAACTGGTTCCAATGGGATTTTCTAAGCAGCGTACCCATTTATATTATATAGCAATTCCGATTACGTGATAATGAAAATTGTCGCAGGTTTTCCCCGTTGCATTGAGCATTATGAGCCGAAAGACAGAGAGCGCGTATAGAGCAGTTTTGAAAACAATCGTTGAAAATCTCTTACCGAATCTCAATCCAACTTTTGCAATGAGCGACTTTGAGGTGGCATTACAAAATGGATTAAAATCTATTTTCTCTAATTTGATGTTGCATGGATGCTACTTTCATCACTGCCATGTACGTATATTTCTAACTGTACCTATATATATCTAAAATTTAAAAACTCCTCAGTGTGTAAAAAAATAAAAAAATTTAAAAAATTAAAAAAACCAGGAACGTAATGACAATATTTTTATATTCAATTATCGTAGGCTCTTTTGAAGAGGCGTCAAAAATCGAGAGTTATGACTCGCGTTACAAAACATCATCCAGAAATGCTGGCAGAAGCCCATAGGTTCGAGCGAAATCTGATGAATCTAGCGTTACTGCCGGAAGAGTTCATTGAGGAAGCGTTCAATAATTTGTACGACGATTTAAAGAAAAATTCAATTCTTTTTGAGATCATGGGTCCACTCTTCGAATATTACAGTTCTTTTTGGATCAAGCACGGTCCAGCGATATTCTCTGTGTATATGATGGTGCGCCGAACAAATAACGTAGTCGAACGGTATCATCGCACTCTAAAAGCATTGATGGGTACCAAGCCAGAAATACTGAAATTCTTAGGTACGATTTAATTTTAGACGACTGACTGTACTACGATACCCAATTTAATGCACTATACACTGTTTGCACCATTCTACCAAGCGTAAAGAGTTTTTGACGTTCATAGCTACAAATCAATGAATAAACAAATGATTTTTCCATTCCATTCCTTGAGACCCCCCAGAGTGTTGTCCGTAGCCTCTATTCCCTGATGAACTACTGTATCGCATTTGCATGAGGGCACAGAGAAACTGCAGAAAACCTAGCCGATACAGGCGGCCATATTTAACTGAGTTTCAGTTGTAGTATCATCAGAAACTCAGAAAAGCTACCTCCCGCTCAGTAGTCGGAGCGCAAGACAGTGCACGGCTAAGCGGTCACCGATCCCAGTATTGGCCAATACTGCTCAAATCGTGGATCGCTGGAGCAGCACACTGACTACGCGTCCACTGCTGTCGGTCCAAATAAGCTCAATAATTGATTGGATCCATTTGAGGCATTTTATTCATTTACTTACACACAGAATCGTTAAGAAGCGTTCTCGACTCTGCCCACTCCGATGTGGTACTTGTACAGCACGGTCAAAAACCACGTCGTCGGAGTAGCAAGAAATCTGATAGGAGGGAAGCGACTCTGAAAAATGCATGGGAAAGATTGGGGAACTTGTCGACTTACTCGACCGAGCAGAGAAGGAACAAAATTAATGAATTTCTGCTCAGCGTTGGCCCAATGACAATATTGGATGCTGGTAACAGTTTACAATTTATTCAAACGATGCATGCACACATAATCTTGCTTAACTAGTATCAGCCAAATACAAAGATATTTAAAACATACTTTATTCGTATAAATGCAAGGATTACATCATTATTGCATGCTTTCCCCGTCCTTGTCTTCTTTGTATTCTTCTTATTCTTATTCTTATCCTTCTTTTTCTATTTATTATTTCCTGCGGGAAAAAATATTTTACATTTTATATTACGTAGATCTCAATTAGTTGTACCTATATCTCCGTTAGATCTACTCAAATCGAAATAAATCTACTACAATTTAAGTAGATAATCGGAGATAAGCAAAAGTGTTCGTATATAATATTAGGTCAACTCGAATCTACGTAAATGTACCATTATATACAGAGATCTAAGTAGATCTATGATTTTCCAAAAGTTTTATCTACATAGATCAAATTAATTATTCCAAGCAATATTTAATATTACGTGTCTAATGACAAAAGGTCGTAAGCGCCATTATACGACCTTTTGTCGTTTTTAATGACAAAAGGTCGTATAATTTTTTTTTTCGTATTTGGAATAAGAACGAGGAATTATGTCCAGAAATGTTGAAATTAAAAAGCCGGTCAACTAATGACAGAAGTTCGTATGTACTAGCAGATACGACATTTTATTGCAAACGTGAAGAGAATAAATTGCGTAGACTAATTGCAGAAGGTCGTATCCCCCAAAAAAAATATTTTTGGGGGATACGATCAAGTTTTGTCAAATATCAAGACTTTAGTTGCGAATTACGTAAATTTTAGCGATTTTATCACATCAGCGTTAAAAATTTCTAATCGAAAAATAAATTCCATTCATCCGCAGCACATACGACTTTTCGGTTGAACGTCCGGAAGTTCAAAATTTTAACACATCTTCGCGTTTCAGGTGTTTTCGGAGCGATTCGAGAAAAAAAAAATTATACGACTTTTGATCATTTCGCTCGGGAAGGTAATGACAAAATGTCGTATCTTTTTTTGTTTAATTTCTACGAGATCCGGACAAAATTTGGTCAAATATCAAGACTTTATGTTTCGAATTACGTAAAATTTCGCAATTTTATCGCATCGGCGTTGAAAATTTCTAATCGAAAAATAAATTCCACTCATCCGCGGCATATACGAATTTTCGCTTGGACGTCCTGAAGTTCAAAATTTCATTACATCTTCGCGTTTCGGGTGTTTCCGGAGCGATTCGAGAAAAAAAAATGTACGACTTTTTGTTATTTTGCTCGGAAAGGTAATGACAAAACGTCGTAACTTTTTTTTTCATTCATTTTTGGTGGATACGATCTTTTTCGCTTACGTTTTTTTTCTTGCTAATTTTAATGGATCTAGGCGGTTGCTATGTTTTTAAAGCGAATGCAATTAAAAAAAAAATTATACGACCTTTTGCCACCAAAATCGTATTTTTGGCGCTTACGACCTTCTATCATTAGACATGCGATATATTTTGCACAACAAAACGTAGCGTCATACGGATTTATTCCCTTCAAATATTTTATGGCGTTTTGTACATATTAATAGAACGAGCATCACTTGACCAAGAGAATCTACAGGATAGTGATCTGGAGGAAAACGGCTTCGTGGTTGAGATGAACGCCGGAGAAACTCCGGGTGAATATCATCGCGAGAATGACTCCAACGTGATTGAACAGAGCAGTGAAATCGAAAATCAGTACGATATCTCCGGAGAAGATCTACTAGACGATATGTTTCTCGATAATCATGCCCCGGAGCCTGAAGAATTTTCGAAATACTTCGCAAATAGTATGACGGCAGCACACGAAACACTACCGAAGGCAAACAGTCGTGCAGAAAACTCCACGGTCAGGAGCGATACGGTCGACAAAACGGTTAACGGGGACATTGTTATGCTCGACACAGTGACACGAAAATTAAGTAAGGTCTCAAAGCATATCGAACCATCCAGCAATAAGCCGAAAATAATAAAAAACGTTTTGCTAACAGAGCCCTACAAACTACAACCGCTTAAAAAAAATACCATCCGAGAAGTAGATAGTAGCAGCACGTTAGCATCCGTAAAACCACCAATTCATGAAATACCGACAGGATTCCGAGGAATTCGTCAAAACGTAATACAACGCAAAGCGAAAAAGGGAATGATAAAGTGCGTCAAGAAAGAGTGCTCAGGATTCCTCGCAAAATTGCAAAACAAAAATACATCGACAAAAAAAACGTTTCATTGATAATATTAATTAATGTTAAATAAACCATTAAATACAGAAGATACCCATGTTGAATTCATTTTTATTTCAATGCTAAAAAATTACGTCGTAGACCATATGTAGTGCGAGAGCCTCGCTCCAGTCACGTTAGACCTCGAGGATAACGTCGCAGACCACCTTCCCCCATATGGAAAAAGAATACATGCGAAATATATGCAAAAATTTATCGTTCATATTTTCCGGCAAAAAATTGTATTCATACGATATATTTTAAATATGTAATTCTGCGGTAAAAATTTCCACTTATACATATTCTCACGTATTTTTTTCAATGAAGATGAGTACAAAAGCCCCCATCAGGGCCCGTTAGACCTCGAGAATAACGTCAGTGACTATCTATCGGGGGCCAAAGCCACTGCCCGGTCGCGTCAGACCTCAATAATGAACTCGCAGACCACTTTGAGTGCGAAAGCCTCGGTCCGCGATCCCGTTAGACCTCGAGGATAACGCTGCGGACCACCTTGAGTCCGAAAGCCCGACCCCGTCGCGTTAGACCTCGAGGATAATGTCACAGACTACTTGGAATGCGAAAGTTTCGACTCGGTCCCATAAGAGCTTCATAATAACATCATCATAGACCACCTCGGAGGCAAAAGCCTCGTTTCGGTCGTGTCAGATTTCGGGGAAAAAGTAGCAGACCTTCTAAATGTTATGGGTAGGGACGGGAGTACTATTTTGAAAGACGTGAAATGTTTGAATTGTTTTCCGCGGGCCACTGTTCTCTAAAACACTTGAATTTATTGAAGAAATTTATTGCAGTGCCATCTACCGTCGAACGAAATGAACTTTCGTTGCTTTTTTCATCCTAGTTACTTTTTTGCGGAGATCAGTTTTGGCTGACATCAGTTTGGCTTACATCCTACTCTCGAAAACACTTGAATTTATCGAAGAAATTTATCGTAGAGCCATCTACCGTCGAACGGAACGAACTTCCGTTCGACGGTAGATGGCTCTGCGATAAATTTCTTCGATATATTGAAGTGTTTTCAAGAGTAGGATGTAAGCCAAACTGATGTCAGCCAAAACTGATGTCCGCCAAAAAGTAACTAGAATGAAAAAAGCAACGAAAGTTCATTTCGTTTGACGGTAGATGTCGCTGCAATAGATTTCTCCAATAAATTCGAGCATTTTCGAGAACAGTGGCCCACGGGAAACAATTCAAACATTCAAGGTCTTCTTGAATAATACCAGTCCCTACCCATAGCATTCAGAATGTCTGCTACGTTAACCTCGAGGTCTAACGGGTCCGAGTCGGGCATCCAGACTCTAGTGATCCGCAACGTTATTATGGAAGTGTGGTGTGACCGAGCCGAGCTTTCGCGCCCCATAGATTGTCACCAACGTTATCCTCGAGGTCCAACGGGCCCGGACTGAGACTTTTGTATTTAAACCCCATGGAAATGAATACGCACGAAAAAACATGCAAAAACGTAAATTTGTACTGCAGAAATAAAAATTTAAAATACATTTGGAATATAGAAAAGAAATATATATTTCACATACACAATTTTTTGCCGGAACATGTGGAAGATATTTTTTTGTATATATTTCGCGTGTATTCTTTTTCCATGGGGGAAGGTGGTCTCCGACGTTATCCTCGAGGTCTGACGGGACTGGAGTGAGGCTCTCGCACTCCATGTGGTCTGCGACGTAATTTTTAACGAGGAAGTAAAAACGAATTTCACATGGGTATCTTCTGTATTTATCGGATCGTGATACATTATATATTTAAAAAAAAACGTGTGTTTTTGTCGAGGTGTCCGTGTTAGTGTCGGTGTCTGTGGAACGGAAATTGTACGCGTGTTGCATTCATCCTCGAATCGGGGTTCTGTTGGCTGACATTTTGGTTTTTCAATCTTGCGAGGAATCTCGAGCTCTCTGTCTTGACGCACTTTATCGTGCCGTTTTCTGTTTTTTTTCAATAGTGTTTTCACGAATTCTTCGTAGCTCGGTGGGTATTTTAGAAAGTGGGTTGATGGATGCTAGCGTTCTGCTACTGTCTACTTTTCGAATGGAATTCCTTTCAGGCAATTGTATTTTATAGGGCTTTTTTAGCAAAACGTTTTTTATAATTTTTGGTTTACTGCTGGATGGTTCTGGATGCTTTGAAATCTCGCACAGTTTTCGTTGAACCGTGTCGAGCATAGTAATTTCCCCCTGAATCGTTTTGTTGCCCGTATCACTACTGAGCGTGGAGTTTTTTGAATGCGTCTCTGCTTTCGGTAGTGTTTCTTGTGCTGCCGTAATATTATTTTCGAAGTACTTCGAAAATTCTTCAGACTCTGCGGTGTAATTATCGATAAACATATCATCGTGCAGTAGACCTTCTCCGGAGATTTCAATTTCGCTGCTCGGTTCAATGACGGTGGGGTTATTCGCACAATGGTAATCGCCCGGAGTTTCTTCGGCGTTCACCTCAACCATGGAGGCGTTTTCTTCCACATAGCTATTCCGCGGATCTTCTAGGTCAAGCGAGGCTCGTTCTATTAGTACAAACGAGTAAGCATGTCAAGAGATATTTGAAGAGAATAATTTTAAATATAGTTATATAGTTTAAATTATATGTGATCGATGTAGATCAAAATGTTGAAAAATAGTAGATCTACTTGTATCTCCGTATATAAGGGTAGATTTACGTAAATTCGAGTTGACGAAACATTATGTTCGAACACTTTTGATTATCTCCGATTGTCTACTTAAATCTTAGTACATTTAGTTACATCGGAGTAGATTTACGATTTTCCAAAATGTAGATTCCCATATGTCTAAGAAATAACTACGTATATCTTAATTTGATCTACGTAGATGAGAACTATTATTTCCTGCAGGGAATAATAATAAATATATAGAAAGAAAAGAAGAAGAAAAAGAAGAAAAAGTAGAAAGAGAAAAAGAAGACGAAGAAGAGTAAGAATAAGGAGAAGAAGAATGAAAAGCATAAGACGAAAAAGAGCAAGAATAAGGACAAGAATAAGTAGAAGAAGAAAGAGAACAAGAATGAGAAGAGTAAAAATAACAATAATAATAAGAAGAAGACGAGGACGGGCAAAGCAAGCAATAATGATGTACGTACGAATGAAACATGCTGTAAACAATTTAGTATTTGGCTGATACTACTTAAAGCAGATTATGTGTGCATGCATCGTTTGAATAAAATGTAAACTGTTACCAGCGTCCAATATCGTCGTTGGGCCAACGCTGAGCAGAAATTCATTAATTTTTTTCCTTCTCTGCTCGGTTGAGTAGGTCGACAAGCTCCCCAATCTTTCCCATGCGTTTTGCAGAGTCGCTTCCCTCATCTGAGATTTCTTGCTATTTCGACGACGTGGTTTTTGCCCGTGCTGTACGAGTACCACATCGGAGTGGGCAGAGTCGAGAATGCCCCTCAATGATTCTGTGTGGAAGAAGATAAAGAAAATGCCTCAAATGGATCAAATGAAATATCAAACGTATTTGAACCGACAGCAGTGGACGCGCGGTCGGTATGCGGCTCCAAAGATCTCTGAGTTAAGCAGTGTTGGCCAATACTTGCGCGCCGAATACTGAGCGGGAAGGAGAATTTCTGAGTTTCTGATGTTAATAGAACTGAAACTCAGTTAAATATAGCCGCCTGTATTGGCCAGGTTTTCCTCAGTTTCCCTGTGCCCTCATGCAAGTGCAATCGAATAGTGCAACACTCTGGGGGGTCTCAAGAAATGGAATGGAAAAAGTGGAATCGATTGGGGAAGTAACTTCAAAACCCGAAATGGTATGCACTGGCAACACAAGTATAACACAATTTAATATTCAACATATGTGGAAATATCGAAATACGACTTCCCGGAATCGTTTATTTATTTATTTATTTATTTATTTATTTGTAGCAACAAACGTTAATAACCCTTTGTGCTTGGTAGAATGGCGCAAAAAGTATAAAGTGCAGTGAATTGGTTATCTTAGTGTAGTTGGTCGTTACAAATGAAACCATACCTAAGAATTTAAGTATTTCCGGCTTGGTACCCATCAATGCTTTCAGAGTGCAATGATACCGTTCTACTACGTTATTTGTTCGTCGTATCATCATATAGACAGAGAATAACGCTGGACCGTGCTTGATCCAAAAATGATTGTAATAATCGAAAAGTGGACCCATGATCTCAAAAAGAACGGGATTTTTCTTTAGATCGTCGTACAAATTTTTGAACGCTTCCTCAATGAACTCTTCCGGGAGTAACGCTAGATTCATGAGGTTTCGTTCGAACCTGTGGGCTTCTGCCAGCATTTCTGGATGGTGTTTAACAACACGAGTCATGACTCTCGATTTTTGGCGCCTCTTCAAAATTGCCTACAACAATTGATTATACAAATGCTTTAATTATATGACTACATTATGTGGTGTTGAATAACAATTGAGAAAATACTGATAAAAAAACGATAATATCAATTACCCGAATGAAATTAAATTAAAAATCCGATAGCATTGATTATCTAAGCAGCATGGGTAAATACTTATATTACATGGGTTATCAATGTTATCGTTCTTGTTTTTTTCTCATTCTTACCCAAGTATTCTCGTTTATGTTACACACTGCGAAGTATTTAAATTTTAGATATGGGGAAGTTAGAAATATACGTACATGGCAGTGATGAAAGTAACATCCATGCAACGTCAAATTACAGAAAGTAGACTTTAATCCATTTTGCAACGCCACCTCAAAGTCGCTCATTGCGAAAGTTGGATTGAGATTCGGTAGGAGATTTTGAACAATCGTTTTTAAAACTGCCTTATATGCGCTCTCTGTTTTTCGGCTCATAATGCTCAAGGCGACTGGGAAAACCTGTGACAATTTACGTTATTACGTAATCTGCATTGGTATACAATATAAATAGGTATATCCTGCTTAGGAAATACCATTGGAACAAATTGAATGGAAAAAGGAAGGTTCAGAGGTTATATTCCCGATGCAGATACTTACGTGCGCGCACGCACGCACACACATAAGCACACACGAGCGCGCGCTCGCGCGCACACGCACACGTACGCGCGCACACACACACACACACACACAAATTGCAAATAATTTGATTATGTATGCATACATTTTTACACGTATGATGCTTAAAATTTTTTATAACGAATTGATAATGTCAAATTTGCGAAAGTTCGAGGGATCACGGATACTTTACGAAAATAATAGAAAATTTTATCAAATTTGAATTCCCGAAGCGAATTCTAGAAACATTAAAAATCAAACATCATTGTCCTATTGTGTATTTGAACTTTTTTTAAATTTCATTCCACTTCAAAAAGAGCCCAATTTTTTAAAGAATTTTCCCGCTAATCTTTCAGGTGGCGTGACGATTGTTTTTGTGTACAAAAGGAAAAACTAGAAAAATATGTGTTTTAAATTTCTGAAATTTTTTCCGCAGATTCTGGATTATGAATAAGTAATATCTATCATGATTAGGGAATGGGCTGTGGCTGCCTTATATTTGTATTATTATTATGATTATTTTTTCAATATCTCAAATTTGAAAAAAAGTAATATTTAATGGTGCTTGTAGGAGTACAAAAAAAAAAATAAAACATGTCTTTGAAAATTGTGATATTTTACATCGTTTCTGAAATAAAAGATTTTGATATTTTGCATATTTTCAAAAATTAATGAGAAATTATTTCGGAAAAGATGCAAAATATCAAAATTTTCAAAGACATTTTTTATTTTTATTTATTTTTTACTCCTACAAGCACCACTAGAAATTACTTTGATTCAAATTGGAGATATTGAAAAAATAATCATAATAATAATAAAAATATAAGACAGCTGCAGCCTACTCCCTAATAATGATAGATATTACTTATTTATGACCCAGAATCTGTGGAAAATATTTCAGAATTTTAAAACCGGTGTTTTTCTAGTTTTTTTATTTTCTGCACAAAAAGGATCGTCGTGCCACCTGAAAGAGGGACGGGAAAATTCTAAAAAAAAATTAAGATCTTTTTGGAGTGGAATGAAAGTAAAAAAAAAAGTTATGCAAGGATCTGATGACCTGACGAAAATGACTCCACGATTTCACTTGGAATGCCCCATATATATAAGAATTTTCGTCTGAATAATCTCAAATTGACAAGAACGTCAGAGCGATCACAGAGATATTTCGAATACATTTAAAATTTTATGAAATTTGTGAACCCCTTAAGCGATTCTTGCCAAATTCAGTACCAAACAAACCTCATCCCCTACACTAGTATTGTAACAAAACAAAAAAACAAAATTTGGCTGGATATCCTGAAATTTTACGAAATTTATAGAGCTAACAGACATTTTTCGGAAATTTAAAAATTCAGAAAAAATGTGAACTTTTCAAGCGATTCTAAATTAAATACCAAATATCCTTTTCCCTTGGCGTATTTGTATAAAAAATAATAATTTAAGAGTCATCGAGCACACGTGACCAACTCGGAATCGAGGGTAGCGCCTCTTGCGGAAAAATTTGAAAAAAATGCATGTTGAGGTTAGCGCCGCTTGCGGCAGGTATGACAACTAATGGATTCAGCGAAAAGTGACGGTTGTCGATAGGGTAGGATGTAGTTACAGTGACGGCGCATGTTTCATGCGAAGGGCCCCGATCGCCCCGATTGACCCTCAAAGCCCTCAAGTACCGGAGTCGTGTCCCACATATATGTATCCCACCGATCCATGTGCCGGGTATAGAGTAAATATACTCTCTCTCTCTCTCGCATGCCATAGATTTGCCATGTCAACGCTCAATCTCTCATGGCTCTATTTGTCGAATTCTCTCTATTTTATGGAATATACATACAAACATGTAACAGAAATATAAAATATATTTCACATATCTTTTACATCGATTTTACGTATATAAAAATAATACATTTTTTCCATGGGTTATTTTTATGCGTGAATAAGTCGTGAAATATACGGAAATATATATATATGTGAAATGTCTAATATTTACGAAAAATACATTTACAGCATTTTTCATGCTAAAATCTTCTATCTTATATATTTTTCGGATATCTTTGACATATATATATATATATATATATATATATTGTTACGTCCCGGGTTTTTCGTGATTTTATTTTATTTTCACTTACCTCGTTGACGTAACGAAGTTTGAAGTTTTGTTGCTCCTTTTTAGGCGGGAATGTGCCCGCCAAGGACTGGAGCTAGAGTGGTGATCGTGGGAGGGTTACATTTTTATAATAATTGTCCGAATTACAGTTGTTTTAAAACTTTAACAACACAACTAATAATTTATTTAAAACACATTTTTTTGCGACTTAACAATTTTCATATTTAATGATTTAAATTTTATATTTGAATGATGATTTTACTGACGACCCCGACCATTTTGGTCGGGGGCCGGAGTAGAACTTATAAATTTTTGCGACCTCGACCAGATCTGGTCGAGTGTCGTGCTCTAACTGAACTCGCTTTTTAATTTTTTATAGTGCGGAGCATCTTTTTGATTGCTCCGCGAGAAAAAGTATCCGAGTCGGGCGCTGCACATCTCCGAGGTGCCCAGCGTCCGGCCCGTTACCGTGAGATCCCCAGTGTCAGCAAAATTTACAGACGCTGTAACTGTGGGATCGTCACTGGTAATTCGCTCGCACGCTGATTATTCGGATAATATTACATCTTGAGACGTCGCTTCGTCTTCTAATCGTTGAAATATTATTTTAATAAAAATGTTTTTATTTCGATGGCTGAAATAATAATTCTAAAAACCCAGGACGTAACACCTCCCCCCTTTAGGACGAATGCTACGCCATGGCTTAGCATTCGATAGAAGGAGAGCCCGTCCTGGTACGATGCTAGGTTTTTGGAATTTACAATATTTTATTTTCCAATCAAAAATTATGTTTTCTCCTTTTTAAAAGGTCGTTAGTTACTCTTTTTTTTATTATTTTGTAAAAATCGTGAATTAAAATTTTATTAATTTTGACGGTATTTATTTTTGAAGTATTTTGATATTCACGTTTTCCAAAATATATTTTATATTTGATCGTTGCGAATTGCATTCTGCATTCAATCGAAGATTCTTTGTTCGTAATTATTATTCAGAATTTACCTTGCTGCGTTTGTTGCAGTCTTTGTTCATAATTATTATTCAAAATTTACTTTGCTGCGTTTGTTGCAGTCTTGAGCTTATGAAATCGTATGGATTTGCGAGGTATTTATTAATTTTTATTTCCTCTCGATGATTTCACAGTTTGACTAAAATGAAATCGTATCGATTTGCGAGGTATTTATTTATTTTTATTTCCTCTCGATGATTTTACAGTTTGACTAAAATGAAATCGTATCGATTTGCGAGGTATTTATTTATTTTTATTTCCTCTCGATGATTTTACAATTTGACTAAAATGAAATCATATCGATTTGCGAGGTATTTATTTATTTTTATTTCCTCTCGATGATTTTACAATTTGACTAAAATGAAATCATATCGATTTGCGAGGTATTTATTTATTTTTATTTCCTCTCGATGATTTTACAATTTGACTAAAATGAAATCATATCGATTTGCGATTTGCGATTTTATTTATTTATTTTTATTTATTTATTTAAAAAAAGTTTTATATTTATCGTGTGCAACCGTTCAATATGCCCTAAGGTCATGCGTTATTGCAATTTTGCTTGTGGTTTTAATGCGGATTTTCTCTTGTGGCGTTTTGACGACTTTTAATTTTGAACGTGAGAGATTTCTGCACTTAATACGATAACTTAGAAGTTATCGATCAGTAACGTATTTTCGTCTTTTTTTTCTTTTTGTAAAATAAACCATTATTGTCCTCTACATTCAATTATTTCTTAATAAATGAGTAGAGACTTGTTCGTGAGTGGTTGATTTCGTTTTTTTTTTCCAAAATTATTATTCAATAAATTAACAAAGTTATGATATCGCCAACAAAATTTTCTCTAGTCGCCAAATCGTATCCGGCTTTTATACATTTTCTTTTGAAATATGTTTGAATTTAAGTTTTTATAAATTATATTCAATTGAGCTAACGATACCGCGTCGCTGGTGTCTAGTATCGCTCTGGCGCTCATAGTTGATTCGTTGGTTCGATGTGGCATCTCAGGAGTCCTGGTGACGTGTTCGCTTGTCGACTCAGAGGTCAGCGATTGGCGTGGTTGACAGCGACTCAGTGGTCCAAGTGACTTGTTCGCTTGTCGACTCAGAGGTCAATAACTGGCGTGGTTGACAGCGACTCAGTGGTCCCAGCAGCTTCCTTGTTGTCGGCATCGAGCTTTCCTCCACGTATCCAAGCAGGGTGGCCTTACCGTGGCCCCGATGAATCCCATGGGTCCCATAGCACTCGAGCCTCTTTTATTTTGTTGTTTCGCACGATGATTTTTCGCGACTTTGTTTTATCGATTTATTATTTTTTGTTTACTCGGTTTTATTTTTATTTTCGTTCTTTGTGCGCACCGATCGTTTTGAGATATTTTTAAAGTGGTCGAACTGAAGAGTGTCGGAGGTTCCAGGGACTTGTCCACCTGTCAACTCAGAGGCTTGTGTGCTTGTTCGACAGGGGCTCAGAGGTGTGGTTTAACATGCATCTTCGTTTATTCCACTTTATTTATTCTCCCGTTTGCACGATTTTCGGTTTATTCGAGAACTTTGTGTCGATTTTTACTTGGTGCTGGTAACCTTTTTTATTTATTTATTTATTTTGAATAGGGATTTTTCTCCCTTTTGGCGCGTTTTATACACGAACTGTTGAGAAGACCTTTTTTTTTTGGATCACCCTGTACCACGCGAGGGGATGTTTCGTTAGCCGGCGAGTATGCACGTACTCTCGCGCGCGATAACCGGCACACCATGATTGCTTCTCTTTCTATTTTAAGTTTACTTTCTTTTATTTTCATTGATTTTTCGATCACACATTGGTCGAATCTATTTTTTTTTGCTTAAATTTTCCGAAAACGTTCGAAGTAGCACCACTTTATTTATTTTTATTCGAGCATTTGTTTCTCGTTTTTTTTTTTTTTAATTTCACTTTTTATTTTATTTTCCGTGATTTTGAAAATAATTCACGGGGCACTTTATTTTTATCTTCCGTGAAGCTTCTCTTTTTATTTTGTTATCGATCGAATTTTTGTATTGATTTCACGTAGCACATTATTTCTATTCGTCGTGAAACTTTTCCTTTTTATTTTGTTTTTACTTATCGTTCATCCTCTTTCGATGATCTTCAAAATAATTTTCGTAGCACTTTATTTTTATTTGTCGTAAAACTTTTTCATTTTATTTTTGTTTTCGACTTTTCAAATTCCGTTTTCGATGATTTTTAAAATAATTTTACGTAGCACTTTATTTTTATTTTCCATGAAACTTTTTCTTTTTATCTTTTTTCCACTTTATTTTATTTTTTCACTTTTAACTTTTCGTGCTGGCTGGTTCAGAGGTACGAAGTACGTGTCCATCTGTCGAATCAGAGGCTCGTATGCGTGTTCGACAGTGGCTCAGAGGTGTCGACTCTGAACGCAAGCACTCACGTTATTTAATGTATTTATTTTTATTATTATTTTGCACAGTGCACATTTTTAATTTGCCGATATCAGAGGTTCCAGGGACTTGTCCACCTCTCGACTCAGAGGCTTGTATGCTTGTTCGACAGAGGGGCTCAGAGGTTTGGTTTAACGTGTATTTTCGTATTTATTTTGCACAATGCACATTTTTAATTTCCGTTTTCGCGATAGTTCACAAACTTACTCGCGTATTTTATTTCGTAATGTTCGTGATAATTCATTTTCCATAATGAATTTATTTTAGATTTTTATTTTATGGATTTTCCATTAATTTTATTTTTTCACTTTTAACTTTTCGTGCTGGCTGGTTCAGAGGTACGAAGTACGTGTCCATCTGTCGAATCAGAGGCTCGTATGCGTGTTCGACAGTGGCTCAGAGGTGTCGACTCTGAACGCAAGCACTCACGTTATTTAATATATTTATTTTTATTATTATTTTGCACAGTGCACATTTTTAATTTGCCGATATCAGAGGTTCCAGGGACTTGTCCACCTCTCGACTCAGAGGCTTGTATGCTTGTTCGACAGAGGGGCTCAGAGGTTTGGTTTAACGTGTATTTTCGTATTTATTTTGCACAATGCACATTTTTAATTTCCTGATATCAGAGGTTCCAGGGACTTGTCCACCTGTCGACTCAGAGGCTTGTATGCTTGTTCGACAGGGGCTCAGAGGTTTGGTTTAACGTGTATTTTCGTAATTTTGAATTGTCCTGTACCGCGCTCCGTCGCGCGTCGCGTCGGGCGGAGCTATGCGATGACCGGTACATCACTATTTTTTTTATATATTCGTTTTATTTATTTTTATTATTATTCTTCGCAGTGCACATTTTTCATTTCTGTGAACCCCTTTTATTTATTTATTTATTTCACCTTATTTTATTTTTCGTGAAACCTTTTCTTTTTATTTTGTTTTCACTTTTCGAATTGATTTGTTTTCGATTAAATTTCAAATCAATTTCACGTAGCATTTTGTTTTTATTTTTCGTAAAACCTATCCTTTTTCATTCGTTTACGATTAAAATTTTTGTTAGTTTCACGTAGCACTTTATTTTTTATTTTTCGTGAAACTTTTTCTTTTTATTTTGTTTTTGATTAAACATTTTTGAATTAATTCCTCGTTATCCGATCACGCACTCTTTTATCCCACCGCTGCCACCAAAAATTAACTTGTTACGTCCCGGGTTTTTGTGATTTTATTTTATTTTCACTTACCTCGTTGACGTAACGAAGTTTGAAGTTTTGTTGCTCCTTTTTAGGCGGGAATGTGCCCGCCAAGGACTGGAGCTAGAGTGGTGATCGTGGGAGGGTTACATTTTTATAATAATTGTCCGAATTACAGTTGTTTTAAAACTTTAACAACACAACTAATAATTTATTTAAAACACATTTTTTTGCGACTTAACAATTTTCATATTTAATGATTTAAATTTTATATTTGAATGATGATTTTACTGACGACCCCGACCATTTTGGTCGGGGGCCGGAGTAGAACTTATAAATTTTTGCGACCTCGACCAGATCTGGTCGAGTGTCGTGCTCTAACTGAACTCGCTTTTTAATTTTTTATAGTGCGGAGCATCTTTTTGATTGCTCCGCGAGAAAAAGTATCCGAGTCGGGCGCTGCACATCTCCGAGGTGCCCAGCGTCCGGCCCGTTACCGTGAGATCCCCAGTGTCAGCAAAATTTACAGACGCTGTAACTGTGGGATCGTCACTGGTAATTCGCTCGCACGCTGATTGTTCGGATAATATTACATCTTGAGACGTCGCTTCGTCTTCTAATCGTTGAAATATTATTTTAATAAAAATGTTTTTATTTCGATGGCTGAAATAATAATTCTAAAAACCCAGGACGTAACAATATATATATTCCCACTTGAATATGCATACAAAATTGCATAAACATGCAATTTCATCGTTTACTCATCACATAAAAAGACCAAATATCTAGCCCATATACTGCTGCTTACAATGAGAGTATCAGGTCTCCGGGTCATGGATTCTGCTCAAACGTGCAGGTGTTTCATTCACTCTAAAAATCAAGTCTCTTATGCGTATTTCTATCTAACAGCGGGTCGTGCAAAATAGCATTCATTCTGGAAATCATGTATTTCCCGATTATAATTTTTTTTTCCAAGTAAGTGATTATATCACTTTATGATTATTTAATTACAATTCTCTTGTGATCTGAATTCTTTTATCACTTGATTTTTTGGTTTTAGGTTATTTCGGCAGCTCGCAGCGTCTTTGGCTTTTCGCCTTCCGGGACAGATTTTATTTTGACGGGGAGTATTTAATATTTATTCTTTTGATTCTTTTCTTGAAGGTTAAAGATAATATTATTTACTGGTTTTTTCCCTTAGAGACAATTATTTACAGATGGTTTTTTGTTTTAGGCGCCGCTTCGCCTCCGGAGGTAGCCAGGATCATCTACGTCTCTGCGATGCGTAAGTATAATTGCCATTTGGCTAATTTTCTATTTTGTCTTCTAATCTTTTTTCATTTTCTATATTGTTTTATCGATTCTTTCTTTCATTTTTCCTTATTTACTTTGTAGGGGGGTTTCGGCGATGCTTCGTCATCCCTGTGTAATATCGCCAAAACCCCCCTACGGAGTAAATAAGGGAAAATGAAAGAAAGATTCGATAAAACAATAGAGAAAATGAAAAAAGATTAGAAGAGAAGATAGAAAAGTAGCCAAATGGCAATTATACTTACTCGTTGCAGAGAGACGCAGATGGTCCTCGCTACGGATAAACTTCCGTTTAGCCGATACCTCCGATTGATCTCAAATTTGGTATACCTATGTATTATGACGCGCTGAAAACGAATATGACCTTCAAAATACCCGCAAATTTTATTTTCAAGGTCAAATCGATGAAAAATCGATTTTTTAAGTGTTTTTCGCGTTTATTACAATGAATATTGACGTTAGAGAAAAATGTTTCAAATAAAAGTTGTAGGCCATTAAGCAATAAACATTTTTTGTAGAATACATTTTTCGTGTAGAACCACTGGTTTCTGAGATAAATGCGAAAATTACCCAACCCAACCCAACCCAACCAAAAACCTGAACACGATAGCGAAGAGAAATCGCGTCGGTAATCCCCCCATAAAAAATTGTTCAGCGACATCTTATTATTTCCATACATATGTCGAGGTTCATTCTTACTATATTTATATAGGATTCGGCTAAAATTTGGAACAGACTTTCCATCCCAAACTCAAACCACAAACCAAAACCAAAAAACCAAACCAGAACTGATAGGACTGTTATTCATATTAAAAAGAATTAGAAGAAAAATAAATCATAAAAATTACGTTTTTGATAGGTCGGGGGGGCTCCGCCCCCCCGAACCCCCCCGGCGGGGCTTCGCCCCTGCACCCCACCAGGGGCTCCGCCCCTGGACCCCGTTGGGGACTCCGCCTCCAAACCCCCTCCCCTGCGGTCCAATTTGCTTTCGGTGCATAAACTCACCGAGCACACACATGAACACATACACGCACGCACACACATGCACACACACACACACACACACACACACACACACACACACACACACGCGCACGCACACGCACGCACACGCACGCACACACACGCTCACGCAAACACACACACACACGCAAACACACACGCAAACGCGCACACACACACACACACACACACATGCGCGCACATTGTTGTACACACTCATACTAAAACAGGGTAACCGAACTAAGAACGTTTACTAAGAGATGGCGCTATGATTAAATTCTCTAAAAATATACAAATTTCAAACAATTTTCGCATTTATCTCCGAAACTAGTGGTTCTACACGAAAAATGTATTCCAGAAAAAATGTCTATTGCTTAATGGCCTACAACTTTTATCTGAAACATTTTTGTCTAACATCAATATTTATTGCAATAAACGCGAAAAACACTAAAAAATCGATTTTTCATCGATTTGACCTTGAAAATAAAATTTGCGGGTATTTTGAAGGTCATATTCGTTTTCAGCGCGTCAAAATACATAGGTATACCAAATTTGAGATCAATCGGAGGTATCGGCTAAACGGAAGTACACCCATCTATATATCTATATATCTATATATCTATATATCTATATATATAAGAAAGCGACTAAGCGCGTGATAGCGGCATTCCATGAAAATCAAAGCCTCATTTTCCGGCGGTTTGTCAAAATATGTAAACACTGTGCAGGCTCAAGCGTGTTCAGACATGCAAGATGGCATCATCCGCTCTCGAAGGTAATGGGAGGGCTCGAAACAGGTCGAGACACGTCGAAGGCGCATATCAGTATACCATTTTCCGTTAAATTTTTTTCTCCGTCAATACAGATTCAATCAGTTTGCTGCATTTTTCAATTCTTAATCTAAATCGCTCACGATCACGTGCAACTTCTTCCCACCGGCCTCGGCGAGCGGCTCTGTACGCATAATCACATGCATACATCATGTGAATTTGAGCTCAAGTATCGAATCGAACGTGCTTTTCCATATTTTCAATCTCCTCTTCATCCCAATTTCATCGCGGTTTGAAAAAAGATCTGCCGCAGCTCTCTGCGCTACATCTGCTCACGCACCAGTCAGTGCGATAGGGAAATGCTTATATAAACTCGGTCAGAAGAATACCTGTTAGGGATATTTTCCTTCGGGTGCCGAGGACCGGCGAGACACTATCATAGGCGCCTCTAAGATTTTATGTTTGGCCTTTTCCAGACTGCGGTCTAACCCTTGGCACACGACCAGATATGATTTATGACCAACGATAAGGTTGCGACAAACAGACGCACTGGCCCGGGAGGGTAGCGTCGTGTGTGGTTGAAAGGTCTAACGCTCTAGTCCGCTATTTACTTGTTAGAGATAACAATATTCCAATGCCAGCATGAAAGACAAGCTGCACTGCAGCTGTCAGAAATAGCGGCATTCTAATACCACTCTCAAAACTAGCCCCCCCCCCTGCAGAGACGCCAGTCTAACTGATAATCGGCAATCAAATTCCACCATGAAAAATTAGGCGCACCACCGCTGCCAGAGATAGCGGCATTCCAATACCACCCTCAAAGCTAGCCCGCCCCCCCCCCCTCCCAATGTCTCGACCCATAAGAGATTAGGTGCCCTCCAGTTGTTAGAGACCCCCCCCCCCCCCCACCCGATCGACTCAGTGCATTCGGACTCTTAAAGATAGCCCCCCCCCCTCCCGGGTTCATGTCTCGGCTAAATGGTTCATGTCTGAGCTAAAAAATGTCGGTAAATGTCGGGGTAGGGATCTTGAGTTAGAACCGGCCCTGTTTCTCTACTAGAGTTTTGTGGTTGCAACACACATTTTAGTATAATCAACTAAAATTTATTTGTTCGATGGGAAAAGTTTGTTGTTTCAACTACACTGAAAAAAAAATCATTTGAATCTAATCTAATTAACTAATGGTATTTATAATCAATAAAATCATAATATATTCATTATGACATAAATAGTGTAACACGATTTTAATTAAAAAAAAAAAAAAAAGCGCCACGTCGATATTTACGCACGTTACATATTTTCTGCCTGGGCTGGGATTTGAACTGCCTACCTACAAGTTTCCTACCTAATGCCTGCCTTACTAACCCGGGACGCTACTTATTGCGCTATTGACTTCTAGTGAATTTCATTACATTAAATTCATATATAAGCTGCATGGTGGGTCACAACTACAAAATAAAACAAATATCATTTACAATTCAAACTGGCAACAGTTGATTCAAACGAATATCTCGTGATCGCTTGCGCTTGCGTGCCGATCAAAATTCAACAAAATTCGAACGATTAAACTGGTACTACGTTTAGTTGAAATAAATACGTCTTTTCAATAAATCAAGACAAAGAGGCGATATCACTTTCACATCTTTGCGCTTGCGTGCCGATTAAAATTCGACAAAATTCGAACGATTAAACTGGCAGTACGTTTAGTTGAAATAAATATACGTCTTTTCAACAAATCAGGACAAAGAGGCGATTTTGAGTTATGCGTTTGAATTTACTACGTTTAGTTCAAATAAATACGTCTTTTCAATAAATCAAGACAAAGAGGCGATATCACTTTCACATCTTTGCGCTTGCGTGCCGATTAAAATTCAACAAAATTCGAACGATTAAACTGGCAGTACGTTTAGTTGAAATAAATATACGTATTTTCAACAAATCAGGACAAAGAGGCGATTTTGAGTTATGCGTTTGAATTTGTCATAACAAAAGTTGTGTTCAACGAATTATGTACTCTGACAAAAAACTCATTTCAAACAACTAAATATATTTAGTCGGCCACAATCTGTTTCAGACAACATTTTCAAAACCAATCCAACTAAATTTTGGTTTTGGTAATAAATTTTTGCTTTTGGTTTAACAAAATAGTTCAACAATTTGATTCGTTAATTATAACGAATTAAATTAAGCGACGAACCAACTACTTGAAGCAGTTTTGCTTAAAAAAAAGGCTCCCGTTGAGAAATTCTGATTTCTCATAGATAAAAGTACGCAAAAAGATGTTTATAATGATTTTAAACAATATGTTAAAAATGAGAGAAATTATTTTGTCAACTTACGAAAATCAGTTATTCAGATTGTGTTCTGTAAAGTAACTGTTCATAAAGTCTATTAGAATAAATACATTATGTTCAATGAACAAATCATTTAGTTTAAACAAAGAAACCATGCAAGTTGGTCACTATAAAAGCTCCAACTAAATGTAGTGTGAAAAGCAACCGATTTTTGCCTTATGGATAACAAATTCATAATATTTGTACGGACTAAATCAAATTGTTAAATGATTTTCTTAGGCATTGGCATCACCAATTGAACTAGTACAAGATCGATGAAGTTTAGTTAAGCCACATAAAAAAAAATCGAACGACCCAAATTATTTGTTACTTTGAAAAATAATTTTGACTGAAGTATATACATTGATTTCAACACAAATTTATTTTTTTTTAATATATCAGTCCGATTCGATACAACGAATATTTGTTGTTTTCAACAAAATTGTTTAGATACTTTGGCACCTAGTATTCAATCAAATATATAATGAAAATATATTTGAATCAAGTAGAAACAAACAAATATTTCCAGTCGTTTGAACAAAAAATTTGATTTGACTGATTTAGTTGATTCAAATTACAAAAATATCGATGATTGCCATGAACGAACTGATCCTCATCTAGTGTAAGCAAATTTTAGTTAGATCAATCGACTTAAGTATCAACCAAAGAGATTTAGTTGTTTCAATGATTTTTTTTTCTCAGTGTGTCTACCCACATCTTCATATATCCTACTCGCACGGTCTTCCCCTTCCTCCTTTCCATCTCTGCTTCCCTCTCTATCTTCCACTACACCTCTCTCTCCATCCTCGTCAAGTCGTCCTTTATCCAAACTTTCTCCCTCTCAACCTCCCTTTTGACTTCATCACCTCTCTCTTCTGTTCCCTCCCCTCCATCTCCACCAACACCATAACCCTGCCCTCTTCGTTTACCCCTCCAATTGCCGTCATACCGTTTATCCTTCCTATCACTTCCATCTTACTCCATATCCTTTTTATCTCTTTATCCCATTCCACCCCCTCTTTTCTCATAATTCCTCTTACGATTACATTCCTGGCTCTTTTCTCCCTCTCCCCCCCATCCAATCTTATCCCCAACTCTCTCATCTTCCTTGCTCCCTCCTCTTCATTTCTACTCCCCCCTTTCGTCCTTTTTTCCTGTTCCCTCAACCTGCCACCCCCCTCCCCCTCCTCTAGGCTTTCCACTTTCTTTTCCAACTTTTCAATCCGGCTTCTCAACTCCGTCCTTTCTCCCTCCCATCTCTTGATCATCTCTTCCCTTTCCACTCTCGCCTCTCTCACTACCACCTCCATTCTCTCCGCCCAACGCTTCGCCATGCCCTCCACTCTCTTCTCCCAACCTTCGCCATTTCCTCGAACCTTTTCTCCCCCCTCTCTCCTTCCTGCCTCATCAACTCCCCCATATTGTCCATTACTTTTTTCAGCCATCCTTCCTCCTCTGCTTTTTTCTCCGGCGACCTTCCTTCCATTTTGCTCCTCTTCTCCGCATTCTTCGATCTTCCCCTCCTCTTCTCTTCCTCTACACCGACCCTTCTCCCCTCGTCACCCATCCTCACTACTTGTCTACTCTTTACCTTCCGCTGCTTCCTCCACACACTTCACTTCCTTCCCTACCGACACCTTTCCCCCTTACCGACCGCTTCCGACTCTCTCTCTTCCCACTTTGCCCGCTTTTCCGCCGCTGCTCCACTGACGCCCGTTCCTGCCATTACCCCACACCCCTTGCCACGACACCACTCTAACCTCAAAATCGACCCACCTGACTTTTACCCCTGTCTAATTCCCTTTTCCCTCCCCCCGCACCGTCCCTTATCTTTCACCCCTGACTATCCCGTCCTACCCTCCTTATCCCACAGCACTTTTCACCCCTTCATTTCCCGCTCTCCTCACTATCGCACACTTTCTGCCCACCTGTCCCACGCTCACTCTACACCTTTGTCACCGGAAACGGAAGTCTCATAATTAAATAATAATAGGATAAATAAAATAATAATAAGATTTTAATAAGATAAATTAAAATAAATTAATAATTAAGATAAATTAAAAGATAATTAAAAGACAAATTTTAGAATTAATTTAATTCAATTTAATTTAATTTCAGAAAAAAAACAATAAAATATATTTTTTTAAATATAAAGAATCAATTGCCCACTACGAGACTAGGCTTAAATTTCTATCAATAAATAACAGTTTATCATTTTAAAAAATGAAAAAAATCGAACGATAAAAACAATGTAGAAAATGCGATTTTATGCTTAAAATTGAAAAAACTGATTGAATTATAACATGAATGATTTTTAAAATCATCTTAAACGAAAGAGTATTTCAAAACAAAAATTTTGACCCCCTCATTTTTTCAAATTGCTTCATTTTTCAGGAAGTTATAGATAAACGAAAAAAAAAATAGAAAATTTTTGAAAAAATTCTACTGGGTGCAATTTTTGAGATAAAAATTTCAAAAAAATCAGGTGAGTTCTTTATCATAAACTAAAAATGAGAAAAATAATTAGCAAATTTAAAAATGCAAAGGTCCAACAGTGGCTGATTTGGCGTGGAGTGCCCCATATATATCTCGACGTTTTCTTCATACACAATTGAATTATTCAATTCACCTGGCGTCCACTGACAACTTATTGGCCCACTTTTTCCACGCACATATAAATTGTCGTGGTCGTGGTCGTCGTCGTCGTCGTCGTCGTCATCGTCGTCGTCATCGACGCTGAGAAATTAAATCACAAATAACATTGCTCCGAAATCGACAACTGTCCCGCGTTGTCTCCGTGACGCGATAGCTTCACTCATTCCAACGGACGATATTTGTTCAAGGTAATTTGAACGAAAAAACAAAATTTTAAACAATGAAAAATCGTATCACTAAAACATTATGAAAATTATTATTTTGTATTCATTTTTTTTTAAATGATGAAATTGTGTGTGTATTTTTTTTTACAATCTTAGGAAGGGACATGTGGAGGCTGTACGAGTGGGGGAAATTTCATTGAATCGAAATATCAACGGTCATAGGCTTGTCATGGTTTGTCCGGACAATCATGTATACGTGGCCACATATCCATATATCGATTAATGGTATAGGGGTCAGTGGTGGAGAGGGCCTTCTGTCCCGTCAGTCTGATACATCGTCGTTACCAAGACATCGGACGTATTGACATTCCATATTTCGACACTCGTTCGTCAAATACCCTCATCGAGCTCCGCACCCTAGAAATGTGCATTTTTATATTCAACGAGTAAGGTAAGTGACTACGGGGATAAAAATTTTTCCAAAAATTCGTCATTTTGCGGGTTTTTCGTTTGTCTATTAAAAAAAAAATAAAAACTTTATAACCGATGGTCAATTGGAATGTCGTTTTTTTTTTTCTTTCTTCCTGCAGAAATAGGACAGTCGAGTAGGTTTTACGTGTAATTTCAGACTGGAAGAATCGATTTTTATTAAATTTTGTCAAGAATATATTGCATCGCCATCTGTGAATGCTCTTTCATCGATTTATCGATGGTTATTATTTGATTTTGATAATTTCTTTTTTTTTTTTTTTTTGAGAAAAATAAATTATTTTAAAACTTATTACATGATCACTCAATAATTCATTTTTTAAATTGTTTACTTCAGTGATAATGTGCAACTAAAATTATTACGTGACAGCTTGTCGATTTTGCGAATGTGTTCAATTACGTACTTGATCCAAGTGTTTTATGTCTTTTATGATACAATTGATTTTGGTATTTTATTTTTGGAGGATCGGAAGACTATTCTTTTTTTTTTTCAAGTACACAATTTGTACTCAATATAGTAAATTAGTTATCGTTTAATCGAGCAATGGAGTTACTTTGGTCTTGTACTATTGATTTTTGTATTTTATTTTCATAATTATCTGGCAATTTTTGGAAATGTTTGTTAATTTTTTTTTCTCCGAGTACCTCAATTTTGTACTTGTAATTATAATTGATTCTCGCGTGTGATCTATCCTCTCTGCTCGCGTACGATTAATTTTAATACTTTGATAATTATCGAGCGACGGTCGCAAAATGATTTTTTTTCATTCTTTTTTCCAAGTATTCAATTTTGTAGTTACAGCATTTTAATTTTGTTTCGTGTATTGTTAATTCTCGTATTTCATTTGCATAATTATCGAGCAACGATCGACAAACGATTTAAACTGCAAAATAGTACATTTAGCATCGCTCTAAGTAGCTACGGTGAGTAATATAAAATGTTACTCTTAAGTCAATATTTTTGCATCTAATAAAATATTCCACCATCTTTTTTCACGTAGTGGAAAGAGGCGCACGATCGATCACCATTGGCTAACACTGTACTGTTTATGTACTCGGGTCTTGTTTGTTTCATCATCATTATTATAACCTTTATTATTATTATAGATTATATTATATCAGAGCCGGGCAGTACTTCAAGTACCCGGTACTTGCGATGTACTGGAAGTAGAAAGTACTTTGAAAGTACTTCACGTATTGTAATTAAATATCCATCCAAGTACTCGACCTGTACTTCAAGTATGTGCGTACTTAAATTTTCAAGTACTATAAGTATGAAGTACTTTTGAATACGTCTTGTTAATGGGGTTCCATGTATAACGCCTTTGAATATATAAATGAGGAACGTTCTGCGCCATCCTTGGTTAAGATTGTAAGGAATAACCGTTCAAAGGCTGAAGCCACGATAGTTACGGTGTCATTGTCAATGCATGGCTCTGTTTTTAACAATCCGTATATTATATTCTTTATTTTTTCTTTTTAAAACCTGAAGCGGAAAAAAATCTTAATTACAATTGTCAATGCTATTTTTTAAATTGTTTCTAATTCTTCGTTTAAATATTTCTGTTCCAATCTGCCCAACCTGAGTGATCTGCACAATGTGAAAATATGTTTTGATACAAAAACTACTCGAATCAAAATGAAATGAGTTTAATGAGTACAAGAAATCAAATATAAGAACTTACTAGAACTTACGATATGTATACCTGAAAACTTTGAAAGTATTTGATACTTGATACTTGACGTATTTCAAGTACTTGATACGTCAAGTATTTCAAATATTTAGTACTTCAAGTACAGAGTACTTGAAATACTTGGTACTTCAAGTATTCACGGTACTTGGTACTTTGCCCAGCTCTGTATTATATTATATATTATACACTATATATATGGGGGATTCCAAGCAAATTAACCTAGGCCACGACCCTCACCATTTTAGATTCTTCTGATTTTTTCCCTGATTAATCTCAACCTAAAAAAGAAAAAAAAAAATTTTGTGCACCATTTAAATGATCTTAAAAACGCCATTTTTTTTTTGAAAAAATTGGGTGAATTCACTTATCTCAAACGATGATTTTAAAACCAGAATGGGAGTGGGACTCCTGTTTGTTTTATTTTTTTCAAGGGAATGTAAATATTAAATGTCAATAATTTCAACGCAAGTCGTGATTTTTTTGCCTTTTTTCTCAAAATCTCTCATAAATAAATAATAATACGTCATAACTGCAACGGCACACGTAAAAAGCTATATCTTATGAACTATCAAAAAAAATTTTTGAAAAAAATTTTAAGAAAATTTTAAGAAAATTTTTTTTCAAATTTTTTTTTTGATTGTTCATAAGATATAGCTTTCGAAAACAGTTATGACGTATTATTATTTATTTGTGAGAGATTTCGAGAAAAAAGGCCAAAAAAATCACAACTTGCGTTGAAATTATTGACATTTTTTATTTACATTCCCTTGAAAAAAAAAGAACAAACAGGCGTCCCACTCCCATTCTGGTCTTAAAATCATCGTTCGAGATCAGTGAATTCACTCAATTAAAAAAAATGGTGTTTTTGAGATAATTTGAATGGTGGATAGAAAAATAAATGTTTGAAAAATTTTTCTGTGTTTTTAGGTTGAGGTTAATCAGAGAAAAAATCAAAAGAATCTAAAATGGTCAGGGTCATGGCCTATGTGAATCTGCTTGGAATCCCCCATATATATGCATGTGTTATTAACAAAACAATCAACGTTGATCCATGTTTTTCGATAAACAGCTACGTTCTATAATTGTAAATTCAAATTAATATATATACATATATTTTTTCATTATTCGATTTATATGTTATTTCAGATAGAAAATTGAATTGAAAAATCATGAAGTATCAGCAGGTATCGGTAGATTTCGTGAATATGGTATTCACCGCTTTCTCCTACTTGGCAATCGCCGGAGCAGCATGGATCTTCCTTAGGCTGTTGCAGGCATGTTTCTGGCTACCGCGTCATCTGAGAAAACAGAATAATATTCAGCACATGCTACAAGAAAAGGTGAGTTCAAATCCCAGCCAATAGTTAACGTACAAATTTCTTTTTATTTTTTTATTTTTTTATTTATTTTTTTTCTTTTCCAAGTCACGTCAGAACTCAATTCGTATTTTGCCAGAGTACACTAGAAGATTACAATGTAGAGATCAGATGGTGACCCTGCATTTTCACTAAATAAAAAAAATTACCCCAAAAATTGTTTACATTTTTTTTGCTTAAATTGCTTCTTCAAACCCAACGTTTTTTCCTCCTCTTTCTGTCAATTGTCGCAGGTCGAGAGCTACGAGAAGTATTTGCTCGAGTGCGAGGAGAAAGAAAAAGCCGAGGAGAGAGAAAAAGCTGAAATGAAGGAAGAAAAGTACGAGGTTAACGAAAAGACTGAGGCCGAATCCGTTGAGACTCCGGATTCCGATGTGAAGACAACGAGAGGGAAAATTGACAACCGTTCCAACGAAGAAATATGGAAGGAACGACGCGAGTGCCTCAAGATGCTTAAACGTGAATTAAAGAGAGTCCAAGATGGCGGTGACATGTACGATTGGGATTATTTGCTTGAGGAAGATGACAAACCGGAGGACGAAAAAACGAGCGAGATTAACGAGACCGAGGATACGAAGAAGGAGGATTTAGCGCTGAACGACGTGGATTGTGAGATTCTTGAAAATACGACGAATGGGGAAAAATTCGACGAAGAGAAGAAAGAGAAGTAAAAATTTTTTAATCGGGAGCGAGAAAAAATAAAAATTGAATAAAAAAAGTCTTCAGGGACCCCGTAAAATTAACTTAGTATGCATCGGCATGGTAATAATAATAATAATAATAATAATAATAATAATAATAATAATAATAATAATAATAATAATAATAATAATAATAATAATAATAATAATAATAATAATAATAATAATAATAATAATAATAATAATAATCGAATACATATCTGTCAATTTGTGATATTCGCCATTGGTTTGAATAAAAAATAAGTGCCTTAAGACGTAATATTATGCATGAAGCTTATTCTTCGTGTACTCGAACTTTTTTTGTTTCAAATGTTTCCGATTATTTTCTAGTTTTTTAGTTTAAATTTACAGATGGCTGGATCCTATTGCTCTCTGAATTTTCTCGAGTGAGGGAAATTTTTTTTTTTTATTCGTACGGAAGCTTGTGCTTGTATACAGAAGCCAAGCTGGCGTATTTCCACGAATATGATGGCCAGTATATACACAATTAAGATATCACATTAATTTCGAAAAATAAGAAATTTTTCGTATCGAGTTGAACGTTTTCGATGTTCACATAATGTTCTTTCGAGCGGTACAGAGCACTTGAGCAAATAATGGAGAACAGCTGGAAAGACTTGGAAAAGAGGTTGCTCAACACGCAAACAATTTTCACGGATATGCAATATTCACGGATACATATTCGATTTCGAAAGTTTGAAAAGAAAAAAAATGTTTATTCGTCCACGAAATGAAATAACAAAAATTATAACGATTTTTAAAGTTCAGAAGGGATCAGGATTAAACGTTGTTTCGGTTGGCCAGAAATGCATCGATATAACAAACTTATTAGAATGAAAAAATATACTGATACTGATACTGATGGGGGCATCTGCCTTTCCCTGTCGGGCTTAAGGGGTTACATGGGTTTCGTCGGGTAAAAAAAGGCCTATTTTCAATAATTTTTTTTCTGTATAAAAAATTATTTATTTAATTCAAACTTTTTTCTCTCTTATAGATACACATTCAAAGAAAAATTTCCGAGATTTAAAAAAAAAAAAAAATTAAAACTCCGCCATTGTGACGTCATTTCCGGTGACCCTTCGAAAAAAAGGTGCGTCCGCGTTGTCAGCATAACTCCTGACAGGATCATCTAAAATGAAAAAAACAAAAATACGTGTTTTAGTTAAGACCATAAACTCGTGCTTGAACGATGGAAAGAAAAAAAAAAGTAAAAATTGGAATTTTGGCAGACATTTTTCCAAAAAATGAAAATTTCGGTCAAATTTGCTTGACATTTTTGTTTTTTGAAATAGTTGTAATTGAAAAAAAAAATCCTTCGTCGAAGCACGAGTAAATTGTATCTCGAACACCTGTGTAAAATTTCATCAAGATCGGTTGAGTAGCTTTCGAGAACTTTTGACAACCGACTTTGAAAACACAGTTCCGAGAAAAACGCGTTTAAAGTTTAAAGCTCACTATACCTGAGGCGCGCTGACCCTTCTATATCTGACTTGGAGCGCACACCTTCCAAAGGCTGTATCTCCGAAACTATTATTCGGATCGACTTGAAAATTTAGGATAATATTCTTGAGATGTTGTAGAAATTAATAAGCCAAACAAAAAAAAATAGATTTTTTGAACCCACGAAACCCATGTAACCCCTTAAGGCTCCTTCGTATACACTGGGCGCATAGTTTTTCTGTTCATTTACGGAACTAATAGTTTCTGTTGATTTCGCAAACTCTTCGATACCGACCCAGTGTATTTGGGAGAAACTACAATTTTTAGGTGGGTTTCGAACCACCGAGCTCGCAGAAAAAGCATTTGGAAAAATCCATTGGTGCCGGCCGCGGGATCGAACCCTGGCCGCCTGCGTGGCAGTCCAAAGTTGGACCAACTGGGCCACTGCTCGCTCTTAATAAAAAAAATATATATATATATATAATATATAGCGTTGACTCTTGAAAGAATAATCGATGATGTATATATTTGAACGCAAGCAGTTTTTTTTTTACATGTCAGTACATATAAATATTTAAAAAAAACATATATTATAGAAGAATAATTTGTTCGAAGATGAAATTATATGAACTATACTCCAAAAATATATTAGAAATTTCGAAATTTTTTCGGAAATCACACTTTTTCATTCAAAGCCCATAGCATTCCATGATTATTTCCAGTGGAGATATACGTGAGAGATAAATTTTCGCCTCGATATATCTGTAAATTTGAGATTTTCATATTTCGAACAGCAGTTCATTTATTTACATGTTAGCTTTGAAAAAAATATATATTTGTGTAATTGCGTTAAAAAATTTGCATAGTTAGATTCAACAAGTATCGTCAACTTTTCATTTTATTATTTATTTGAGACTTATTATTACTTTGGAGTAATCTAACACGAAGTTTTGTATCATAAAACGACAATAGATATCTACAAAATTATTTTATATTGCGAGTCTCTCTGGTCTAAAACAACGAATATCGCAATAATAGCACTATATCACAATAATTGTCCCAATTGACTATGTATTATTAGGGTGTTTTAAGTGGAATAAAATGTATGTCAAAAGATAAGAATTTTAGGTTGAGTAAAAGATCCACCGCATTTGATTTTTAATTTCTTTTTCCTTTTTAACGAACTTATGATGAATAATTGCTGGTAAAAATTTTTTTTTTGAGCTCACAGCTGCCAGAGGATCAGTTTGTGTTTTAAATAAGATGATCTTAGAAGTTGAACTCTTCAGTACATATTTAATAATGGAGTCCAACCAATTTTCTCATTATTATTCGATCAAAACACATAAAAACATGACATTACTCAAATTTTATTTTTAGCATTAGATTAATTTTTTGAAGTGAATACTTCTTATGCGACAACGGCACAGCTCTTGGTAACGCTAAAAAGTGTCCGTAAACCGGACAAGAGAATGGAGGAATAGAAGAAGAGAGAGAGAGAGGTATAGTTTCTAAGCAAGAGAGCGAGTGCCTCGCCATCCACAGTGCTATGGCTTAGCTTCGTAATCCATATAGTATATACCTGGGTATACGTGTATTAGTAAACGGCGGCGGCTCGATCCGTTGAATGTTTGAGTCCACCCTTATAGTCCAGGAATTTTAGCACCAAAAATGGGTTCGCTCGGCAAAAATCCCTGATTATTGATTTTTCGATTGGATTATGTCAGAGGGTGTCCCCTAAGTATAAAACCAATTTTGTGTAGTCCAAAACCGCGAGCGTTAGCCGCCGTCTTGAAAAACACCCTTTTGCAAATATCTCGGTAACGGTGAGTTTTACGTTAAAAATTGTAAAGACTTTTTTGTAGAGGATAAAATTTCCCATCTTTTTTCTTGAAAACTTTTTTCTCTATTGTTAATATTGACCGAGATAAAGTCAATTAAAAAAACCAAATTTTTGTTTTTGGAAAATATCTCCATAATTTTTGGAAATACGAAAAAAATATAATAATCAAAGTTGTAGAGCATGAAATTTTCTACAATTTTTGTATAAAACTTTTTTTTTGTAAAATCAATAGTTGCTGAGTTCTAGCGCAATGAAAGTTGTCGTCATGTAAAGAAAAACAGCGATTAGTGGTAATACGTTACTCTAACATGCCAAAAAAAGTGCAAAAAATTAAATTCTCTACAAACAAGTTTCAATAAGAATTTATCCTTTTTTTCAAAGTTTTTGAAATATTTGGAAAAATGAAGCGGGCAACTACATTTTCTTCTCTTCAAACAGAAAACTCGAAGAAATCTTGGCCATGACTTTCTCCGAGTTCTCGAATTTAAATATTTTAATCGTGTACGATTTTTGGCACATAAGAGTTAATTTTTGTTTCCTATCGTATTATTTTACATTATTACGAAAGAATTTGATCATTTGAGAATGCACTGAAGACGAAAAATAAAAGGGTTTGATGACATAACGCAGACAATTTTGAACACTTCTTCACTTGAGTAAAAAAAAATCTAGCCCAAGATTTTATTTTTTAAATTAAATATTAATATATTTTTCGTTCGTTCCATTAAAAAGACTGAAAAAATTATTCCTGATATTTTTTCCCTGCATGAAAAATTTTCCCTAACTTAAAAAACTTATTGAAAATAATTTACATTTCATCATTACAATTTTTTTTACTTCATAAATGATCAAATACTTTCGTAATAATGTAAAATTATACAATAGGAAACAAAAATTAACTCTTATATACCAAAAATCGTACATAATTAAAATATTAAAATTCGAGAACTCGGGGAAAGTCTCGACCAAGATTTCTTCACGAATTTTTTTATTTGAAGAGAAGAAAATGTAGCTGCCCGCTTCATTTTTCCAAATATTTAGATAACTTTGGAAAGAAGGAAAAAATCTTATTCAATATTTTTTCTAGAAAATTTAATTTTTAACGATAAAGGTTATTTGCATATCGTCGTATCTCACATAGTTTTCGAGTTATTATGAACTTTGTCGAAGCTTTTAATCAATAAGCTATCTTAACTTGCCAATTCACCGTGGAATTCAATCGCTGGAAATTTTTTAAAACTGGCATCAAAGACCTACTACAATAAGTTAAAAATGCGCGAAGTTTAAAAATTTTCGGTGCAATACTGCGGAAGGAAAAAAATATAAGCTAAAAAGTGCCGAAAATCGTATGTTAATCAAATGGTGAAATTCGACAGCTTTGGGGAGGTATTTAGAATTGATCTACGAGGCTGGGCCTTTGGCTCCTTTTTTTTAAATATATTAAGAGACCTTTAAGGATGTATTGGACGTACCTTCCCAACCAAAAGTGACTTTAGTCGACAATATTGCATACTTCATGATAAGATAAAAATTGGAAAAAATTCACCCACAATAAAGACGATAAGAAGATTAATTTTTAATAATAATAATGCCAAAAAGTTATCAATAAATTATTTAAACAAAATGTTGTTTAAAATTTTTTTAGAGAATGTTTTTTTTTGACACGTGAAATGAATTCGGTGATTTTTTTGACTACACATGCATTTTTTTTAAATTTTCTTACCATTTTGAAATTTCGGTTTTCCGAAATGTGTAAAGGTTGTATTTACGAAACTATTCGTTAAATGCCCCGGAAACTTCTTAATTGTAATATAGAACGTTTTTACAAAAACATATCCAAATTTTATGATTTTCCCTTCATTTTTCAAAATTAAAAAATTTTCGAAAACCGAAATTTCAAAATGGTAAGAAAATTTTCAAAAAATTCATGTGTAGTCAGAAAAATCACCGAATTCATTTCACGTGTCAATAAAAAACATTCTCTAAAAATTTTTTAAACAATGTTTTGTTTAAATAATTTATTGATAGATTTTTGCCATTATTATTATTAGAAATTAATCTTTTTATCGTCTTTATTGTGGGTGAATTTTTTCCGATTTTTATCTTATCATGAAGTATGCAATATTGTCGACTAAAGTCACTTTTGGTTAGGAAGGTACGTCCAATACATCCTTCAGTCCATGGGAGCGATAAAATAAAATTTTGACCCAAATAAGGACCACCCTAATATATGTATATATATATATATATATATATATATATTAGGGTGGCCGTTAAATACCATCTTGAGGAGTGAAACCCCACAGTTTATAGACAAAAAAAAGAAAAAAATTTTGGCGCCAGAGCGAGGTTTTTAAAATAAAATTAACTCGTGCCTAAAAGACCTCAAAGTTTCCCATGCAAAACAGATGCGTTTTCACGGATCTCAATTCAAAAATTCACTGTGAATCTAATTTTAATTCAAAAAATTCTAAACTAGGTGAAAGTATCAGGTAAGTGTACTACTACATGGAGAAAAATCGAGGATATCATACCGTTGAATTTGCTTATTATCCCACTCAAAACTAAAATTCTCTTTATCGATTTTACGGGTAAAATTCTAATTTTCGGTAAGTATCCTTCGGATGAAAATTCTATGATAATTTAAATCATTTCCGGAGTAATATTTCTCGATAAATTCAGGGAAACTAATTTTTAATTAAACTCTACTCGTAATATTTTCTAAGGTATATCGATTTTTATGAAAAAAAAACTGGTGAAAATTGCATTTTTCGATGTATTCCTCATGCAAAAAGATTGAACAGATGACTTAAACATTTTTTTCATGAAGTCTTCATGTTGACTGAATATCTTCAGTCAACAGATCTCCCTCAATTCATCGAGAAATTTTACTCCGGAAATGATTTAAATTATCATAGAAGTTTCATCCGAAGGATACTTACCGAAAATTAGAATTTTACCCGTAAAATCGATAAAGAGAATTTTAGTCTGGAGTGGGATAATAAGCAAATTCAACGGTATGATATCCTCGATTTTTCTCCATGTAGTAGTACACTTACCTGATACTTTCACCTAGTTTAGAATTTTTTGAATTAAAATTAGATTCACAGTGAATTTTTGAATTGAGATCCGTGAAAACGCATCTGTTTTGCATGGGAAACTTTGAGGTCTTTTAGGCACGGGTTAATTTTATTTTAAAAACCTCGCTCTGGCGCCAAAATTTTTTTCTTTTTTTTGTCTATAAACTGTGGGGTTTCACTCCTCAAGATGGTATTTAACGGCCACCCTAATATATATACATATATATACTAGGGGTGCGTAGGGCGCTACGCGCCCTCACTTAGGTTTGGGTTTGGGTTTGGGTTGGTCATTCTTTTCAAATTGGACACCCGGTATAAGCTCAATTCCTGAAACAGCGGCGGTGGCGGCGGCAGCGGCGATATATCTTTATATTATAGAAAGATATATATAAATGAATATCCATATACCCTTATTGTTAAAGAACGCACCGACGTGCACTAATTACCTCCTGCAATACTTGCCGCCGAGACATCGCGTCTCCTTACACTTTTTGTTTGCATGCTAGAGTAACGTATTACCATTAATCGCTATTTTTCTTTACCTGACGGCAACTTTAATTGCGCTAGAACTCAGCAACTATCGATAAAAAAAAATAGTTTTACACAAAAATTGTAGAAAATTTCATGCTCTACAACTTTGATTGTCACATTTTTTTTCGTATTTCCAAAAATTATCGAGATACTTTCCAAAAACAAAAATTAGGTTTTTTTAATCGACTATATCTCGGCATATATTAACAATAGAGAAAAAAGTTTCTAATAAAAAAATGGGAAACTTTATTCTCTACAAAAAAGATCTTCACAATTTTTAACGTAAAACTCACCGTTTCCGAGATATTTGCGAAAAGGCATTTTTCAAGATGGTGGCTATCGCTCGTGGTTTCGGACTTGGTTTTATACTTTCTATACTCGTCGTGGTTTTGGACAAACTTGGTTTTATACTTAGGGGACACCCTCTGACATAATCCAATTGAAAAATCAATTATCAGGATTTTTTGCCGAGCGAACCCATTTTTGGTGCTAAAATTCCTGGACTAGTAGTTGGTTTCGGAAAGATGTTTCCGAATAACCCTTTTCATATATACACACCAAAAAACGTCTTTATTAGTTCAAATCAACGGATAACCGAGCGGATAACAACTATGAGAAAATTACTGACGGTAGAGAATGTTGGAAGAAATATTAAGGTTGATTGATAGCTAGAATGTGGAGGTATTTTCAGGTGTTAAAAAATGTGCTTTCGCGGAGAAATACGCTCTCAAATGATCTCATAGATAGAGTGTTTCAACATACAAAGATTATAATGCTGTCAGAAACGTTTATGAAAGGAAACGAGCCATCATCGGTCCCGAATTTTGATTTTATTGTACGATTTCAACGCGAAGAGAAACAGAATTCTGGAGTCGCCATTTACCACCATCAACACGACGAATGTTACGTTGTAACGCCTCACTTGCAAGTTAAGGCCCCTTACTCCAGTGACGGAGAGGTCACCGTGTCGAGTTCTGGAAGAATAGGAGACTATGTGCAATTGAATGCAAAATGGAAGATAGTTCGGATCATAAAATTACTTAGTAGCAATTTATATTTCGCCCAATACATCGATTAAAGATCAGCGCTAAAGCGTTATTGCCCTTATTAACAATAGGCGGTTCTCAAGTTTTAGCCGATATGCTAGGAGACCCTGTGCATTACCGTAATGAATAGGTAATTCTCGCAGGAGTTTTAACGTCAATTTTTCATTGCCACAGGCTGAATCACTCCTTCAACTTTTATAAAAACATTTCTCGTTAAAAATGATCAACGGCAGGAATGATCCGACCACTACAGGTGGTACAACGATGCCGTATTTGCAAAAAATATCGAATAGCTCTAAAGCACTTTATGTCATATTTGAGTCATCATAATCCCATTGTTGGTATTGTAGAATTAGACGATTCTATATATAAATAATAGACATGAGAGCAATTAAAATAGTATAGAATAAGAGAACAGAATTAATTTATCCTAAGATTTTACTTACAGAGACAAATACTTATGTGCACAAATAAAATTGAATTCATATCTTTTACTAATTCCTACTTCGTTGTTCACCCTATTAATTCCCCCCCCCCCCCCCCCTGTACAAATGAAATTTGTAACGTCAACGTCAACACGAGGTATGAAGACACAGTAAATTCAGCTATAAACTCATACATGCAACGGATAGAACAGTGTGAAATAAGGACAAGCGAGTTCCGTCGATCAGATACGAGTATTCACTTCTGACGCGCGTACTGTGTGTACACGCATCCGGTTTTTTATTCAGTGGCGTTTGTTGGCAATAGTGATGCTGGCTCTTTCTTTTGACAATTGGGATACTGCTCAAGATGAAATTTGCCAATTTGCAAAAGTTATTGTCTTTGATCTTTGTTTATTGTCAATAATAAATAAAAATTCTGGGCCAAAGAAATTTCTCTTACAGCAGTATCCTCAACTACTCTCAAACCTTGTAAAATTTCCATACATTTGATATTAAAATCCCTCTGTTTTTTTATGATTCCGGACGTACGTCAAGAAAATGAAAAGGCAAATTATACTGATAAAACAAAAACAGTGATTTTTTTAGTGATGAAATCACTCACATCTTTATCAAGCATTGTCCCACAATCAGCCTCTTCGACTACAACGCGTAGTTGGACCGCCTGTTCACCCTTGCGTTTTTCGATGGCATGAACCATTTTTAATTTAATTTCATTGTAGCAATAATTGACGAGTTGACTACTGAACGGCAGTCTACTGATATGATGGGACGGGCAGTGAAAAAAAAATAAAAAAGTAAAGGAACTTGAGCTACCAAGTTCATTTTTTATCGAGAGTGTATTTAAGATTGTATTCAAGTTTTAAATTGATACCCATAACGCATACGGTTTTTGCACTTATTGTGAACGATATAGTATTGAAAAATAGTGAAATAACAAAGTGAAAATCCGTTTGGGACCCAATTTAAACATGAATTAGACTTACTTATTGTGAACGATATAGTATTGAAAAATAGTGAAATAACAAAGTGAAAATCCGTTTGGGACCCAATTTAAACATGATAAAATCCTAAGAGCATCTTATTTAAGGTTGTTGTGCTGGGCACTCAGCCAGAGGGTCGGGCGGAGTCGGCGTGCGGTGAGCGCGGGGGATGCATCGACGATACAATGTTGCACCGCTCACGGGCGAGCGGGTCCTTTTTCTGTTTAATTATAAATATTTAAAAAACGGTACTGTCAAAAATTCTGAAATTTTTACAGAATATCCAGGTAACGTCTCTTAAAACGTATTGCATTTTTCAGTTTATTGGCACCATTTTCTTGTCAGATATTACGTAAATACTGCAAAAATTGTCAGAATTTATCTGTCATAGGTGCAGTTGACCTAGAAAACACATTAACTTTCCGAATTTTTTTCTCAATAACGGTACAGTGAATTGTACCCAAGTTTTACAGGAACGTAGGCAAAATAATTGTATACATTGTGGAAAAATTTGGTCTGCATGGCATCATTTTGAAGTATCGTCACAACAACCTTACGACGCAAATTGAACCTCTGGGTAGCTGTGAGCGCAAAAAAAAATTTTTTACCAGCAATCATTCATCAGATAAATTCTATAAAAAGCAGAAAAAAAATGAAAAATCTAATGCGGCGGATCTTTCACTCAACCTAAAGGTCTCATCTTTTGACGTAAATTTTATTTCTGCCTAAACTAACTATTTCAGGTTTGGCGCGTTGGAAAATCGATTTTTTTTCAACACCCTAATGTACTATGTACCTGGATGCTCAAGCATTTTTACCGTTTTTAGGATCTACACCTGATTACTTCGATATTTCCTTACCGTCTCGTAATACTATAAGTACAGTAAAACGTATCTGGTTATAAATTTCATTGTACAATTGTGTAATGTATTGGCGTGTCGCAATGCTCGATGGTCCTTGAAACGTTTTGAAAATTTTTCCATTCAACGATCAGTCGATTAATTTGAAAAATTATCAATCGATCAATTAATCAATCTCGTGATTGATCAAGAGCGTTAAAAAAAAAATATGATCGAATAAACGCCATAATCGTGTTTTACAACAATAGAGTTTCGATCTTTTCATTACGGGAGCATGAAAAAGTTAAATAAATGAATGAATAAAAAAATAAAATAAAAAAATAAAAAAAATTCCGAATTTTATTGTTTTTTTTTTTCGACAAAACCCTTCATTTAGGTACTAATAATCATGATCAGGCGAGGGAGCATGAAAAAGTAAAATAAATAAATGAATAAATAAATAAAATCAGTTTTTCCATTTTATTTTGAAAAGTGCTGACTTCAGAGAAAGAAGTTTGCCACAAAAGTTGTAGCTTATGGAAAAATTGATCTTTTATGTTTCATTCATTTTTTGTCTAAAACCACTTTTTTCGAGAAAAATGGGATAAATAAATAATATCAGTTTTTCCATTTTATTTTGCGCGCGCTCCTGTCCTTACTCTAGCGCAGCACTAGAGCGAGAAAACAAAACCCAAACCCAAACCAAAAACCGAAACCCAAACCCAAACCGAAAAACCAAACCCAAATCGAAAACCAAACCCAAACCCACTCCAAAACGTTTTGTGTACAACGGACACAGTGAATATACGTCAAAAATATTTGGTGACCCTGAAAAGGGCCGGTTTTTATCGCTTATATCTTCGTTACTTAGTCATGGCTGCGATAATATTGAAGATTTCATGAAATCTTTCGATATGGCGAGGATACTTCCGCTTGAAGAAAAATTCGGCGATATATCCATCCATATGGTGTTCCGCGCGTCCATATCGCGGGATATTCGATCGAACTTCTCTCCATGACCTCTCAATGTTTTGCGTATGAGCGCCGGTGTCAGGATCTACAAAATTGTAGGTGTGGTTAACTGTCAAATGCTTGAAACCTTCCGATTCCAAGCAATTGTACGCCCTCCAACAATCCGACATTATTGTAGATCCGGGAAGAACCTGTTCTTTAATGACATATTAAGCAGGGTTTCAGCTGATCTATCCGGAACGGGGACAACGAACAATTTTTTGGAATCTCGATAGAATCCGCCAAAAAGCCATTGTCCATCGATAATACGTCCTCGGTGATATTTGCGTTTACCGAATTTTGCCTCGTCAATTTCGATTACGCAGTTAGGTCCGCCAATCTGTTGAGAATTATCGATAGTCCACAACAGTATGGCTTCTCTCACGAAACTTGACCAGTCAACAACGGTTTGCCTGCTGAACATCATTTCTTCTTGAAGGAACTCCTGACGCGGCAGCTTCATAGACACAAAAAAGCAACGAACGAGCACGCTTCCTCGAGAGACAGCGAGGCATTTTCAAACCACGTGTCTTTTTTGATAGTAGATCGATAAAATGAACATTGCTTCATCGTCACTTTTTTTCCCTTTCTTCACCTTCTTTTTTTTTGGCACCTCCACGAAAGCGTGTTCTTGTTAAATATTGCCGGTTCTCCAAAATTATTACAAACGACCTCCCGTTTGAAAACATTATGTGCCCGTAAAAATTCAACAAGATTATCCTCGTTCTCGCACAGTCGAAGAAACTCGCGCAATCGCAATACGCAGCCCTCGCAATTCATGACTAAGTAACGTGATGTATTCGTGCTCGTGTTACACTGGACATCGCTTAGCTGTCCGCTTTAGAAAGGATGCTCCATCTATCGCGCTATGTTCGTTAGACGATTATTTTTTTTTTTTTTTTGCGAATTCACGAAAATACGCGTATTTACTTTATCCATTGTATACATGGTAGATATTCATGCGAAAATCCTTTGTTGCTATACACGAGAAAGTGTCGGTAAATTTTGAAGGTCCCTTATTGCTTAGACGTAAACAAGGCAGAGAACGAAGCAGAGATATTTTTATGTTTTGCTTTCCCGTATATAGTAACAAAGGATTTTCAATCATAAAGCATCATCTAACGAACATAGCGCGATAAGTGAAGCATTATCCCATTTTTCTCGAAAAGAAATGGGTTTAGACAAAAAATGTATAGAACATAAAAGATCAATCTTTTCATAAGTTACAACTTTTGTTGAAAACATTTTTCTCTTAGATCAACACTTTTCAAAATAAAATGGAAAAACTGATTTTATTTATTTATTTATTTATTTAACTTTTTCATGCTCCCCCACCTGATTATCATTGTTAGTGCCTAAATGACGGGTTTTGTTGAAAAAAAAACAATAAAATTCGAAATTTTTTTTATTTTTATTTTTTTATTTTATTTATTTATTCATTTATTTATTTAACTTTTTCAAAGGGGAGCAGTAGCTCAGTGGGTAGCGTGCTCGGCTCGCACGCAGTGGCGCGCGATGTGGCCGGGTTCGATTCCCACTGTCGGCACCAATGGAAACATTTTCTAAGTGCTTTTTCTGTGACCCCGGTGGTTCGGAATCCACTTAAAAAAGTAGGTCCAAAGGAAACCAGCGCCTTGCTGTGGTGACCGAAAGGCTGGGAAGATGTCTCGGGTTCGATTCCCGATGCCGTAGCAAGGCTGATGAAAAACACAACGGGCTCGGACGTAGCTCCAGAAACAGGACGTCCGAACTACGACTGCCTCTGTCCCAATGTGCTGACATCTAGCGTGTGCGAGACGAGCTCCGGCAGCGAGAAGCATTGCCGTAGCACAGCAGATGGTAAAAGCACAAACGGTCTCGGACGTAGCTCCAGAGGCAGGGCGTACGAACTACGACTGTTTCTGTCCCAGGTGCTTAAATCTAGCGAGTGCGCAACAAGCTCCGGCAGTGGGGATCGAACCGGGGACAAACGGATACGAGAGGAGACCAAGGGTAGATGGTGTTGAGAGCCCGCAACCCTCAGGGGAGTCGGTGTAAGAACTCATACCATATTTAACTTTTTCATGCTCCCCCACCTGATTATCACTACAATTAGTGCATAAAGGTCTGCGCCCACTATGCCGCTACGAGCGGAACCGCGCCTCGCCGCGCCGAACCGCGCCTCGCCGCGCCGAACCGCGCCTCGCCGTGCGGGTCGGCGCGGTTTCGGCGCGGCGAGGCGCGGTGCGGCGAGGCGCGGTGCGGCGAGGCGCGGCGCGGCGCGGTTCCGCTCGTAGCGGCATAGTGGGCGCAGACCTTAAATGAAGGGTTTTGTCGAAAAAAAAAAACAATAAAATTCGGAAAAGTAGTGAATCTAAACAATTACTTAATATTTTTAAAGTTATAATGCGTTTAATGTTGCACTACCGGGTGCAAGGTTAACCCTTTTAGTCACGTAATTCTATTTTATTTGGCATTGAAGTGTAAATATACGTTTTCGAAGTATTCTTCGACGCTGAATCTGAACCCGGTGTTCAAAATACAAAAAACTGAAGAACAACCCTGTAAAATGGGGTAAAAACTACCCCTTTTGTCAGGAAATAGAATTATTCTGACAGATTAGTGCAGAAATACATTTCCAATGTTTTTTTTCCTTCGGCGAATACGAATGCGATGTTGAAAATACAATAATCATGAAATATATCACTCTCCGAAAACATCTAATTGCAGCAAAAAGATATTAATCGTACGACGAATCTGTGTAACTGAAAAAGAATAGTTTTTTATTGTATAGAGTATCATTTTCCTGTGACTTAGTATTGCGGTTCCTCTGAGATGATGATACTCTACTTCCAAGCCTATAATTATCATGCAGTGTAAAAGTGAATCCGTTAAGGTTAAGAAGATTTCTGTTTACGTCAAAAAAAATGTTCTGTAATAAATATGAAGAAAATAGCAAAGAGTATTGATCGATAATTAAGAGGATAATCTTCAACTTAAGATGCGAGTCGCTTTTAATTTATCGGTTTATACTTTTATCGGAAGAGGATCAGTTTTTACTTTCTTAAACTATAACTCGATGTACTTAATCCATCACCTAGAATCTAGAATGAAGAAGATTGCCCTGTATTCAAAATGACTATCATTTTTTTTCAATCGATTAATCTTCGTATGGTGCGAAGATGGCTTTTGCTAAGGAATCAAATGTTACGTATATGCGTCGACATTGTAACCCCGACGTGCAGTTGTAAATAAATCTGGCTCTCGTATTGAACAGCAACAGCCCCTGCTTATGGTTATGGAGGATTTTCTAAAACGAGTAGGATTTTCACGGCAAGTTGCTCTCGAAATAGGGGGTAAGTTCTATAACGTAGGCATTTTCTGCGAATAAATAAAACTACAGACGAACGGATATAGTTTGATACAGATTGATGATAACGGATACAGAGTGTGGGGATATCTTGTTATTTGTAAAAAGCGTTTCAATCGATTGACAGAAATTGATATCACGATGATTCGCAGCATACAAAAAAATTCTTCCAATTGATTATTAATTTTTAAAGTTGATTTCCGCTATATAATACTATTTATAATACTATTTGCCACTCTATTCTATTCTATTATATATATATATTTTATTCTATTATATACTATTCGCTATATAATACTATATATAATACTATTTGCCACAGCTTTGAATATATTTGTATCGAATACATATATTTCTCACATATGTATATGAGTAAAAACATCAATTATTGGCCAAGTTTGGGCTTCACTATTAGGGATCTTTTTGTAAGTTACACAGCTTGGTGCGCCGGTTCTGAAAAACACGTTCCATAATTTTTTCAGATATTTTCCTCCATTTTTTTAGCTACCACTGGGTATCGAATTTTTTCATTTGAAACTTTTTTGTTTTTTCATTTAATTTTGCCACTTTGAATTTGAAAAAAACCAATTCTGCATTTTTTTTGTAAAAAAATCTCAACTTTCCGAAAAAAAATATAATTAATATACGTGTAGAAGACTCTCAAAATCATGATTATAATATGAAAATAGTTTTTTCGTCATTGCCCAAAGTTCAAAAAAAAAAAATTCCATATTTTTTTCAGAAAGCTGGGAAAATTTTACACAATATATGTCATTTTTAAGTTGGGATATCTAAAAACACTCCTGGGATTAATAAAAATGTCAAAAAAAAACATTATAAATCTCATTTATTCTAACAATTTTAATTTTTTTTTCGTGTTTTGGAGTGGCTGTTGAAATGAATAATAGACAATTGTTGTGTACTGGTGTAAATACTGGGTTATTGTTTTTATTATTTTATTATTTTTATTATTTTTGCAACAGGTATTACTAAATCATTGCATTCGATTTCGCCTGTATCAAATAATTTGGGAACAGTTATTCTGAAATCTGCGTCGAACTCAGAAATGTTTTATCATTTCAACTATGTCGTTGTAATGGTAAAATAATAAAAACAATAATCCAGTATTTACAACAGTACACAACAATTGTCTATTGTTCGTTTCAACAGCCACATAAAAAATAAAAAATATTAAAATTGTTAAAATAAATGAAATTTATAATGTTTTTTTTTTTACATTTTCTTTAATCACAGGAGTGTTTTTAGAGATTCCAACTTGAAAATGACATATTGATGTAAAATTTTCTCAGCTTTCTGAACAAAAATATGGAAATTTTTTTCGAACTTTGGACAATGGCGAAAAAACGACGTTTCAGATTATAATCTTGATTTTGAGAGTCTTTTGGTACCCTTTTGATATACAGCAAATGGCATAGATTTAGAAACTCTGAAATGCATGCGAGAGGACGATTTTTCATTTTTTAACCTGAATTTGAATCCTATCGTTTTCAAGCACTTAACCAAACGTATAGAAGAATACAGCTCAAATAGCACTTACGTTCTCGGTAACAGTACTTCAGTACCCATTAACATTACTTCGAAAAATATTGATGATATTCTCAATGAGGTAAGCGTGTTTGCTCGAGAGATGTGGCTTTTTGGTTATTGCATCTTTTTGCTTAGCAAAAATTTCATGTTAATTACAGAATATACTAAAAAGTGTTGATACTGAGACAGTCGACGATATTGGCATTTGTTTATTACAATCCACTTCACCTTTACTGTTGCAAAATCATAAAAACGCAAACATTTTTTCAACTAAAGTTCTAGTATCAAGGAATCTTAGCACAATCCAAACGGTTTGTACTTTGGAAATTTGGTTTATTATTATCGTTTAGATTTTGGAAACCCGAACGAGCTCGAATGTTTGTGTATATTGTGATAACGGAAGTCCCATGTCGTTTACTTTATTTTTCGTATTACGTCACTCAGCCACTAATCTACATAGAAGAAAACCAGTACGCAATTTCTTGATATGATTTGGGACGAATTTGCTACATATCTTCAGGAAAATTCATGTGATTCAAACGAAAATAACACAAGGGACAATACAACTTCGGTCGACCTAGAACACGACATCCAGGATGCGATTAAGGTAGTTCTATCGCTGCAGACTAGTCAATTAGCTATAAATGTCTAAATGATGATTCCTAAAAATATTGGATGTATGGGTTAAAATTAATAAATATTAAATAAGCTTACCCAGGTAAATAAAATTAATCAACGGTTTATTATAAATAATATGTAATTAGTAAAATAGTAATTGCAACGACTCAAGTATTACTAGATCTCGTATGATATTTACGTGTGGCAACGTTGCGTTTTCTTTCTCTTTTTATTCTCGTGCCCTCTCACTCTCTCGCCCGCTCTATTGACGTTGACGTGGAGAGGTTATGTTGTTCGACTTGTCAAATACCGCTTTCGTTTCGATATCGCGTTGCCACATTTTTTCACCGTCACGACATTATGCCATAAGTTGTGTATCACTACCCGGATGCTCGTATTGAAATCATTATAGCTTAACAAATTGGTCGACAATCATATTTTTTTTAGGCCTGTTAGATTTTTACGTGCTTAATGAATCCAAGTCTCGTTTTTTGTAAGAATCTTTTGGATTTTCCATAAGATATATCGTTTTAAAGTGACCGGAAATCGATTCTTCTATATGCCGAAGCAAATTTGCCTTGAGGAATTGGCATTTTCAAGTATTAATTTCTCCGTAATGAGGTCGATAAGGGGCATGGACGTTTCGCGAAATGAATAAATATATTAAAATTGAAGATAAATAAAAAAAATTTTAATCTTATGGATTAGCTACCACGAGAGAACTACCTTAAGCACATTCAGGTAGAGAAGGAAACATCACCAGTAGTACAATCGAGTTACTGGACCCTGAACTCCACTGCAATGACCAAAGAAGCAATAATACCTTGAAAACGTCTTCAAAATTTATCGATACAATTCAATCTGGGCCGGTGTGTTTAAGTTCGCTGGCTAACTATACGTGATAGCTATTTCAAAATATTTATCTTATTTTTATTTATCACGTATTGTCCAAATGAATGAGGCTACTCAAGTTTGGGCAATGTGGTTCATTTTTACCAGTTTAACCTTCCAATGATTTTATTATTTATTGATGTTGCTCCCTCATAGAAACATCTTCGTTTTTATGTGAAAAAATGTTTGTGATTTGAATACCTCAGGGCTTACAATGTTTAAAGTAGTCAGACAATCACACTTAGAAGACAATTATGAGGAAGTAGTGAGCAAGTTTCAATTTACATCTTTTTAAACCTCAGAAATCTGTGAAGCGTTATCGAAAGGACCCAGTGAACACGTTTCATTACAGTAATATAACATGGAAAGTTACATGTAATTGTCACAATGCAATAGCTGTGTGATGTAACTGCTACGTAACATGAGAATAATATGTTATATATTATTAGTAATATGCAGGCAATGGAAATGTTATATAACGTTGTTGCATTACAGTTTTATAACTCACATTTATAACGTTTACAGAACAGGCTTATAACACTTTTTATATAACATTCGTAATGTGCAGGTTATGTGAACGTTACAAAGTGTTGTTCCGTTACAGTTGCATAACTGACATTTGTAACATTGACATAACGTACTTGTAACGACATTTATATAACATTCGTTATAAGCATGTGATGTGAAGGTTACGAACGCGTTTTAGCGTTACAGCTGTATAACTAAGATTTGTAACGTTTACGCAACATGTTTGTAACATTTTTTATATAACATTCGTAACGTGCAGGTTATGTGAACGTTATAATGCGTTGTAGCATTATATCTGTATATAGCTAACATTCATCATATCGACATGTAACGGATGAAAAAATCAAAAGCATTTTGAACCTTATTCAAATTTTCATTTCTAAAGCAGTATAATGTACATACATTTCAAATGTTAAATATATTGTCTAATGTGTATGTATAATCATAATATGATTATTTATGTCCTGATATAGAATAACATATGTATATAATATTATGGCAATTTTAGAACTTTTGATCCACCATATTAGATTTGCCACATTCAATTTTGTAATTTCTTCCAAAACCGATATGGTTATACTAAATAAAGGGTGGAAGACGGGACACCACCATCCCTTGAGTAGCTCCCAACATACAACTGATCAAGAATTCTCCGGCGTGTCAAATACATGATATGAATCGTCAGAGTTCATAAAGAGTCGATACACGGTTAGAAAAAAAATGTTAAATTCAACATTATTTGCATGTCCCAGAAGGTCCACTATAAAATTCATGTTAATTCAACATACATCATTAATGTTGAGTGTTGACTATGTTAATATGTTGAAAAATTAACATTAAAACAACAATTCGTTTTCATCAGATTAACACATGTTATGGTTATTTCAACATCATAATAACGTCTTAAAAACAATCAGATACGTTAACAGGAGTGCAATATAATGTCGATTCAACTAGTCGATTCCGTTGAAGCTACCGATTCGTTATGTCAAGATCTACATTATTTGAGAGTTGTTTCAACAGTGAAATTCTGTATCAAAGAATATACGTAGCAGTTGAAGAACATAAAATAAATGTCAATTGAACGATCAATGCCGTTAAATCTACAAACTCTTACTGTCAAGTTTCACTAAAATAAAATGTAATATCCCGAGTAGAAACTTCGTCTGGCTAAAATCCGGTCCATATCAGGCTATTATTTATTAATTAGCAATAAGGAATGATCTATGAACGAATTTAAAACTTATTCCATTATTATTTAAAACCCTGTAAATTTTGCAAAAAAAAAAAAAAGTATTGACCGGGGGATTTGAACCTGCGATCCTCCGCAGTCAATGAATTCAGCACTTTCGATCCTTAATTAATCATTAAAAAAAAAAATTTTGAATTTAGAGATTATTTTTTTTTACGAGTGTTTCCGGCTTCGTAGTCCGGACGTTTTTCCGTCGAAATTAATTTTGGGCCTACCTGAGATTTTAATTGAGACCTACCTAATGACCTACCTAACGACTGGCACGCTACCACTACGCTACTGATTCCTTATTATTTTCCTGTATTTAAATGACATACAAGTTCCAATGAAAAAGCGCTGTCTCAACGGGCTGGATATAATAGCGTGATATTCAGTAAATAAGTGATATACAGCAAAAAAATTCATTCCGTTGTTAATTAACGAATGGATTTGTTTAATAATAATTGATATTATTTTGTTTATTAATTATTATTATTATGTAATATGGCTGGATAAAATAGCGTGATATTCAGTATAAAGGTGATATACAGTGAAAAAATTTATTCAGCTGTTAATTAACAAATGAATTTATTTAATAATAATTGTTATTATGTAATAATGATAATAATAATTGTTAATTAACAAATGGATAACACAAGAACTAGAAGCATTGAAATTATAATATTCAAGTAATTAATTTACTTAGTGGACCTTAGCTAACAATTACGCTGTAACGTCCTGGGTCGTAAAAACAGATAAAAATTCAAAATTTATTTTATATGAACCATTAATCAAACATAGAACCGGATCCGTATGATCCGCAGTAGAAATATTTAATCTCTCATTTATTCACGGGAAAAACACGAATGACCAGGGGCGACCCTCATTGCCGGAGTTCTCCCGCCAAGCACGAAATATGCCTGCTAGCATACATACGAAATTTCAGTCTTTAACGAATTAACGAACTAACGAATTAACGAAAACCCAACCACAAAACCGTGCACTAGATGCACGCACTGGGGTGGAGGTTCCAACCCCATCGTGTGGAAGTCCCACCCGAAAATAGGACACACTCGAAGGATAACTTTTTCATTCAGACTTTTACGAGCAAACCACGAAGCGGTAAATACGAAAATAATAACGACTCGCTCCAGGGAAGAATTGTTTAATGTACGAGCACAGCAACAACAACTCGAGCGACACCTCAATCGACAACGTCGTCTTCATCACTAAACACCCGCTATGCCCAAACAAAAATCACCTAACAAAAACCACGGTAAAACACCACGTTTTACCAAAGAAAGCATAAAAAATCTACGTTTCACGTAAGTAGCGTCACACGATCACCTCACTCTTGCCTCTATCCCCGACCGGCGCATTCCGGTCCCAACAAGAGGCACCCCTATTTCTACTTATACCCTATCGTTCTCACCCAGGACGTAACAACGCCCTCCTTAAAATAACGCATCACAAACGTTCCTTGAAACTTAATTTGATAGTTGTATTACAACTAAAATTCCGTCTTACGTACTCACTCGTACATTGTGTCGAATCAATTAAATAACGGTAATAACATTTATCTTGTGTATTCTTGTGTAGATATCTGAATAAAACACAGTTTTTCGTGTTAAATTGACTAAAGAGAAATCGTCAGAGTATATTTAACGCGATCATGATGTCAGAACAACACATTAAAAACGTCCCTTACAACAGATATCTGAATAAAACACATTTTTTCGTGTTAAATTGACTAAAGAGGAATCGTCAGAGTATATTTAACGCGATCATGATGTCAGAACAACACATTAAAAACGTCCCTTACAACTAAATTTATGAGTTGTTCTGCAACTACAATTTTGTGTTGTGTACTAACTCATGCATTGTGTCGTATCGATTGGATAACACAAAATTAACTATTTCGTTGTGTTGAAAATTATTGACTGTACTTTTGTGTAGAAAATACGAACATTCATGTTGATTACAGCATTGACATTTTTTAACGAGTTGACATAAACATGAAAAGTTGAAACCACTTTAAAAAAGTGTTAGTTTTGACACAAATAATTTAACATGTGAAAATTTTAACATTTACACGAATTATTTCCAACAGTGTAGCGTAGTGGGTAGCGTGTTAGGTAGATAGGTAAGATAGATACGAAGGTCGCAGGTTCGAATCCCCGTCGAGGAGAATAAAATTCTATCGAGAAATCCGTGCAGGATTCTTTTTTTTCCAGTGTAACTCTTCTATAACCTATAAAAATGACAAAATAAGATGATGAAATAAAAAGATTATTTAACAAGAATCTTTTATTTTATCATATTATTTTAGAATATTGCATTTATATAACTTTTAAGACTTTTGTTACATTTCCCTGCAATATAACTATTCCATACCGGGTATATAACACATTATATAACATATGTTATATTGCTGAGTCGGAAATGGCAAGTTACATGCAATTTACATGTAACATCCAGGTAATATTACTTGTAATATTCGGTTATGTTGCCGTTACATTGCTGCAATATTACTGTGTTTACTGGGGACAGAGAAAATTCAAACCCTGAGACAAATCAGTACGAATATAATAGAAACAGCAACACGATAACGATTTCAAACCTACCGCAAACCAAATATCGCTCAATCTGTGTATCCACCTCAGAAAATGAAGATGACTTTTCGGACAACGTTGTTGTACATAGTCCAGACTCGAGTCGAGATTTGAATCTCGTAACGAGCACGCCCCAGACTTCAACAAACGAGAATACTACTACGGCGATTATTCAAGAGCCATTCCGAATAATCAAGAAATCTACCGCAAAATCAGGTCACGAACGATTACAAAACACATCGCGTACAACTGTAGTTCTCGGCTCAGTGGCTAGCGATTCTTCAGAAGAGCACGAGCCAATTACCCAGAAAACGCAAAGATCTTTAAAAAATAACGATACATTGGTTTCTGTACAAAAAAAAAACCTGAGGAAAAACGACACATCAACTACAAAAATAACTCGCAAACGAAGGCGGATCGCAGGCATCTCAACTTTAGCCTTTAGTCCAGCTTCAAACGGCGAACCTTTCCATGACAGCGAGACTATTTCTAGCCAGGACGATCAGTTGGATACAGAAATCGAGTTTGACCTGAACCGGGCGATCAAACTAAATGAGAAAAACATTTCTCCATATGTAGGTTCCTGAAACACCATTTCCGCTCAACCTGCGGTTATTTGCATGTGAAAATAACCGCAAAAATATTCTAATATACGTTTCTTCGTCAGTAAAATCAATTGTTTGGTCATTTAACTGTCTTCGGTGACCTTAATCTCATATCAATGACAAAGTGTAGGGGAATGATTTTTTTCGCTCTATATTCCAGAAAATAGTTTAGAAAAGTAGATAATTTGCCAATGTCATTTTAATTAAGTAATCCGTGGCAAAGAAATGATAAACATAGCGAGAAAAATTCTCATAGCGCAAATAACCATAGGCGAAAGTTTGTAAACTTGCTAGTGCATTTATTGTTTACATGTGAACATTTCATACCCCCTATTAGGCTTTAAAAAAAGTGCTCAGTGAACCCCTGGAAGGTGTCGCTATCCTTTCCGAATATCAAAAGAATAAAATCTTGGAACCTTCATCGAGAGGAACATTAGCTGGCTTGATGGTAAGCAGATGCCCAACGGCGTTTGCTAAGTAAGGCTATTGGGCATTGTTTGATAGTTCTTTACATGTTATTGTTTAAAACTTGCACCTTCAACTTTCACGAATAAATTATTTTATCGCTGAATGTCTCTTAGGAAAAAATACATTTTATAACTATTGGTCCGTAAATATTTTTTCCCCTGTAGAGGGTCATATATTGACTTATCTTCCGTTTCAGAAAATCCACTCAGTTTTTTGACAAAACCGCTGATGCTATCATTTCTTTGATGCCAAACGAGAAAAAAGTAAAATCATTACGAATAATGATCATAAAAAATTCTGTAGTCATTGCACTATTATAAATACTGATTTCTATATAGCTCATTCCAGAGTTTATATTTCATCGCACCTTTTTCTAAAGGAAATCCCAGTAAAAACTCAACAGGAAAGCTACCAGATAAATGCCGTAACGTGATCTTCCGTTTAAGAAAAAGTGGAGTTATTGAAAAAAACATTGTGAAAAGAAATCAAAATTCTTCTCTATTTCCTTGTGAATTGCCAAATGGTAAATTTTCCAAGTTTGCTCTGTCTCGTCATTGTGCTTACTGTCGTTTATATCTCTGAGAGCTTCTTGAATATCGTTATGCGTTTTCGTAAATGGGCTTCCATACGGCCACTATATTTATTGCAGACGAGGTCAAATGCCATATTAAATGGTTGACAACGAATCGCGGTCCATGGTACGACGTTAAAACAAGGTGGGAGGCAACGTATGCTTTTAGAAGGCAGGCCTTGTCTTCTTCTTTTCAAACTCTCGAAGAAATCATACGTACAGAGTGGCCCATAGTAAACTCGAAATTGGGACCACGACTGGTACGTTTTTGTATCATAATTTTGCTTAATGATTACATATATATATATTGTATATATATATTAGGGTGGTTCAAAATAACCCGACCCCCGAATTTTTTTCGGGAAACCCTCTGAAAAGCTTCAGGATGATGAAAAAAGATATTTCCCACTGGCTGGGCGAAAATAAATGAGATTTAGAGGTCGCGCAAACGCGTTTTCTGCCTAAATTCGTCATTTTTTTCGTTCTTGCGTTTTTATTTAGAAAAAAAAGGTTTTCAATTGGAAACAGTTTGAATCAAGGACTGCCGATTTTTTTCACAATTAAGAGCATGTGAAAGCACTGTTTTACCCTCTCTTATGGTAATGCAGAGTGCATGTTAAATTTCAAACAAATCCCACTCCTAAACTATTAAACCGATTAGATTTAAATTTGCACAGGTAATACTAGACACCTTTGTTTATAGCGTCCTGACCCAAAAACATTAAAATTCAAATTAGAAATGAAAATTTTGATGGGAAATTAACGAATTTAAAAGATCTGCCAAGATATTGGGTCAGGACCCACTAGACCGATAAAAACCCTGAACAACAAGCCTTTGTTTATTATTGTGCGTCAAAAATTAACTGAGTGGCATTTGTTTGAAAAATTACATGTTAATATTGTCGGTAAGGAGATGTAGACAGAATGTGTAGTTCCCGAGATGTCCGCAGGTAACTCGGAGAATTGAGCGCTGCACTAGCGTAAGGATCGAGGTATCGGAGAGAGAACGCTCTCCGATACCCAGCAACTGACGGTGCGTGTATGTGCGTGTAATTGTGATCGATATGTATATCTGTATATACGCCTGCAGGAAAATCGCGTAGTACCGAGTGGCCCGTGGCTCACATGAAAGAGAGTAAGGAGAGAGAGGGAGAGAGAGAGAGAGAGACAGACAGACATAGGGAGTGATCGATATGTATATCTGTATATACGCATGTATTATTATACATAAATTTCAAACATGCACCACGCCTAAACTATTGAACCGAATTGATTGAGATTTGCACAAGTAATATTAGAGACTTTCGTTTACAGTGTTCTGACCCGAAAATGTTAATATTATAATTATAAATGACAATTTTTAATTAAAACTGACGAATTTCAAAGATCTGCCAAGATATTGGGTCAGGACCCACTAGACCGACAAAAACCCTGAACAACGGGCCTTCATTGATTGCTGTACGATCAATATTGGCTTAGTGGCATTTGTTTGAAAAATTACGTGCAATCGTTGACGGCTAGAAGATGTAGGAGAACGCCTAGTTACCGAGCGGCCCGTGGGTCGCTCGCTATCTGTACAGCATACAAGCGTATCTGTATATACGCATGTAATATTATACACAAATTTCAAACATGTACCACGCCTAAACTATCAAACCGAATTGATTGAGATTTGCACAAGTAATATTAGAGACTTTCGTTTACAGTGTTCTGACCCGAAAATGTTAATATTATAATTATAAATGAAAATTTTTAGTAAAAATCGACGAATTTTGAATATCTGACAAGATATTGGGTCAGGACCCACTCGACCCACAAAAACCCTGAACAACGAGCCTTCATTGATTGCTGTACGTTCAATATTGGCTTAGTGGCATTTGTTTGAAAAATTACGTGTAATCGTTGACGGCTAGAAGATGTAGGAGAACGCCTAGTTACCGAGCGGCCCGTGGGTCACTTGAGAGAGAGGAGACAAAGAGAGAAACAGAGGCTGTCAGAAATATGTATATCCGTACATTCGCATGTACTATTATACACAAATTTCAAACATGTACCACGCCTAAACTATCGAACCGAATGGATTGAGATTTGCACAAGTAATTCTAGAGACTTTCACTTATAGTGTTCTGACCCGAAAATGTTAATATTATAATTATAAATGAAAATTTGGAGTAAAAATTGACTAATTTCAAAGATCTGCCAAGATATTGGGTCAGGACCCACTCGACCGACAAAAACCCTGAACAACGAGCCTCCATTCATTGCTGTACGTTCAATATTGGCTTAGTGGGATTTGTTTGAAAAATTACGTGTAATCGTTGACGGCTAGAAGATGTAGGAGAACGCCTAGTTACCGAGCGGCCCGTTGGTCACATGCTAGAGAGGAGACAACGAGAGAAACGGAGGCAGTCAGCAATATATATATCCGTATATACGCATGTATTATTATACACAAATTTCAAACATGTACCACGCCTAAACTATCGAACCGAATTGATTGAGATTTGCACAAGTAATATTAGAGACTTTCGTTTACAGTGTTCTGACCCGAAAATGTTAATATTATAATTATAAATGAAAATTTGGAGTAAAAATTGACTAATTTCAAAGATCTGCCAAGATATTGGGTCAGGACCCACTGGACCGATAAAAACCCTGAACAACGAGCCTTCATTGATTGCTGTACGTTCAATATTGGCTTAGTGGGATTTGTTTGAAAAATTACGTGTAATCGTTGACGGCTAGAAGATGTAGGAGAACGCCTAGTTACCGAGCGGCCCGTGGGTCACATGCTAGAGAGGAGACAACGAGAGAAACGGAGGCACTCAGCAATACGTATAACCGTATATACGCATGTATCATTATACACAAATTTCAAACATGTACCACGCCTAAACTATCGAACCGAATGGATTGAGATTTGCACAAGTAATTCTAGAGACTTTCATTTATAGTGTTCTGACCCGAAAATGTTAATATTATAATTATAAATGAAAATTTGGAGTAAAAATTGACGAATTTCAAAGATCTGCCAAGATATTGGGTCAGGACCCACTCGACCGACAAAAACCCTGAACAACGAGCCTCCATTCATTGCTGTACGTTCAATATTGGCTTAGTGGGATTTGTTTGAAAAATTACGTGTAATCGTTGACGGCTAGAAGATGTAGGAGAACGCCTAGTTACCGAGCGGCCCGTGGGATATTTAGTGCGTACAAGTTGCTTGATCTCACATACGAGCACAATAAAATGCTGAATTGTACAATCTTGATTTAAAAAAATGCTGTATTATCGTTGAAAAAAACACAATTCTCTTTTATTAAGAGGCGCGGCAGAGCCTCGAGACAAGTACATTTCCTCCTATACCGACATGTCGAGAGGTACTACAGCCTCTTATACGCCACACATCGAGCTTATACACGGGAGTATATCTATATAACGAAACTTATTTTTCTAATTATCAATTAATTATACAGACTTCGGCAATGATATTAATACGAATATTTTTTTTTTTTCTCTTTCGATTGGTACCCAAATGAATGCTGTAGCTATTGACATATGGGAGATATCGCATTTTATTTTTTATTTTCGACGTACAACGATCATCATATTTTCGCTCCGCAAATTTTTCGCTCCGCTAATTTTTCGCACCACCAACATAACCACACTAACCGTCTTCAGTCCCGTGTCACGCTGAAAGGCCGAAAAGACGCGATACCGGCGCATCTTGAAAAAATATTTATTTCTAGATAAATATTTTTTTCATTCAATGTGGTTCTGTGTTAAAAAAGAAAAGTTTCGTCCAGGCTGATCGCACCATAATTTTTGGTGTCTAAGTTAATCGCGTCATAAATTTTTGGCGTCCAGGTCGATCGCTCCATATTTCTTCGTGTCTAGAGGTCAATCGCGTCGTAGTTTTAGGTGTCTAGGTCAATCGCGTCATAGTTATTGGAATCCAGGTTGATGGCACATTAGTTCTTGGCGTTCAGGTCGATCGCGTCATAGTTCGTGGCGTTCGGGTCGATCGCACCATTGTTCTTCGTGTCCAGGTCGATCGCACCATAGTTCTTGGCGTCCAGGTCGATCACGTCATAGTTCTTGGCGTCCAGGTTGACCAAGCCATAGTTATTGGTGCCTAAGTCAATCGCGTCATAGTTCTAGGGGTCCAGGTCGATCACGCAATAGTTCTTGATGTCAAGATTAATCGCGCCATAGTTCTTGGCGTCCAGGTCGATCGTGTCATAGTTCTTGGCGTCCAGGTCGATCGCACCATAGTTCTTCGCGTCCAGGTCGATCGCATCGTAGTTTTTGGCGTCCAGGTCGATCGCGTCATAGTTCTTGGCGTCCAGGTCGATCGCACCATAGTTCTTCGCGTCCAGGTCGATCGCATCGTAGTTTTTGGCGTCCAGGTCGATCGCGTCATAGTTCTTGGCGTCCAGGTTGATCGCGCGGTAGTTATTGGCGTTCAGGTTGACCAAGCCATAGTTATTGGTGCCCAAGTCAATCGCGTCATAGTTCTTGGCGTCCAGGTCGATCGCGCCATAGTTCTTGATGTCTAGGTAAATCGCGTCATAGTCCTTGGTGTCTAGGTCAATCACGTCATAGTTTTTAGCATCCAGGTTCATCGCGCGTTACTTCTTGGCGTCCAGCTTGATCGCACCATAGTGCTTGGCGTCCGGGTCTTACGCGCCATTTATATGCGTAATGCCTTGCCGTTGACCTGGAACTTAAGAACTACAGAGCGCGAGGCCTGGACAGCGTAAAACGCATTCCCATCAACTTGGAACTCGAGAACAATCGAGCGGTAGACCTGGACGGTGGAAAACGCAATCCCGTTGACCCGGAACTCAAGAACTACGAAGCGTGAGACCTGGATGACGGAAAACTCATTCCCGTCGACCTGGTTCTCAAGAACAACGGAGCGCAGAGCCTGGACGGCAAATAACGCCTTCCCGACTACCTGGTGCTCAAAGATTACGAAGCGCGGGGCCATTCCAGGATGGTAGGTGACGGATGCCCGTCGACCTGTGCTCAAGAACTACCGAAAGTGATACCTGGACGGCAGGAAAAAAGATCCCATGACCTGGGGATCTGGTGCTACGGAGCGCACCACCACATGTCCATCGGGAGCAAAACATAAAAATAATCAAACGTAAAAATTAATTAAAAAATGATAACTCTGGGTGACGAATGATGTTCCGGAGGATCTGTTTATTGCGAATTTGTACTCGTCTAATCGATTACAAATAATTGATTGAATATATTACTTTCATAATTTATAATTAAACGTTGTTCAATTACAATTTTAATTTGTAATTAAATTCTTGTCGATTTCAAATTAACTTTATAATTTGTAGTTACACAGAAGTTTAATTACAAATTACATTTGTAATTTGAAATTAAAAGAAGTGTAATTAGAAATTTTATTTGTAATGGGTAATTGAAAAGAGTGAAAATTTTAATTACAGATTATATTTCTAATTTTTAATTACAAAATGTTCAATTACTGATCACATTTGTAATAGTCCACTGAAAAAAGTTTAATTTCAAATTACATTTGTGATTTGTAAGTAAACAAAGTTTAATTACAATTTCACAACTCGGTTCGGTACAGACAATTCAAATTTCAAAGGACCTGCGCATACGGACAACATCCCACACAGCATTAGATATTCACCGTATGTACAAAATAAGTGCACAATGTGAAAAAAATATCGTGCATGTGAAAACGATATTTTATGTACATACCCGGAAGGATATTCATTTACGAGCATATCATGAATATTATATGTATATGCGTTTTTAGAACATTCCGGGATATTCGTCGTTATATATTCCCCGTATGTTTTCAAATGTTCGAATCCGTAATTGAAGATTCTGATACCCCCACAGCTCACGGACTTGCATAGAAGTGTGATTTCTGAAGCATATTCGTTCACTATAAACAGTATATATAATAATTATCGAATAACTACGTTCAATTGGGTTGGAAAAAATTATGTAGGTACATTTTTAATCAATTAATAATTTAGTTGAAAAACGAGTAAAAAAAATTGATAAAATTATTATATATATGAATAAGTACGATGAATAATATAAGATAGAAGGTATACAGAGCTATTGATCTATTTTGAGAACGTATTACAGAAAGCTTTCGCTGTTTTACGTTTCAAAATTCGCGCCAGAATATGAGTTGCGCTGCGATCGACGGCTAATCCAAGAGGATATCTGCTCACGTGACTTTTCAGCGAAGAAAGCAACCAGTGGAAGTGCAGTGCTGTTACCGTGCGAATAAAGGTTTCATTCTCACTCAATCCCGCGCACGAAAGTTTGTCGCCGCACGTGTTTTAAGAATAAACCAGGAAAATTATTTTACATATTGACGCGTGTACGTACGAGAGTATTATATTCATAATAGGAATTGTAAATATAGTTCGACTTGATATATTATTTCCATCTCTTTTCGTTTATAATTTGTGTTAGGTTATGTTAGACGAGTCCTCGCGCGTTGTTAACCTTTTATGCATCAGGTGATTCACCACGTTTATTCGTCGTATTTATTATTTCTCAATTAAGTTTTTAAACTGTATTTTATTGATTGTGTGTTCACCATGCCCAAGGCATTGAAAATAATAATAATGCTTGTACATATATTTTTCATGTTCCAGAAAAAATATTCGAATGTCCATAGAACATTCACTTTTATCTCAGGGATATGTTTTGAATGTGTAATGAACATGACAATGTCACCCCAAAATGATATCTGCAAAATGTCGATGGGATCATTTAAAGGACATGCATACTATGTACACGATATTCGTGTATATTCGTGTATATAGTATACATATCCTTTAAATGTTCCCATCGACATTTTGCAGATATCATTTTGGGGTGACATTGTCATGTTCATTACACATTCAGAACATATACCTCAGATAAAAGTGAATGTTCTATGAACATTCGAATATTTTTTCTGGAACATGCAAAATATGTACAATGAATATCTAATGCTGTGTGGGATGCTTCATTTTTCTGTACCAATTCGGTTATAGACTGCGTTTGTCTGGATCAAATCGCTTCATGGGATTTTTTTTTGTAGTGCAATGATTTGTCGAATTTTCCCTTGTTCAGTTGACTATGATGGCTTTTATGAGTAGAATTACGTGGGTCGCGGTCGGGTTGAGTCTGCGTTTCATTGATATCTTACAAACGAAGCTCTAATATTCCATCGCGAAAAAAAAGATAGTGCTCGATACTATGGACCGACTATAGAAAAGCAATGCTCATGATTTTTATAACTCAGCGATGGTGCTTTGTATCAAGAATCGAAACTCAAAGATGTTTGAATGGATCATGCGAGCACTTTCAAGAATAGGGACACCTCATTGATAGGATTTTGTACGCATAGAATATTTTGGAGTTCGCTAAACTTGCTAACGATCTAATAAAAAAAAAATGCAAATGATAATTCGTGTGCTAGGTGCTAGATTGGGGCTTCTGAAGTTGTGAAATAATGAAACCATTCCATAATTGTACGAAATGTTTTGGCAAGACAATTTATGCCGTCAAAAATTGTTCAATTCTACCCTGAGCATAGTAGTCGCCATTCAAAGCTTTTACATAGAAGTTACATCGTAAATATATGTCGACATATATAATGCTTTGCAAAAAGAAACCAAATCCCACCAAAAACACCATGAATGGTGTATAAAAACTTGAGACAAGTACATTTCCTTGCGTCGTTTTGTTTATGCTTACAAAAAGATGTCAAACACAAAAAGTTGTCAAATAAATTCAAATAATCTAAGTCACAGTTGCCAAGTACATCAAGCATTTTCATTGTTTACATTTTTATTAACCGTTTATAAGTAAGTAACAACGCTCGAAAACGTATTGAAACGGACTTAAGGACTTAATCTAAAAATTTACTGTTTCAAAGATTCCATTGAAAAAAAATTCGCATTGAAAAAAAAAATCCGAACGAAGTACTTGGCGAGTTCGTAACAGGTAGTCTGTACAGTCATTTTACATAACTCGCCAAGTACTTCGTTCGGATTTTTTTTTTCAATGCGAATTTTTTTTCAATAAAATCTTTCAAACATTAAATTTTTAGATTAAGTCCTTAAGTCCGTTTCAATACGTTTTCGAGCGTTGTTACTTACTTATAAACGGTTAATAAAAATGTAAACAATGAAAATGCTTGATGTACTTGGCAACTGTGACTTAGATTATTTGAATTTATTTGACAACTTTTTGTGTTTGACATCTTTTTGTAAGCATAAACAAAACGACGCAAGGAAATGTACTTGTCTCAAGTTTTTATACACCATTCATGGTGTTTTTGGTGGGATCAAATACACTATAGAGACATGGGAAAAAATTCCAAAACCGTTACCGAAACCATAGATGATGAGATAAAAAATCTTTCGCGTCATTTTTTTGTTAAAATCACTTTATTTTCGATAAATTCCAGCCGGCATGATTTTCACGGGATTCAATTTGTGTCAGTCTAGATTTGTTCATCAAGTGCTATAGTTTCATACGAAAAATCAGGAAACAATAGGATACTGGATTCGCGAATTCATACGACCTCAAACTCATCCACCTTTTTATCTTCGAAAATCATAAAAATCCGCATTTAAAGTTAATTCTTCTTGGTCATTCATTTTATAACATTCTTTACACTCACCACAGCTCGATTGCCAAACGCAGAGTCCATCTACCGAAAAAGTAAAATCCAGAGACAGGGATAAAAGAGGCAAGATGTATGTAGGTGTAGATAAATGTAACTGTCAATTCACGGATGAAACAAACTGACCGTGATTATTCAGAAAGTATAGTATTTTATAGTTAAGAAGAATATGAATATATTACACAATATATTATATCATAAATGCTTATGTGTTACCAGTGAGGAATTTATTGCCTTCTTTGTCAACGTGGTAATCAGTTTGCAATGACGATATATGACCTGAAGCAAATATTGCTTTTGTTCCTCGTTGGCCATATGCAAGGAATTGTATTCTTCCATCAGTGCAGCTCGTCGTACAGCAACATCGTTGATAATACTCAATTAATCCCTAACAAAGTCTTTTTGCATCCAAAAAAGTCGAATTTAACTCCCCATAGTAATTGGTCCCTTACTATGGGGAGTTGCACTGATGCAAGAATACAATTCCTTACATACGGCCAACGAGGAACAAAAGCAATATTTGCTTCAGGTCATACACCGTCATCGCAACCCGATTACCGCGTTGACAAAGAAGGCAACAAATTCCTCACTGGGAACATACAATGAAACATGACGTATTTATGATATATATTGTGTAATATATTCATGTTCTTCTTAACTATAAAATACTATATTTTCTGAATAATCACGATCAGTTTGTTTCATCCATGAATTGACAGTTACATTTACCTATAATTACATACATTTTGCCTCTTTTATCCCTGTCTCTGGAATATACTTTTTCGGTACATGGACTCTGCGTTTGGCAATCAAGCTGTGGTGACTGTAAAGAATGTTATGAAATGAATGACCAAGAAAAATTAACTCTACATGCGGATTTTTATGATTTTCGAAGATAAAAAGGTCGTATGAATTCGCGAATCCAGTATCCTATTGTTTCCTGATTTTTTCTATGAAACTATAGCACTTGATAAACAAATCTAGACTGGCACAAGTTGAATCCCGTGAAAATCATGCTGGCTGGAATTTTTCGAAAATAAAGTGATTTTAACAAAAAAATGACGCGAAAGATTTTTTATCTCATCATCATCATCTATGGTTCCTGAAACGGTTTTGGAATTTTTTTCCATGTCTCTATGGTATATTTGATTGTGAAAAAAATCGGCAGCCCTTGATTTAAACTGTTTCCGATTGAAAACCTTTTTTTTCTTAATAAAAACGCAAAAACGAAAAAAATGACGAATTTAGGCAGAAAACGCGTTTGCGCGACCTCTAAATCTTATTCATTTTCGCCCAGCCAGTGGGAAATATCTTTTTTTATCATCCTAAAGCTTTTCAGAGGGTTTCCCGAAAAAAATTCGGGGGTCGGGTTATTTTGAACCACCCTAATATGTATGTAAGTATGTATATTTCGCCGCCACCACTGCCGCTGCCGCCTTGGACAAGAATTGGGTTATGTGTTGGGTTGGGTTGAGCCTTTGAGGTGTGAGGGCGCGTATGGCCCGAACCATATGACACACTAGTATATGTATAAGAGTATTCCATTTTGTACCTTTTTTTCTTAATATTCATGCTTTAGAAGTGTATACTTCAACTTCAAAATACACTTCGTGGAGGGAGTTCGCTGACAATGGAGTTTAAAAGGTGTCTCATTGAACATTCATGCGTATAAAAAACAGCCACCTTTTAAACTTATTTATCAGCGATCTATATCTTTGCGATATGTTTTGTGAGGTCGAAATTTGTACTCATAGGAGGTGGGAGCTTGAAATTTTAAATATTATTTGCATAAAATGTTCAATTCAATGTGAAAAATGTAGTACTAGCGAAATACAGAATTTACTTGTCATTACCATTTTTATTTAAATATTCTAGATTCAAGCTGACTTCCAAATATTATTCCCTGATAGTAACCTCGCTCTCGAAAAGAAGTGGCCAACTTTCTTTGAAGATCTGTATCAAATTCGAAAGAAGTCGATTCGAGACGCTGCTGGAAAAGTGACTTCATCAAATTACGAGAATTCAGAAGACTGTACTGAAAACGAGAAAGATGCCCTTCGGATTTTGTTACTCCTGTAACGTCCTGGGTCGAAATACCCACCTAAATTTGAAAATTTTCATATACGTTCTTTTAATACTTAAATTACAGGAAAACATGAACGACCAGAGATGATCCCCATTGCCGGAGTTCACCGCTACGCCCAAACAAAAAATCACCTAACAAAAACCACGGTAAAACACCACGTTTTACCAAAGAAAACAAGAAAAATCTACGCTTCACGTAAGTAGCGTCACACGATCACCACACTCTTGCCTCTATCCCCGACCGGCGCATTCCGGTCCCAACAAGAGGCACCCTTATTTCTATATATACCCTATCGTTCTCACCCAGGACGTAACAGGAGTATATAATTTTTGGTGACAGCGGTGGGATCCGAGTGGGTGATCGGTATTACGTGAAGAATAAAAAAATTCATCGTCGACAATTCGACAACAAAATAAAATAAAAGCAGCAATACTGCTGCGTGAATAAAAAATTCATCGTCGACCATTCGACAACAAAATAAAATAAAAGCAGCAACACTGCTACGTGAATAAAAAAAAATTCATCGTCGACCATTCGACAACAAAATAAAATAAAAGCAGCAATACTGCTACGTAAATAAAAAATTTCATCGTCGACAATTCGACAACAAAATAAAGTAAAAACGGAAATACTGCTACGTGAATAAAAAAAAATATTCATCGTCGACTATTCGACAACAAAATAAAATAAAAGCAGAAATACTGCTACGTGAAAACGCAAAATACGTACGGAGTGCGAAACTCCAAGCCGGTTATCGCGCGGGAGAGCACGAGCATGCTCGCCGGCCAAGGAAACAGACCCTCGTGCGGTACAGGGCAATTCAAAAGAAATCGAAGGTGCAAGTTCAAACCACACCTCTGAGCCGCTGTCGAACACGCACCCTAAAGCCTCTGATTCGACAGACGGACACGTCCCTGGTACCTCTGACATACCCCCGAATCAGTAAAACGAAACAAATGTAATCGACGGAACATCGCGGGAAACGAGAAACTTCGTCCAGCAAACCAGGGCGCCAGCCGGGCAGACAAACCCATGGAGCGTCCGGTACGTATAGTGACACAAAATGAGAAACAGAAGTTAGAACAGCAAACGTCGAACTAAGACGACACACGTTCACACCTACTATAGAAATCGAGTCGCCCCAACTAGCTTCAAAATCCAAATTTCTCGTCGATTCCGGTGCAGACCCTAATTTGATCAAGCTTAGAGCCCTCAAACGGGAGGTACTAATAGACGAAAACAATCGGATAAAGCTAAAAGCATTTCAGATGTACCAGTTCACACACTAGGTGCAACAAACATAAACATAACGGGGACGGAATCCGAATTTCATATAGTAGAAAACTTCTTTCTTATCAGCCAGGAGGCAATTCTTGGTTCAGAATTTCACGCACAAAATCATGCAACAATCGGCAGAGAGAATAAATCCAAATAACTAGGGCACAGCATCCGAAATTCAGACTCTACTACGACTCAACCATCTCAACAATGAAGAGCGAGAGAGCATAAACAGATTAATCGACAAAAATTCCGATCTCTTTCACATTCCTGGCAAGTTCTTTGACTCCACGAATGCAATAGAACACCGAATCACGACAACAGATGATTCCACAAATAAAAATCCATCAAGAGGACGCATATATTTAACAAAAGGTTCGAAACAACAAGGACCTACCCTAGCAGTCTGTGCGACCATACAAAACACCATAAAAGCGACGGTGTTTTTGTGCCAAATTTATACGGACCAAACCACTGTGAAAACCACGGTCCCGACGGTCCCACTTTTTTTAACGGAGCTTACGGCATGGTGGTTTGCACAAATGACAACCGTTAAAACGACCATTAAACGACTGCTCGAGTGTCAGTGCTCGTTTTACGGTGGTTTTGCCAGTCGTTATTTTGAAATCCACTTTGCCGTAAGCTCCACTCGAAAAATTGGGACCCCCGGGACAGTGGTCTCCGCGGTGGTTTGGTCGGTATAAATTTGGCACAAAAACACCGTCGTTTTTAGGTGGTTTCCAAGGTGGTTTCATGCGGTCGCTCAATACGCTAGGGTAAACAAACACGACGAAATGGGACTAAAATATAAAGCCGTCCATGCCTGAAACGCTGGAGATTCCAATCGACGCACCCAATCTCGTCAAAATCCGGCTCCTTTTCACGGAAGAGCCTCTCGAGGTACAAACTTTCCCAAAACGCGGCCCTTCGATGCAGAGCCAGGATCCTCCGCAGGGATCGACTCTCACACTCATGATCTACATGCATCATCAGAACAGTTGCTGTTTCGCTCGGGTCTCAGATTAAGACTGGTAGGCAGCCAGAAGAAATCGATCAACGAGACTCTATCAGGCCAAAAATACAAAAAAAAATCCAAACACTGTATCTTTAACAACCAACTTCCGGCGGGCCAGCACCGATATAGCGAAGTGCGTGGACCGAAGGGACAACGCATCATGCGGAAATCAACACCCCGAAAGAACCACGATGCGCTTCAAGTCAACAGCAGAGCGAAAACAGATAAGATCAACGTAGTATAACTAGTTCAATCAAACATAATTTGCGAATAACCTAAATTCAAATTTCAAAACGAATTGAAAAATTATCGAGCCACATACTTCAATAATTTTTCTGAGATCAGTCAAAAATAAGAAAAAATATTTTAAAAAATTCACTTAAATTCAATTCAGAATACCTCTAAAAACAGATTTCTATGAAAGAAATAAGAGGAAATCGTTGCATTCAATACCTTAGAACAAAAATACATAAAATCGCATAAAACCAATTTCAAATCAGACTATGTGCAAAAACGTATGAATGCCCGTACTCAAACTATAAAAGAAATCAAATGATATTTAAAAAAAAAAATAAATTAAAGTAAAGTGAAGGCAATCGCGAAATACGATACTCGATATGCCGCCTATAACCACGCGCACGAGCAATCACTTCTCGTCGACGCAAGCCGACAGTAACGCACGATACAGCATAAAATTGCATAAGCTGTACCGAAACTAAGCATCTAAACGATAAGTTAAAATATTTCCAATCGTGACAAACAACGGAGGAAATCTGAAAACAAATGATACGAAAGACGGATACGACTCAGCTACTGGCGAAAAAAATTTTTTTTTTGGTGTCGACTTTGCGACTTCATTAAAAGATAAATTCAGAAATCACTCGCAAATTGAGAAATAATTGAACAGAGAGGACATAACGGTTCATTTTGCAAAAAGGATAAAAATACGTCACTGATCGATAACTTGTGTGTTATCGTATTAACAGCTGTTGGTTGTAATTTAAATAACTGCATTAGCAAATTTCTTTTCTTCGATACTAAAAATTGTAATACGTCACGAGAGCAATTCGCATTAAAAAAAAAAGTAAAATTGCAATAACGTATGAACCTTAGGGCATACGAAAAGCGTTTGCACACGAATAAATAAATAAATACCTCGCAAACAAATTAAAAAAAAAATTATCGAGGGAAAAAATAAATCTATCCCCAAGATACCTTTTGTAAACTAGAAGGCTCGAAAACAAACGGCCATAAAATAAACAAAAGGCGGATAACTGTCAAAGTAAGTACATGCGTAAAGTTTGTGGACTCGTGACAACTTAGTGTGAGGCATACCTAAAATTCATATCGCGAGTTAAAAAGATGTTACTTGACTTATCAAGTCGACCAAGCGACGAAATTATGCATGTTAAGGACAAACGTCTACCAATAACAAGAATTATTTGCGAATAATCAGAAATAAACTAAATAGCACTGGCAAATACTTGGTAACCAAAATCTAAAGTAAAAATTTTAGTGCATCAAGAATGTACGGAAAACAAATGCAAACTTTATATGAAATCAGATCGTATCATGCAAACGAGGAAAACTTTAAAGGTAAAATCATCGGATAAGCCAAGCAAAGACTTACTCCGACTTGACGATCTTAGCGACGTCGAGCGGATAAACACGCGTAAATTAACGCACTTTAAATTTCGTGTTATTAATAGACCTGTGAAATCCTTCAAGGCCACGGAAAGCCCACCTTAGTCGGACCCACGGAGGAAAGCTCGAAACAAAAAGACAAAACGGAACAAAACGAAACAAAGTACCTCACCAGTTGATGCGATTTCGTTTCAAATAAAAGTAAAACGAAGAAACAAAATGTTCTATTAAAATAACTCCGACAAATCATAAAAAAAAAAAAAAATAATAATCAAAAACAGAACTTTCATGAGGAAGTAATCAAAGGAGCGCAACATTTTCAAACATGACTCAACCTTTTAATTAGGAAAGAATAATCGATCACGAATTAGTTGATCGACCCAGAACTCGTTCTCAGCCTTTGGCTAAATTTCAGCAGAGCCTCAGCACTGCTTCAATCCTAAAGGGGGGAGGTGTAACGTCCTGGGTCGAAATACCCAACTAAATTTGAAAATTTTCATATACGTTCTTTTAATACTTAAATTACAAGAAAACATGAACGACCAGAGGTGATCCCCATTGCCGGAGTTCACCGCTACGCCCAAACAAAAAATCACCTAACAAAAACCACGGTAAAACACCACGTTTTACCAAAGAAAACAAGAAAAATCTACGTTTCACGTAAGTAGCGTCACACGATCACCGCACTCTTGCCTCTATCCCCGACCGGCGCATTCCGGTCCCAACAAGAGGCACCCTTATTTCTATATATACCCTATCGTTCTCACCCAGGACGTAACACTCCCTTTTTTAGTACCCCCTTCTGGACGTATTTCTACTCGTAATGGAGTAAAGTGCCCTACGGTCCTTGAATGCTACGAGGGCTTTGTTATTTGGAGCAAGGTTTGTTAACCCTTAAGGAAAAAGCTATTTAAACTACTGACATTTATTGGGGAACACAGATTCAATGGATATTTAAACCTAGCATCTAAAGTGTTAGAATCCCGTCAATTAACGCATGAATTAATCTCATAGTTATTTATATTTTCGTTTATAACAATAATTTATAATTTTATTCAGACTGTGGAAAAAATTATCCCAGCTCTCGATCGTCGCACACAGAGATACGTAACTTGGAAAGAATCAGCTCAGCCTTGCATTGTTCTTGTTGGCGCGAGTACCTCGAAAATTGAGCGCCCTTACTTAAACTTAGATGGTAACTTGTGGCCAGTATCTTCGACACTTCAAGCACTGGATCTCATTTTCAAGCTACATATGGTATTTAACCTCGAATATTCGAAAGCCTGTGCTCAATTATGGACACTGATCCAGAAGCGCATTTATGAGATCCGCACTTCATCGGACAGAAGTTATCCAATTGTACAACAAATCGATGCAGCTATGTGCCACGTCGAGAATACGAGAGCAAATAATTTGTACAGAAACTAGCGTGAGAACAGTCAATGATAACTTCTTCTATCTTGGTCTAGATAAATCTATACCTATCACGTTCTCCACTAATTCTCTTCAAAATGTTCAACTGTCATGAATGCAATACTTGGTTTGATTCTCCCGGCAAGCTTGTTTACCATTATCAATACATTCACTCATTTACAGATTTAAGTAATTACACTTGTATACAGGATCCAGGGGCGCATTTAATAATCCTGCTGCCCTAGGCTTGAGGAAGATTTCCGCCCTTTTCATGTACGGTGGTCCTATTTTTTTTTTTTTTTAATTTTGTATTGACCGTATTTATGTCTAGGGATATAAGAATCACTTTATTCTGAAATTTCACACCGTGTACGTGTTCATTAGGGTGGTCCTTAACAGGGGTGTTTTCGAATTTTTATGCTCCCAGGGGCTCAAACGCTTCCAAATCGATAAAAAAAATCCTCTGGAAATTTCAGCTCTTAATATCAACTCTAAGATAGTCCGCTTTCCCGCCAAAGTTTCTTATGGAAATAACACGTAAAAAATATATGTTGTTCTTTTAAATTTTGTACGTTGGTGATGAATTAACCTACAATAATTAGAAGTACATATTTTTGTAGAAAATTCGACGCTCTATAAAGAAGGTCTGTTACGATTTTTTGCTTAGTTTACTGGTTCAAAATTTATTCGAGCTCAAAGTTCAATTTATATAAAATTATCAATATTATCGAGTATATTTAAAGGATTGGCAGTTGTATAATGAAATATATTGCATTTTTCTTGCAGGTTATTTTATTTCAGATCAATTCAAGTGAATACATTATGTTAAAACCTCAATATAAACTTTCAATGTAAATTGAAAATCATTTTTTACTGTTATTAATCGATACTGAGATTGATGCAACTCTAAAAGAATTTAAACTGTCTTGTTTTATGTTGATATTATAATAATTGATGTTTTTAGTAAAATAAATAATTTGACGCTTCGGCGTCACTTTTGATTTGATCATTTACGCCATCTATTGTGATACTTATGTACTAAAGCATTTGGACGTTTAAAAATATTTATAAATTACCTAACTTACCAACACAAGAGAAAAGATATAACTCAAATATACGACACGTCGCCCTCTATTGGACTAAAACCAAAAAGGGAAAAAATAATCACCTAACCTCTCACCAACATAAACATTCTGTGCAAACTGTCTTTTCGTATGAATATTTGTCATAGCATCAAGACTCGTTTTAATTTAAAAATTGTTAATGACATAGCTGAGCGTGCAGTTCAGTTAATTGAAGATTATCACAATATTCTGACTAAAAATCCAGAACAGCAGCAGTTTATAGTCCAATTTTTATCAGAATATAAACAAAACTATACTGATACTCGTAAATGTTGAATTGTTGAAAATATGAAAATTTATTCTTAAAATTTATCATTATTTAAAAAATTTTCATTTTTCACCGTCAAAAATTATCTAATTTTATTAATTTAAGAAAAATATGTATTGGTTATAATACCAGAAGCTCATAATAATCACTTGAAGTGATCTGAAATATAATAACCTACAAGAAAAATGCAATATATTTCATCATACAACTGCTAATCCTTTAAATATACTCGATAATATTGATAATTTTATATAAATTAAACTTTGAGCTCGAATAACATTTGAACCAGTAGACTTGGCAAAAAATCGTAAGAGACCTTTTTTATAGAGCGTCGAATTTTCTACAAAAATATGTACTTCTAATTATTGTAGGTTAATTCGTCACCAACGTACAAAATTTAAAAGAACAACATATATTTTTTACGTGTTATTTCCATAAGAAACTTTGGCGGGAATGCGGACTATCTTAGAGTTGATATTAAGAGCTGAAATTTTCAGAGGATTTTTTTTTTATCGATTTGGAAGCGTTTGAGCCCCTGGGAGCATAAAAATTCGAAAACACCCCTGTTAAGGACCACCCTAGTGTTCATGTACTTGAAAAATAAGGGGTTACACAGTAGACGTAGATATAGACAAAAAAAAACGGGTGCGTGTACACACGGTACGCGCGTCAGAAGTGAATACTCGTATGTGATCGACGGAACTCGCTTATTGCCCTGCTAACACAGAAAGTTATAAAAACGTTGTTAAGTACGTTTACAAAAACACGCAAAAACGTCTCTTTTGAATGGTCGAAAAAACGTCTTTTAAACGTTATTTTGCCGCAAACGTCTTAAAAACGTCTTCAAAACGTCTTTTAAACGTTTTTTTTTGCCGCAATTTTTTCCCCAAAAAGTTTACCGCGCGTTTAACACATTTCTGTCAGCTTCTGTAAACTTTTTTGAGAAAAAAATTGCGGCCAAAATAACGTTTAAACGACGCTTTCAAGACGCTTTTTCGACCATTCAAAAGAGACGTTCTTGCGTGTTTTTGTAAACGTCTTAACAACGTTTTTATAACGTTCTGTGTTAGCAGGGTGTTATTCTCATCAGATGAAAGAATAGTGAGAGGGAAAGAGGATAGATTGACATGCATGAAAACACGAAATGACAGGATTGTCCTTATTTCACACTGTTCTATCCGTTGTATGTATGAGTTTACAGCTGAATTTACTGTGTCTTCGTACCTCGTGTTGACGGCGTTAAAAATTTTATTTGTATAGAGGGGGGTGGGGGGGGGGGGGGCAGAAAGAATTGATAGGGTGAGCAAAGAAGTAGGAATTAGTTATAGATATGAAATCAATTTTATTTGTATAAGTATATGTATCTGTAAGTAAAAAATTGGGATAAAGTAATTCTGTTCTCTTATTCTCTTATTTTCATTGCTCTCGTGTCTATTATTTATAGAATCGTCTAATTCTACAATACCAAAAATTGGATTATGATAACTCAAATATGACATAAAATGCTTCAGATCTAGTTTGTCGATATTTTTTGCAAATACAGCATCTATCGTTGAACGGCCTTTAGTGGTCGGATCACTCCTGCCGTTGATCATTTTTAACGAGAAATGTTTTTTTCTAAAAATTGATGGAGTGATTCGACCTGTGGCAATGAAAAATTGACATTAAAATCACCTGCGAGAATTACCGATTCATTACGGTAATGCTCAAGGTCTGCTAGCATATCGGCTAAAACTTGAGAACCGCCTATTGCTAAGGGCAATAACGCTTTAGCGATTAAACCTCATAATATCTTTAAGGCCGTCCTCTAGTTTCTCGGCTGTTTTTTTTATGGCTTTTTCAATAATTTTTTTACGGGCAAAGCATCGAAATAATCAATCTCATTATTTTTGCATAATCTTTATTAACATTTAAATAAGCTTTACAAATTTTTTGAAGTCAAAATATATAATAGAATAGCAGTTATAGTGGCCGACAGGAAGACATCAAGTAAAAGAGGTGCTTGACGGTGACCAAGATTGCGGCTGTTCTGCTTATCTGAAATCAAAAAACCAAACGGCATTTTAATCTTCATATTCAAGACTAGCGATTGAACTAGAGTGAATTCTAAATTACAAAAATTGACTTTTTTATACACTTTTGAAAATTACATTCTATTTTTTACTCATTTTTTCTTAAGTTTTTCGCTCGTACGAAAAAAACTATCGAAGCAATCATGATAATCCTAGTTCAATCGCTGGCTTATAACATATTAAAGATGCTGTATAAATTTGAACAAGATCGGTGCAATAGTTTCTGAAATATCGTGGTTACCGTTTCGAAAAATGGTGTTTCGAGAAAAACGCGTTTGAAAGTTCGCGCATGTGATTTATACTAAAAATTTCATCTCACCGTCAATCTGCTATGCCTGGACCATACAATAGGCCTTCCTCTTCTTCTTGGAAGTCACGCACACATTTTCTACACATGTTGTAGATGTGATTTATGAAAAAAAAAAAAAATCGATTTTTTCGACCCGAGAAACTAGAGGACGGCCTTAAGCGATGTATTGAGCGAAATATAAATTGCTATTAAAGATCGAACGGAGGAAAACTTCGGAGAGCGTATTTCATTTTTTTTAAATTAAAGCACATTTTTTAATATCTGAAAATACCTCCACATTCTACCTATCAATCAACCTTAATATTTCTTCCAACATTTTGTACCGTCAGTAATTTTCTCATAGTTATTATCCGAGTATGTATAATATGTAATATATACAAACAAAACACAAAACAGAAGCTTAACTCGGCACGAAGCGAAGACGGTGTGAACTCACGCATAGATGTGGACTCACACACAACGGATAGAACGACGCGATGCGCGCTGCTGTCCTAATACATATAAAACACGTACACGCGGACATGCTATGGATGGCATAACGCTCTCTCGCTCGCTCACGCATCATTCTCTCTCATTCTCTCTCTTCTTCTATTCCTTCATTCTCTTGTCCGGAGGAACAACGCGGCTGGGGGCGGGGCCTAATGTAGTCGCATAAGAAGTATTCACTTCAAAAAAGAAACAGATCATCCATTCGACCCCACTCGATTGAGATATACTTACTAATTCACGGAAAATTTCGTTTGCTTTGAAAATTTGTATATATTTGCTATCGTTAAAAATACTAAAGTGCTCTGCCACTTCGTGTTTTTAAACCGTGAGTTGTCAAGCGTGATATGCTAGAATTACGTGTTCCCTATATAGCTGGAACCTGGAGAACAGGCATGAGCACGCTGACAGTGACTGGTGCGTAAGCAGGCATAAGCACGTTAAGGTGGTTCTTTAACTAAGCGATCGACTTACGGGATCACTGATTTTTTGCTAATTTACTTAAAAAGTATCGTAGTTTATTTATACGGAGTTTCAGAGTCCTTTATCGGGCAAATGAGAGAAATAAACGGTCCGGAAAATCCACTTTTTATCATTAAGGTTATGGTGGACTAGTCACTGTCGAAATTATAATCAAGTAATTCTCACAATAGACGATTTACGACTTGCACTAAAAACGAATCTCAAATGGTTTGAAATATCAGGATTCTATAGGTTTTGAAAAAAACGCTACCGAAGCAACTACGACAGCGCCGCTCACGGTCACTTTGTGAAACGTTGAGGGTACAGAAAGTAACAGAATGTATAGTGAACAAGCCCTTCTAGCGTTTCTGCCAAACTATCAACTAGAAGAGGATTGAATTTTATGTGCTGTGTAGGTCAATGCCTAAACAGTGAACGAAAAAATCCTGAGCTACAGTTTTACAGATTTTCAGGCCAAAAATGGGAAGTAAATAAAAAAAGAAGTTGATCGCGGCAGTGCGTCTTCAAACGTAAGCACAGCTGGTTAAATTCCACAGGGGCGTATAAGCTATGCTTATACATAACCGACACGCCCTTTAGGCATTAGTCCATCGATATAAATTAAATTTATCAATGTTCATATTCACTTAGTGAATATTGATAACTGCATACCGTATTTCTAATAGTCCGGTCATCGTTCAACTTAAAAGTAATGAAGCAAAAATATTGCTTCGTAAAACAAATGAAGAACGCAATTACAAAGAATAACAACTTGCTTGTAATTAAATTTATTTAACTTGTTTTACCTCAACTGTTACATGATAACAATTTTCTTTTTTTTTTTACTTTCCGTACCCGGAGTTTCCCTCAAAACCGTGCCTAATAAATGGCGATATCCTGCTTCGCGAATTTCCTCCCCTACATTGGATACGTGATAGGAATCGAGTAATTTTTGCCGTTTGGATCAAATTTTTTTCGGAAAGATATCCAATGTAACTTCCTGAAACCCACTTCTAATGATAACAAACCATTATTATTTGTTGTAAGTGCTGATTTATGAACAATAAATGCTATTGAAGAAAGCACCCATACAGCACGCAAGGTTGCAGCAATGTCTCAGCAACATTGCTAAATCTCATTTTCATTACATTGCATTTGCAATGTTGCTGCAAGATCTCTGCCATATAACTTTGGCAACATTGAAAGTGTAATGTTACCGCAAGATCTCTGCAATATAACTTTGTTATATTGATATGTTTTGTATATTTATATTTATTGTATATGATTGTACACATCGGTATAATTTCAAGAAATAATGTGCGTATGTGTATTTATAATAATTATATATGCACTAGACCGTTTAAAAAAAAAAAATTTTAATTATTTTTATAATAATTCTAATATTTATTATTATTATTTTTATTATTTCTATATTTATCATTTTAATATTTATTATTCATTATTTATAATGTAATATTTAGGTAATATTGTATAATTATATATATTGTGAGATCCGACATGAGTGGCCATGGACGAGAAGAGAAAGAGCGAATGACAGTCGGGTTCAAACTGTCAATGAGAAAAGACGTAGCCTATATATAATCTCCCAGCAATAAAGATCGTTACCCAAATAAATCATCCTTGTCGTGTATTGATTCTTACATTGGTGTCAGAAGTGGGATAACAATTATGTCGAAAAGAAAGAAAAATTTAATAGAATCAAATATCGAAACATGCGGTGAACCAGATGCTATAAATCAATTAAGAGAAGAATTCGAAGAAAATGAGAAACAAATACGCGAAGAATTCGATCGTTTCCGAGAAACGGCTATACACACCGCCCAAGAAGTTGCATCAATAGCAGCAAAAGAAGCTGCTCGAGAAACAACTAGAATAATTATCGCAGAACTCAACAAAAAAAATAACACATCGAAAAATAATGCTAATCCGAATTCTCCTTCCGATTCATCTTTCCATAAGACGAGCGGAACACCAGCGAACATTCATAATAATCCCAAAGTCATTAATACAGGAACAACCCAAAGTTCTCTACCATCTAGCTCAGGAACAGAAATTTTCACATCATCTACAATTTCCTAAGAAAATCACACTATCAAACCGTACACGTTCGATGGAAGCAGCTCGTGGAGGCAATTTTACAAGCAATTCGAAATGATCGCAACATTTAATAAATATTCCGACGAACAAAAAACAATCGTACTCGCCACGTCACTTCGTGGTCCGGCAAGAAATGTATTAGACAGTCTCGACGAAGACGAATTGCACGACTACCAGAAGCTAAAAAACGCCTTGGATTTCAGCTACAGAACAGATCCCACCTCAAAATTATCATCCAACGAATTTTACGCACGTAAACAAAAACCGACGGAAGATCTCGTGACATTTGCAACCGATCTGAAGTGTCTCGTCAGATTAGCATATACCAAAGCGGTCGAAGAAACAAGAGAAAAAATCGTTTGCGAACAATTCATTTCAGGAATCTCAGATAGAGATGTTCGAAAAACATTGAGACTCGAAAATTTTGCGACACTTCAGGCCGCTATGAACCGAGCAAGAGAAATACTCGCAATTAATCTCATCGAAAAATCAAACGATAGACACAGAGGAACATCATTTTCCAACGAATCGTCACTACCTTCTCGCGAGTCGGGAAAACGCAGTCTTCCGGAATGCTGGAATTGTGGGATGAAAGGGCACTCGAAACGATTCTGCTCATCACCACTGAAAACTCAATCCTCGACACAAAAAAAAGGTGACAAGTCGGAAAAAAAGGACGAGTCGATTCGCTGGGGGACGAATCGACTTGCCAGATGATTCAGGCTTGTTCTCAGGTATCAATTAGAAACCCAAAAGACTAGGTCCACTTAACCTTAACGGGAATATTAGAAGGGAAAAAGTGTGAAATGGTTGTGGATACGGCATCAGATATTACGATTGCAAATTCAAAAGTGTTTGGAAATATTATGTATTCGTTAAAAAAAGTGTCGAAACGTCTAAAAATTTTAACAGCAGCAAAAGAGAATTTCCCGTACGAAACCATCAGGGAAACAAAAATACAGCTCGGAAATCTTTCATATACACTAGAAGTTGTTTTCGCAGAGATCAAGGCAGACTGCTTACTAGGATTAGATTTTTTGGAAAAATCAGGATTACGTGAGTCATTCCAAAAGTCGATTCATCAGAAATTTAGTTCATACGATATAGAAAGAATTACATCCATTTGCGCGATATCTTCAACAAACAGTCATTATGAAACTTTTCCAGAACACCTCACTAATCTTCTCAATAATTCTACAAAATTGCTAGATGACAGTAAAAAATATAAATTCCGAGATCTTGTATTGTCGTTTTCAGACATTTTTGCAAAAAATACATACGATTTGGGACAGTGTAACTTCGTCCAACATAAAATTGACACAGGTGATGCTAAACCATTTAAACTTACACCTCGTAGAATTCCTATTCAATACAGAGAAAATGCTTTTAAACTCTTAGAAGAATTGAAAGAACAAAAGGTCATCGAACCAAGTCAAAGCCCTTATGTTTCTCAACCAGTATTTATACCATAAAAAGATGGCTCAATTAGATTTTGCATTGACTACCGATTCTTGAACAATATCACAAAGAAAGATTCTTACCCAATTCCCAGAATCGATGAAATTCTAGAAGCCGTTACAGGTAGCCAATGGTTTTCCGTAATCGATTTGAAAAGTGGTTATTGGCAAGTCACACTCGAACCACAAGATAAAGAAAAAACTGCATTTATGATGGGTCATGAAACATGGCAATTTTGCGTTCTTCCTTTTGGGTTATGTAATGCCCCTTCCACATTTATCCGGCTAATTAATATTGTTCTAAAAGGATTAACTTGGAAAATTTGCCTCGTTTACTTGGATGATATTATCATTTTTAGTAAAACATTCAAAGATCATATCACACATCTGGAACAAGTATTTCTAAGACTGCGCAAGGCAAATTTGAAGACAAATCCAAAGAAATGCACGATGAATCAAAAGGAAGTCCTTTATTTAGGCCATATCATCACCAATAAAGGCATCAAAACCGCTCCAGACAAAATCTCTTCAATTTTAAACTGGTCGAGACCAAACAACAAATCAACATTAAGAAGCTTCTTGGGTTTATGCTCGTACTACAGGAAATTTGTCAGGAATTTTGCTGCAATAGCTAAACCATTGCATCGGCTTACCGAAGAAAAGACGCCCTTCATATGGAACAAACACACCGACGAGGCTTTCGAATATTTAAAGAAAGCTTTGATTTCACCTCCAATCTTAGCTTTCCCTTCAATAAACGAACCTTTTATCCTCGACACAGACGCCTTAAATACAGCAATTGGCGCTGTTTTGTCACAAGTACAATCCAAAGAGGAAAAAGTAATTTCGTATTTCAGCAAGGTTCTCAATAATTCGGAAAAAAATTATTGCGTCACGCGAAGGGAATTATTAGCCGTGGTGCGAGCAGTGGAACAATTCCGACATTTCCTGCTTGGCCGGAAGTTTACTATCAGGACGGATCACGCAGCTCTTCAATGGCTTCTTTCTTTCAAAAACCCGGAAGGCCAAGTAGCTCGGTGGTTAGAAACCCTCTTTCAGTACGATTTTGAGATACGTTATCATCCTGGCCGACTTCATGGAAACGCAGATGGATTATCAAGACGACCATGTTCCAATAAAGATTGCAACACGTGTGAAAAGATGGAATCCAAAATGGGAGAATACGAAAAATCGGTCTGTCATACTAGCTGTGTAATCGACAACGACGTGAGTTGGAATAAATCTTTAAGAAAAGGATCCTATCATCCGGACGATTATAGATTACAAGATAACGAATAATTGTCCGAATTGGCAGGATATTTCTCATATGGACCCATCGTGCAAGATCTATCTCCTCCATTGGGATTTTCTAGTGTTAAAAAATAATGTGCTCTGCAGAAAATGGGTATCACCGGATGGAGCGAGAGTAGTTTGGCAAATAGTAGTCCCAAAAGTCAGAATCCATCAAGTCGTTTTGGAAGCTCATAATTCTCCTTCAGGAGGACACTTTGGCGTTAATAAGACGCTGGCTAAGATCCGCCAACGATTCAATTGGGCATCATGCAAACCAGACGTCGGGTTTCACCGGCTATGATGATGTTAGGACGAGAATTGAAGCTACCACTCGAACTTTTTCAAGGACAGCCAACAGGACGCAACGAGACTGAACAAACCCTGCCCGAATATGTTGACCAACTCAAGGATAAAATCGCAGTAGTACACGAGAACGTTAGAAAAAATTTTTATATCAAAAGTGATAAGATGAAATCAAAATTTGACTTGAAATCTCACATGCTTTCATTTAAAGTGAATCAAAAAGTGTGGCTTTATCTCCCCAGTAAAGCCAAAGGACAATGTCCGAAATTACAACGCGACTGGGTTGGGCCTTATGTTATAAAAAAAAATCAACGACGTCGTTTATCTTATTCGTAAAAACACAAACAGTAAATTCAAAGTTGTGCATATAGACCGCTTAGCGCCCTATGAAGATTAGGTAAAGTAGCGTAGCCAGATCAGAGAGCATCAATGTCAGAAAGTGGTGGATTGCTGGGCTGGAACCTTGGACGTTTATTCGGAGCACAATTAAGACAATGTGGAATAACGTCCTGGAAGGGTTAACGCAGAATCCTGTATAGGGATCGTTGAATGCCTATTAGGCTTGATAGAAATTGAACGATCCCGGATCGAGTTCAATGTGCTGAGAAACGTCTAGAATATCCCTTAAATAATGGTAATTGTGGGATACAATTCACATTATAGAGACATGTCTAGAAATTCTCAAAATTGGCTGTCTGATAAGTATAAGAAAATCTTTCAGGAAAGACATCGATGACGGATTACTCCGGGATGATATTTTCAAATTAGGGAAAGAGTTTTCCAAAATAGATAAGTTAAATAAATTCTTTATCTGGAAGACTCTCACAAAAGTATAAAATAAACATAGGAAAGAACAAAGAAAATTATGCTTTCCTACGAGACTCAGACAAAAACAAGCGAGTAGAGGAACAGGACACGAGACAAACCAAGAAGTAGTTGCCGGGACGGCAACTCAAGAAGACGGAGAGTGATGTGAGATCCGACATGAGTGGCCATGGACGAGAATAGAAAGAGCGAATGACAGTCGGGTTCAAACTGTCAATGAGAAGAGACGTAGCCCATATATAATCTCCCAGCAATAAAGATCATTACCCAAATAAATCATCCTGTCGTGTATTGATTCGTACAATATTATAAATATATACGTAATATGATTATAAAAATAATAAAAAATGATACAATAAATGAACAAAAAAAAATATTAATATTTAAAAAAAATTTAATATTATCATTATATTTTTTTGTTTACTTTTTGTATTATTTTTATAATATTTATATATATATTAAGAGGCGCGGTAGAGCCTCGAGACAAGTACATTTCCTCCTATACCGACATGTCGAGAGGTACTACAGCCTCTTATACGCCACACATCGAGCTTATACACGGGAGTATATCTATATAACGAAACTTATTTTTCTAATTATCAATTAATTATACAGACTTCGGCAATGATATTAATACGAATATTTTTTATTTTTTTTTCTCTTTCGATTGGTACCCAAATGAATGCTGTAGCTATTGACATATGGGAGATATCGCATTTTATTTTTTATTTTCGACGTACAACGATCATCATATTTTCGCTCCGCAAATTTTTCGCTCCGCAAATTTTTCGCTCCGCTAATTTTTCGCACCACCAACATAACCACACTAACCGTCTTGAGTCCCGTGTCACGCTGAAAGGCCGAAAAGACGCAATACCGGCGCATCTTGAAAAAATATTTATTTCTAGATAAATATTTTTTTCATTCAATGTGGTTCTGTGTTAAAAAAGAAGAATTTTCGTTCCTTTTTCTTTTTTTCTTAAATAAATGGTGGAAAAAAAACAATTATATACTTATCTGTGCGCGTTCATAGTGGTATCGCTTCCCGATTAAGAGGTTATGTCAGTGTATCTCGAAATAAATAATGATTAAACAGCAATTCAATAGTGTTTAGAGTATATTAATAATCAGCATTTTTATTTTTTACGTTGTTTATGTTTATTAATCATTCATGAGTAAGCACAACGCCGGAAAACGTCTTATTACGAACTCGCCAAGTACTTCGTTCGAAGCTTTTCAATTATTATTATTTATTTAATTAAATTTGTGCTGAAGCAGAGCGAGGATTTTTCCAATGAAACGAATTTTGGCAATAAAGAATCGTCGAGATAGAGATTTCTCGACGAAGAAAACGCGAGTTTGAGAGACGAGTTGCTAAGAGCTCTTCAGGAGAGCAAAACGATACAAAAAGAAAATATTAAATTGAAATTACAATGCAAAGAACTCATCAAGTTCCAGGTTGATGGCACATTAGTTCTTGGCGTTCAGGTCGATCGCGTCATAGTTCTTGGCGTTCAGGTCGATCGCACCATTGTTCTTCGTGTCCAGGTCGATCGCACCATAGTTCTTGGCGTCCAGGTCGATCGCGTCATAGTTCTTAGCGTCCAGGTTGATCGCGCGGTAGTTATTGGCGTCCAGGTTGACCAAGCCATAGTTATTGGTGCCTAAGTCAATCGCGTCATAGTTCTAGGGGTCCAGGTCGATCACGCAATAGTTCTTGGTGTCAAGATTAATCGCGCCATAGTTCTTGGCGTCCAGGTCGATCGCATCGTAGTTTTTGGCGTCCAGGTCGATCGCGCCATAGTTCTTGATGTCTAGGTTAATCGCGTCATAGTTCTTGGTGTCTAGGTCAATCGCGTCATAGTTATTAGCATCCAGGTTCATCGCGCGTTACTTCTTGGTGTCCAGCTTGATCGCACCATAGTGCTTGGCGTCCGGGTCTTACGCGCATATATGCGTAATGCCTTGCCGTTGACCTGGAACTTAAGAACTACAGAGCGCGAGGCCTGGACAGCGTAAAACGCATTCCCGTCAACTTGGAACTCGAGAACAATCGAGCGGTAGACCTGGACGGTGGAAAACGCAATCCCGTTGACCTGGAACTCAAGAACTACGAAGCGTGAGACCTGGACGACGGAAAACTCATTCCCGTCGACCTGGTTCTCAAGAACAACGGAGCGCAGAGCGTGGACGGCAAATAACGCCTTCCCGACTACTGGTGCTCAAAGATTACGAAGCGCGGGGCCATTCCAGGACGGTAGGTGACGGATGTCCGTCGACCTGTGCTCAAGAACTACTGAAAGTGATACCTGGACGGCAGGAAAAAAGATCCCATGACCTGGGGATCTGGTGCTACGGAGTTTACATTTTTATTAACCGTTTATAAGTAAGTAACAACGCTCGAAAACGTATTGAAACGGACTTAGGGACTTAATCTAAAAATTTAATGTTTGAAAGATTCCATTGAAAAAAAATTCGCATTGAAAAAAAAAAATCCGAACGAAGTACTTGGCGAGTTCGTAACAGGTAGTCTGTACAATCATTTTACATAACTCGCCAAGTACTTCGTTCGGATTTTTTTTTTTTTCAATGCGAATTTTTTTTTCAATAAAATCTTTCAAACATTAAATTTTTAGATTAAGTCCCTAAGTCCGTTTCAATACGTTTTCGAGCGTTGTTACTTACTTATAAACGGTTAATAAAAATGTAAACAATGAAACTGCTTGATGTACTTGGCAACTGTGACTTAGATTATTTGAATTTATTTGACAACTTTTTGTGTTTGACATCTTTTTGAAAAAGTTTATTTGTCAAATATTTGGGTTTGACATCTTTTTGTAAGCATAAACAAAACGACGCAAGGAAATGGACTTGTCTCAAGTTTTTATACACCATTCATGGTGTTTTTGGTGGGATTTATAATATCGTTCTATATTATATAAAGATATCGCCGCCGCCGCCGCCGCCGTGTCAAGAATGTATGGGGCATTCCGTCTAAAATCGACCTATCTAAAAGCCTCATATATAGGGCATTCCGTCTAAAATCGACCATCTAAAAGCCTGATATATGGGGAATTCCGTCTAAAATTGACCTTTTTAAAAGCCTGATATATAGGGAATTCCGTCTTAATCGACTTATCTAAAAGCCTGATACATGGGTAATTCTGTCTCAACTTGATATATCGATATGAATCGATATATCGATATGAATCGATATATCTATATGAATCGATTTATCGATATCAATCGATTTATCGATATGAATCGATATGAATGGATATATCTATATAAATCGATATATCGATAAGAATCGATATATCGATATATCGATATGAATCGATATCTCGATATGAATCGATATATCGATATGAATCGATATCTCGTTATGAATTGATATATCGATATGAATCGATATATCGAATATCGATTTATTAAATATCGATATCTCGAATATCGATTTATCAAATATCGATATATCAAATATTGATTTATATCGAATTTTGTTTTTTGATAAATTGATAAATCGATATATCAATCCGCCTAAAATCAACCTACCTAAAAACGTGATATATGGGGAATTCCGTCTGCAATCGGCCTATCTAAAAGCCTGATATATAGGGAATTCCGTCTAAAATCAACCTATCTAAAATCTTGATATATGGGAAAGTCCGTCTCAACTCGACTTATCTAAAAACCTGATATATAGGGAATTCCGTCTCAACTTGACCTCTCTAAAAGCCTGACATGGGGAATTCCGTCTCAACTCGACCTCGCTAAAAGCCTGATATATAGGGAATTCCATCTCAAATCGACCGTGATATATGGGTAATTTCGTCTCAACTCGACTTATCTAAAAACCTAACATATGGGGAATTCCGTCTCAACTTAATCGATTTAAAAAACGGATATATGGGGAATTCCGTTTCAACTCGACCTATCTGAAAGTCTGATATAATAGGAATTCCATCTCATTTCATGTATATACATATGTTAGGGTGTTTCAAAAAAAAAAATACATATACTAGGGTGTTTCAAAAAAAAAAAATTTCGATTTTCCAACGAGCCACACCTAAAATAGTTAGTTTAGGTAGAAAAACAATTTATGTCAAAAGATGAGAATTTCAGGTTGAGTGGAAGATTCGCCGCAATTGAGTTAAAAATTTTTTTTTTCATTTTTATCGAATTTATAATGAAAATTTTTTGATTTTCCAATGGGCCACACCTGGAATAATTAGTTTGGGTAGAAAAAAAATTTATGTCAAAAGATGAGAATTTTAGGTTGAGTGGAAGATTCGCCGCATTTAAGTTAAAACTATTTTTTTTTCATCGAATTTATAATGAAAATTTTTCGATTTTCCTACGGGCCACACCTGAAATAGTTAGTTTAGATAGAAAAAAAATGTATGCCAAAAGATGAGAATTTTAGGTTGAGTGGAAAATTCGCCGCATTTGAGTTAAAAATTTTTTTTTTCCTTTTCATCGAATTTATAATGAAAATTTTTTAATTTTCCAACGGGCCACACCTGAAATAATTAGTTTAGGTAGAAAAATAATTTATGTCGGAAGATGAGAATTTTAGGTTGAGTGGAAGATTCGCAGCATTTGAGTTTAAAATTTTTTTTCGTTTTCATCGAATTTATAATGAAAATTGTTTGATTTTCCAACGGACCACACCTGAAATAATTAGTTTGGGTACAAAAAAAATTTATGTCAAAAGATGAGAATTTTAGGTTGAGTGGAAGATTCGCCGCATTTAAGTTAAAATTTTTTTATTTCCCTTTTCATCGAATTTATCATGAATGTTTTTGGATTTTTCAACGGGCCACACCTGAAATAGTTAGTTTAGGTAGAAAAAAATGTATGCCAAAAGATGAGAATTTTAGGTTAAGTGGAAGATTCGCTGCATTTGAGTTAACATTTTTTTTTTCCTTTTCATCTAATTTATAATGAAAATTTTTTGATTTTCCAACGGGCCACACCTGAAATAATTAGTTTGGGTAGAAAAAAATTTATGTCGAAATATGAAAATTTTAGGTTGAGTGGAAGATTCGCCGCATTTGAGTTCAAAAATTTTTTTTTTCGTTTTCATCGAATTTATAATTAAAATTTTTTGATTTTCCAACGGGCCACGTCTGAAATAATTGGTTTGGGTAGAAAAAAAAATTTATGTCAAAAGATGAGAATTTTAGGTTGAGTGGAAGATTCGCCGCATTTGAGTTGAAATTTTTTTTTTTTTTTTCATCGAATTTATAATGAAAATTTTTTGATTTACGAACGGGCCACACCTGAAATAATTAGTTTAGGTAGAAAAAAAATGTATGTCAAAAGATGAGAATTTCAGGTTGAGTGGAAGATTCGCCGCATTTGAATTAAATTTTTTTTTTTTTTCTTTTTATCGAATTTGTAATGAAATAGTAATTTTACCAGAAATTATTCATCATAAATTCGATAAAAGGAAAAAAAAAAAATTTATTCAAATGTGGCGAATCTTCACTCAACCTGAAACAGAATCGTGTCAAGAATCGATAAATTGATATATCGATACGTCCAATCATGTCACGAATCGGTAAGTTGATATATCGATATACCGAATTGTGTCTAGAATTGATGAATTGATATATCGATGTATCGAATCGAGTATAAATATATCGAAATGTGTTAAAAATCGATATTTCGATATATCGAACCGTGTCAGAAATCGATGTATCTATATATTGAACCGTTTCAGTAATCGATATATCGGTATTTCGATATTTCAATCAAACCCAAACTCAACCCAAACTCATATCCCAAACCCAATAAACACAAATATAAACAATTTTTTTTCAAAACATCTTTCCAGAATGTTTTTCTCTAACCACTGACACAAACACAAGACGGGGGGTTGGCGCGCGAAGCGTGCAGGGGGGCGGAGCCCCCCTAGTATATATATATATATTTATAATATATTGTCACGGCCTTTCAAAATTCAGCCGGACTATAACCAGGCAAACCCGGGCTTCGTATGGGGAAAAACTCGGGGGACTTTAAGAAATAAAAACGAGGTGAAATAGAAAAAAATCTCCAATTTATTCGATGAACAATAAAAAGAAAATATAAATGATTTTGTTGGGCGCCAGCCGTCAGTACGACGACAATTCTCTTACTCAATACAAAAACGGGGTAATCGTGAACAAAAAAAAAAGGAAAATAAAGTAATCTCATTAATCGGGGGAATCTCAGTAATCGGGGGAATCTCAGGGACGTGAGTTTACCGGCTCGCAGGCCTCTTAATTATTACCCGTGTCGGGTTATCGGGAAAATACGATATTAATCGAACTCAAAAAGGTAACGTGGAAAATTAATGCTGAAAATAAAACTCGATCGGAACAATGGGTCGCGCTACGTCGCCACACGCACGAATTATACAGTACAACGGGGAATAAGGCACGTGGCCAATATGGCGAACACGTGCTTTCGCGAAAATTACTCAAAAAAAAAGAAAAATGATGAATCTCAGAAAATAGAAAATTTACACAATCCAAATATTAAATAGAAGATACGGTAATGGAACGAACTCACTTGGGATACTCGATCTTTGCGTAATGGCGTGGATCTCGTTCTTTCGCTCTTTCTCTCACACAATACAATTCTTGGCAAAAATTCTCGTACAGTGACTCGATACAATATAACTCGATTAGTCGAGGGCTCTCGTCGAAGTGATTTTCCTTCGTCGTCTCTCTGCTCGTGAGAAATTTGAAAAAGGGTAATTTGGGGGAAAGGGCATGCGTAGTGGGAAATTGGATCAAGGGGGGATCTAGAATCGATGCGATATTGGTTGATTGGGAGCTGACGTCACGAGCGCGTTGCGCAGGATAGCGGATCGATAATCGAGGGTCTGAAATGTGCTGCCCTCGGCGACCCGTGACGCAACTCCCGGTCCTCTGGCTGATGACTGAACCCGTCCGTCGACGGTGCTCCCCTCTCGGCAATTATTGGCCACGATGTGGCACACAGGGGTTTCTCCTTCCTTCTTCGATGAATTCTGGCACCACGATTCCTCGCCTCGCACGGAATAATTGTGACGAGGGAGTTCACGGGTGCCAGATGATGTTCCTGGTGACGGTTGAAGTGAGGGCCACGATCTCACCCGAACCCGTCGTTTTGATCGAGGGTTCGCTTGATCACGTGCTGAATTCCCTCGCCCGCCGTCACCTTACTGTTGTTCCCTTTTCTTTCCCTGTGGCCACAGTGTTGCTGATGATGATCTCCTGGAGCTCGTCGACCGGGTCTTCGATGACGTTGGGTTCTCGATCCTGGTACAGCTGTTCGGCGATGAGGGGTTACGTGTGGCAGAGGGAAAGGGGAAGGGTATTCGAGGGTCAATGGCATAGGAGAGGGATCAGCTGTAGCTTGGCTCGTATGCGTGTGATATGGGACGACGGTGATAGTGGAAGGGGGAGAGAGACGACGAGGGACGCTGGTAATACTTCGTGGCTTGCTATGATTATCGCTATTTTACCTTATTTTACTTAAGATTATTTTACATAGGGGATTTCGTGTGGCGACGGACTTCGACGGGCTTTCTCGAGCACGTCTTGTGACGCCGTGTCACAATATATATATATATATATATATATATATATATACATATATATTATTATATAATATTACATAAACATCACCTTTTTACTGAATATCACGCTGTTCTATCCAGCCCAGTAAGACAGCGCGTTTTCATTAGAACTCGTACACAAATACCATTTAAATGCACGAAAGTCCTAAGGAATCAATAGCGTAATGGTAGAATGTCGGTCGTTAGGTAGGTCGTGAGGTATGTCTCAGTTAAAATCTCAGGTACAATTAAAATTAATTTCGACGAAATAATGTCCGGACTACGGAGCTGGAAACAATCGTTAAAAAAAATCTTCGGGCGTTTATTTTTTTTTAAAATAATTATTTGAGGATTGAAAGTGCTGAATTCGCCGATTGAAGGATAGCGGGTTCGAATCCCGGTCAGTGACATTTTTTCCCAGGATTTTTAACAATAATGGAATAATACTATTGAATTCATTCATCGATCATTCCTAATTGCTAATTTTTAGATAATAAACTATATTATGTCAATTTGACCCGCGTAATGATATGCAATGAATGGTAGAGATTGAAACATTGCAGATGTTATGCAATATAAAGCGGACATTGAGACATTGCTACAACATTGCAGCAAGGTTGCAGCAACTTTGCGCAATAAAACTGCAATATTGCCAATATTGCAAAGTTATGTTGCAGCAACGTTGCTGCAACATTTCGGTGCTGTATGGGCAGGTTGTCCGATTAAAAAACATTTGTTTCTGTGCGAGCATGAGATTCTCGTACCCTCATCACTGAAAATAAATTCAGAGAGATGTCGCTAGTGCTCCGCGCCATAGTTAGTTGGGTAGCGTATAGAAGTTTTAACGGAATATTTAATGATGAAATGATTGAAATACACGGATAGCCCATGAGCGGTCCGACTCTCTTTTGTTTCATGCATGCCCCGCTCACCGCGCGCTCCGCCGCGCCTAGGATCGCGCCTACCCCCACCACTAGCCGCGAAAGAACCACCTTAACGCCAGCTAGCACATACCATACATTGTATACGTTTATACTTACGTATGCAAAAAAATAAAATCCAATATTACATTTACATTGTATATTTCTTTCACTAAAAAATTTAATTTGATCGAAATAATTATTTAGTAACTTTTGAATTAAACTTATAAAGTTTATTACAATGGCTCAGAATTTTTCGACCAGAAATTTGCCGTTCCCAAAAATCTGCCGCCCTAGGCTATAGCCTAGTTAGCCTAGTGGTAAATCCGCCCCTGACAGGATCAGTGTTATCGTTTATTCACTCCAAAACGTGCTTTTCTCAAACATTTGAGAGATTTTCATTTAAGCCGTGGAGTGATAAGCAATTGTGATCATGACGATGTGATCACATCTACTCATGCTGAACCAGAGGAAAATCGATCTGAAAGCAATGTTTCAAGCATGGTACCGAATGACGAGGTCACCATTTCGGAAGAAGCTTTATCGGTAAAAAAATTTACTGATCAATTGAGATCAGATGCACTTTCAACGTACCTAAGGTTACACTTGATTAAGTCGTTGCCACGGTCAACCGTGGAAACTGCTATCACAGAATTTGAACAATTCCTCAGTTCAGAAGCGTTTGAAAAATTAGAGAAAAAAGTCCTCGAATCTGTACCCGACAAAAATATCGCCACTGATTTGCAACACATGTTTAGTGCACTAAAAAATCCGTTCGGTGATTCAAATACTGAGTATCTTTGCTTATCATACATTGAGAGCTCGGAGCATTATGTTGCCCCAGTGTCGATGATAATTGGTGAAGATATTCGTTTAACTAAAAATGTAAAGAGTGGTGAAAGATACTATGCAAACGTTGACGTCACTGGACAGTACATACCCGCAGCACCAGTCTTGAAGTCGTTTTTAGAAATGCCGAGCCATTATTTATTTGTGCAAAAATACTTGGAGCGACTGGAGAACGCACCCGTGAAAATTATTGAACATTTTTGTCAAGGAAAACTGTGGGTACGCATCAAAGAAAAATTTGTTGGAAGTTCGTGCTTCCTTAATTTTTTTATTTCGATTATTTTAATGTTGGTAACGTTCTAGGTCCACATAGTTGCACGAATAAAATAGGGGGTTTTTACTATACACTACCGTGCTTTCCACAAGTCTTTCTCTCCCAATTGAATACCATCTTCGTTTCTTGTTTCTTTTACTCTTCACACCGAACAAAATTTGAGAATACACGAATTTTCCGATAACTTGTTGAAGAATTGCAAGAGTTAGAGACAAATGGCATTACAATATAAGTTGACAGCAAAATAATACGAATTTACTTCGCATTGGCTCTTTTTCTTGGTGATAACCTGGGTGTCCACAGTTTACTCGGACTACTAGAGAGCTTTACTGCCAATTATCCCTGTAGATTCTGCAAGATGCATAGAAATTCAATTGCAAACAGTGTAAACCTTACGAATCAAATCCTCCGTAATCGAGAAAACTATGAAGTAGACTTGCGAACAAATGATGCTTCGCTTACAGGAATAAAAACACGGTGTATTTTCAATGATTTACAAAGCTTCCACGTTGCAGAAAACATGTGCTGCGATATTATATGCACGATGTTTTTTTTAGGTGTTATGCGATATGACATGGCATTGTTATTTAACGATCTCTTGACGGGTACAGATTTGACGTTAAATATACTAAATGCACGAATAGTAAATTTTTATTATGGCTGCAATTGACGTGACAAGCCACCAGGCATTCTTCAATCGCATTTGCAAAGCGGGAGCATAAATATATACGCCTCCGAAATGATGACACTCGCCAAGTATCTACCTTTAGCAATTGGAGATTTGATACCAGACAACAAAATTGATTTATGGGAATGGTTTTTAAAGATCAGAAAGTTATTCGATATTCTGCTATCAAAGTCTCTACAAATTGAGATCGAAGTTATTATAGACGATTTAGTATCGTCTTATTTAAGCCAGCGACTCGAACTATTCCCTCACGATTTACTAAGGCCGAAACATCATTACATGTTACATTACGCAAAGTTGATGGGAGAAATTGGGCCCTTAGTGAATGTATGGTGTATGAGATTCGAAGGCAAACACAGAGATCTGACTGCTTATGCTCGAAACTCACACAATCGTCTCAATCTACCATTATCGTTAGCTAAAAAGAACCAACTGGGTTTGGCGGCTTTTTTTTATGACTGGTCAAGGCATGCAAAAAAGTTTTTCTAGTGGACATGAAAAGAGTGTCTGTGTCTGTCAGTTAACAGATTACAACAAATTTAAACACCTTCTACCGAATGGCAATCAACAAATTACAGTGATGAATTGGCTTACCGTGAATGGTTGGCGCTATGCGCCAGGGTTATGTGTTGTATTATGTAATGATGGCGATTTTCCAGTCTTTATGGAAATTTTGTATATAGAAAGTTGTGACGATCGTACATTTCCTGTCTTTAGATAGATAAAGCCCGTTTGCGATTGGAAAGTAACGAATTTTACTGATGTACAAGAATTTGAACCAATTCATAAGATTGTATTTTCGGGTGATGGTGAATGTTATCTCGTGTTTCACGATTAAATAAATAAATTTCATGTTAATACCACTTGTGGATCCCGTCGCTCGTATTTTAGTGTTTACTAATAATAGTTTACTATTATTTATATATTATACTGTTATAATCGATAACTGCATGGAGATAAACATCTGTTTATTGCAAGTGAATTCCGCTTGAGTGGAAGGAGATTGAATCATCATTAAATGAAACCTTTATGAGGCAAGAAAAAATCCTCGTCTGTCGATACCGCTTGATACAGGTGGATTTTGTTCTACCTGTTATCCAATGAAACAGAATATCCTCTCACGTTAAGAAGATTAGAAGTATAGGATTTATTTTGCAGTAAAAATTAAGATCTTGTCGTAAAAAGATGACTATTTGTCCCCTAATGATTATATTATATAAAAGAACTCATTCTGGAAGAAGATAATCATTTTGTTGCAAGCGGAACTGATTTAAAATGATATTATTTTTGCGTAGAAAAGAATTCTTCTTAGGCCTGATATAAGAAGAATTTCTTTTTAATTCGAACGGTTCCTATTTCCGTTAAGAGGACATTTCTGAGAGTGATGGAAGAAGATAATCATTTTGCTGCAAGCGGAACCGATTGAAAATGGTATTATTCTTTCGTAGAAATGAATTCTTCTTAGGCCTGATATAAGAAGAATTTCTTTTTTATTCGAACGGTTTCTATTTCCGTTAAGAGGAAATTTCTGACCCCTAAAATGGGGTAAATAAAAACTACTCTTTTATTCACGAAATCAAATCATTTTCGACAAATCAGTGCAGATATAAGTTTCTTATGTATTTTTCAACGCTGAATTCGAATCCGATGTCGAAAACAACATATACTCAAAAGCAACGCCTAAAATGGGGTAAAAACGGAGGTAAACCTACCCCTTTGGTCACGAGGAAAAAAATGTTTTCGACCAATTGGTGTAGATTTATTTTTCCGATGAACTTTGCAACGCTGAATTCACAGCCGATGTTGAAAATGACACAATGCCGAAAGCAACCCTTACAATGGGGTAAAAACTACCCCTTTTGCCTTTCTGGAATGATTCAGAAACACCCTCCTTTTTTGAACTCGGGCTTGGGACCGACTGTGGCAGAGTTATGTTTTTTCGTTTTTTTCATGTTTTTTTTGGTTTTTGTTTTTTTCCCTTTTTTTCTTTTTTATGATTTTTTTTGACACATTTTTTTATAATTTTTTTTGCATTTGTTTTTGTTTTTTAGGCTTTTGCATTAATTCATTCATTCGTAACAAAACGGGTAGTTTTTGTCCCATTTTAGGGGTTGTTTTGTGACGGGAATTTCGCGACTTGCGTCACCTTCGGCCTATCTCACCATCCTCCACGCCGGGAGAGCCGTTGAGCGCCAGGTAATTTTTTTAATTCGACGGCGGGAATTACCAAACCCGCTAAACGTAACTTTAGCTGAACTGAACAAAATGAACGGGAACGAAACTTAACCTAAAATGGACGCCGGCGTGTCGGATGGCGAGAACGGTGACGGTATACCCGATTCGCTCAGGATGTAGGTTGTGGTGAGAGGGCGAGGACGACTAGCCAACTCTCGAGTGCCTTCGAAAACGTAATCTGAAAAGAATTAACCCAGTGAACACGTTATATTGCGGCAATATAACATGGAAGTTACAGGTAATGTCACAATGTTATTCTTGTGATACATAGCTGTTATATAACGTGGAAGTAACATGTTATATACCATTTGTTATATGCTGGTTACATAACTGGTATGTAACGTTTTGACGTTACAGTAATGTAATAGAGTTTTGTAGCCGTTACGTAACATGTTTGTAACAATGTGAGTGTACCTTTGGTGATATTTATGTAACGTTAATGGGGTGTAACTTAGTAACATTACGGTAATGTAACATGACTCTGTTACGTTTACATAACATGCTTATAACAATGTGAGTGTACCTTTGGTCATATAACGTTAGTGGGGTGTAACGTAGTAACATTACAGTAATGTAACATGACTCTGTAACGCTTACGTAACTTGCTTATAATAATGTGACCCTGGAGAAAATAGAGCGTGCGAAGACATGTTCGGGAAGTGGCTGCACGTTTTATAAAGTGTTTCTGCCATATTGGATTCGCCACAATCAATTTTGTATTTTTTTTTTCAAAACTGACATGGTTATACTAAATAAAGGGTGGAAGACGGGACCACCACCATCTTTTGAGTAGCTCGCAACATACAACTGATAAACTATTCTCTGGTGTGTCAAATACATGTTGTGAATCACCAAAGTTCATAAACAGTTGATAGCGTAGTGGGTAGCGTGTTAAGTAGATAGGTAGGATAGATGGGTAGGTCGCAGGTTCAAGTCCCTGTCAGGGAGAATAAAATCCTGTCGAGAAATCCGTGCAGGATTCTTTTTTTTTCAGTGTAATCCTTCCATGACCTATAACGACGACAAAATAATATGATGAGATAAAAAAATTGTTTAATAATAATAATCTTTTATTTTATCATATTACTTTAGAATGTTGCAGTTATATAACTGTTATGAATTTTGTTACATTACCTTGCAATATAACTGTTACATACCAGATACATAACACGTTATATAACATAGTTATATTGATGAGTAGGAAATTGTAACTTACATGTAAGTTACATGTAACATCCAGATAATATTACCTGTTACAATCGGTAACATAGCCGTTACATTGCTGCAACATAACTGTGTTCACTGGGAACTTAGCACGAAAAATACGGTATGGGGCCTTGGTTCAGGCTAATTTATTCAATTATTTTCGATAGCGTACAAAAATATCAGATCCTTCACCAAAATCACACAAGAGAAATCCAGGGCGATACTCACGAGAACGGACGACGAAGTGACTCTCGGTAACACGAAAACGATGACTAAACGGAGATTCGGTAACGACGCTAGACTTTTACCACAGAAAGGGAATACGGTAACGACGACAGATTACAGTAGGTGTTTCAAGATACATCCGATAGCAGCAATAAATTCGGTAGCGGAAACGAATGCGATAATCGACAGAAAGCTTGTACCTCGAAATGGCTACTCGATGACCAACGTACCCTGGAGTTCCTTTGCCAAAATAGATCGTTATTAGCGAGAACAATGAACAAAGCGGTAGCGGAGAAAAAGAAAAGACACGTGGTGGCGAGAAACAAGAACAGATTTGGTAGCATAACTGGAGCTCCCAGAGCGGTGAACCGCTCGGGTCGAGAGTCGCGCAGCAAGAGAGCGAATCGAATAGATCGCTCGATCGAAAAGGTAACGTGGAAAGAGGGGATGATTACGCGCACGCGTAATAAGATTCCAAGCCCACTCTTCTCCTTACATCACACACACGATAAAACTCTATTACAGACATAAATCTGGGGAAATTCGAACGATAGCACGAAACTCGAACGACAAAATATCTCTGAATAATCGAAAATTGAAAAATGCCGAGGTGTTATGGCGTGGGGGGTATTCTTTACTTTGAGGATTGTCCTCCGAGGGGCATTCTTTGAGTATGAGGGGGATCCAGAACTACCTAAAACTAAGCCTAACGATAGGGATGCGATCGGGCAATCCGTGGCGGCTGGGTGATCGCAATCCCAGCCAACAACGGCTTTCCATACGTAAACGGAACTCAAACGTAACCGTCCTTCTCCCCTCCATACCATTCACGTGAAGCGCCGAGATTTCCACTCGATCCTCTATACTTCCCTCGAATACTCTCCCAAGAAAGACCGAATATACCGGGTGGCTCGTTATTTCGGCCCTGTCTCGCGGTAACTCGGTATCCTTCCTGTGATTGACCCCATAAAACAAAACTCGCAAACTGAAACGTACGATAACGCGAAAACTGAGAAAAACGATAACGAACCCATACGCTAAATATTAAAATTACCCGGATTTATTCAGATATTGTCTCGTAAACGAAGGTCGGGACGACCTGTGACACTAATAATAAAAATTGCGTCACAGTTTTTATATTTATTATATTTTTGACATCGGATTCGGAATCAGCGTCGAAAAAACATTAGAATCAAATATCTGCATTGGTCTGCCGAAAACAATTTGATTTCGTGAAAAGGGATAGTTTTCACCCCATTTTAGGGGTTGTAGTCACGTTTACTGTCATTTCGACATTGGATTCGGATTCAGCGTAAAAAAAAACATCAAAAACATATATTTACTCTTCCATGTAAAAAAAAATTGAATTGTGAGACTGAAAATAGAATGACGCTATAGTAGCGTCTGTGACTGAAAGAGTTAATAAAAACGAGATATGCATAGTATAATCATGAAAATTCAATAAATATGTAAAGAAATATTAATGATAGTGGCATAATTAACAATAAATAATTTTTCTTCTTACCGGCAAAAAACAGCGGTCTCCCGTTGACATTTTAAAAAAATTGTTACTATATTTTATACACTTAAATAATACTGAATACCTCAAATTGCCCCACGATTATTATCAAATACTTAATTATATACTGATGACATAATAGAAAAAAAAAGAATGAGAAAACGGAAAATTTATTTAAAAAGGCATGGAAAAATTATTTTCAAAAACGTACAATAGAAAATGAAGCATAAATATTCTTCGACTCTCGTGTGTATAGTAGGCGGAGAAGATTCACCTATATCCTTCTCTTTCTCTTTGTCACCTTCTTCGGTGACGAATTGATAGATTCCCTCAGGTAATATTGTTGGCTGCTGTCGCAAATGCTCACGAGTGGTCGCGAATGCTCACGAGTGGTCGCAAATGCTCGCGAATGCACGCAAACGCACGCAAAAAGACTCGCAAATTCTCGCCAATGGTCGCGAATGCACGCGAACAGGGTCGCGAATGCGCGGAAATGCACGTCAATGCTCGCGGATGGGCTCACCAATGTTCGCGAATGCTCGCGAACAGGCTAGACAATGCACGCTAGGGCTCGCGAACAGCCTCGCGAATTCTCGCGAATGGTCGCGAATGCACGCGAACAGGCCCGCGAATGCGCGGAAATGCACGTACGTTCGCGAACGGGCTCACGAATGCTTGTGAACGCTCACGAATGCTTGTGAACGCTCACGAATCGTCGCGAATGCTCGCGAACGGGCTCGCAAGCGCCCGTAAATGGTCGCGGATGCACGCAAATGCTCGCGAACAGGCTCGCAAATGCACGCGATCGCTCGCAGACGCTCATGAACAGGCTCGCGCATGCACGCGAATGCTCGCAGACGCTTGTAAATAGGCTTGCGAATGTACGCGAATGCTCGCGAACAGGCTCGCCAATGCTCGCGAATGCCTAAAAACGGTCGCGATTGCTGGCGAATGCACGCGACGCTCGCGAACAGGCTCGCCAATGCTTGCGACCAGGTTTGCGAATGCCCGTGAAAGTTCGCGAATGTTCGCGAATGCATGCAGACGCTCACAAACAAGCCCGAAAATGCTCGTGAATGCACGCAAACGCCCGCGAAGAGGCTCGCAAATTCTCGCGAATGCATGCGAACAGACTCGCGAATCCTCGCGAATACGCGGAAATGCACGTATGCTCGCAAACGGGCTCGCGAATGGTCATGAATGCTTGTGAACGCTCTAGAATTATCGCGAATGCTTGCCAACGGGCTCGCGAATGGTCGCGAATGCTTGTGAACGCTCACGAATTGTGGTAAATATGCTCGCGTACGGGCTGGCAAATGCCAGTGAATGGTCGCGAATGCACGGGTACGCTCGTGAACAGGCTCGCGAACGCATGCAAATGCTCGCCAACGCTCATAAACGGGCTCGCGAATGCACGCGAATGCTCGCAAACGCTCGTGAACAGGCTTGCAAATGCTCGCTCGCGAATGCACACAAATGCACGCGAACGCTCGCGAACAGGCTCACCAATGCTCGCGAATGTTCGCGAACGGATTCGTGAGTGCCCGCGAATGGTCGCGGATGCTCGCGAACAGGCTCGTCGATGTTCATAATTATTTGCTCATAATTATTATAAATTATTATTACTATTATCGATTGTTAAATCGTTAGAAATTGCAGGGATTTTTTTTAAATTTATAGTTTTGTGCTCAAGTATTTTTCTCGTCATCTCGGGAAATTATTTATTCATCAAAAATTCGACTCCTATGCGTATGAGATTATAATTTTATCTCGAGAGTATAACGATATTCGTGCGGTGTATATATGTAAAATGTTAATGAACGCGAGGGGAAGCCTTATCGGTCACGGGCATCGCGCACAGCCACCGCATTGTTCATCGATCCATTTACGTATACATATATATTACGTATACATACATATATATATATTTATGTATACATGATACATGGATAGCATACAGCGAGTACAGTGATTGCATATACGCGCACGATCTCGATTTGCGCTTCTCTTCCGAATGGAGGATCCCATCAATCGGCTGCTTGCCCACACGCACCGGGGATCCACTACTCAATATTACCAAGAGAACGATCCTCATTCTCGAAGCCACGAGAGTCACACATATATAATAATAATAATAATAATAATAATCAATTTATTGTGCGCCTGGGACGAATCCCGTATACACGTAAACCAAATACATATATACACACATGAACAGTTCAAAATGCGGACACAAGTAGTACATAAACAAAAGCAAAAATCAAAGTCAAAATACGGCACTGGCAATAGGCAGTTAGACGCTCCCTCGCTCATCCCGCTCAGCCAGCCAGGCCGTGAATCTCGTCTTGAAGACCGGGAGCTATCCCGCAGTAGTGATCCCCGGAGGTAGGCGATTCCAGAGATCAACTCCGGTGGCTATGAAGGATTTTCGTAAGAAATCCGTACGACAATGGACTGGTGCAAGCGAATGAGTATGGTGCCTCATTAGACGTGGGTTAATGCGCGTGGCAGGGTGAACCCCTGCAGCAAGGTAAGGAGGCTGGCCATGTTTGACGATTCCATACATTAGGCAACCCACAAAGTAGAGTCTCCGAAGGGATGGGTTGAGCCACCCTAGCCCTCGTCGATATGCCGACACCCGGTCTTGCCTCCGGAGATCGAAGACGAATCGCACTGTGTTGTTCAGTGCAATAAGCAGTCGGGAATCAAGCACGCCCGAATTGTCAACGAGCACGGCACTGCAGTAGTCGAGATGGGGATGGACCAAAGCCCGGACAAGCCACCGACGCACATCCACTGACAAAAGACGTTTGTTGAGTCTAAGGAGATATAGGGCCGAGTTTGCTGACTTGATAGCCGACCCAACCTGACCGTTCCACTTGAGCTCGCTGTCGAGAGTTACTCCGAGGTAACGCACCGAATGAACGAATTCAACCGGCATATCATTGACTCGCACCGTACCGATCGAGGCAAAGTCAATATCACGAACGTAATACGCATTCCCAATGATCATGCCCTTTGTTTTTGTCGCGTTCAAACTGAGGAGATTACTGGCGGCTCACTCGTTCACAGCATTCACATCCTCCGCAACTTGCTGAAGGGTCACGAGTAGGTCAGCTCTACTTCGTTGGGCATATAAAACCAGGTCATCCGCATAGAAAATATGAGAACGGGAGTGCAGCACTAGGGGCAGATCATTGACGTACAATGGAAAGAGCAGCGGGCCCAGTATACTACTCTGAGGCACTCCCGAGGTGACTGTCAGCCACGAGGATTTCCCCCATCCCCCCTAACACACATTGTTTGCGACCGGAGAGGTAGGAAGCAAACCACTGCAAGGCGTGACGCGATAGTCCCAGCCCCTTAAGTTTCACCAGTAGAATCCTATGATCCACCAGATCAAATGCCTTTGAGAAGTCGAAGAAGACTGCAACCGTTACCTCTCTCCGATCCATTGCTCGAATGTTCGCGAATGCCCGCGAACGCGCGCGGACAGAGGCCCGTGAATGGTCGCGAAATTCTCGCGAACAGGATCGCGAAGGGTCGTGAACGCTTGCGAACAGGCTTGCAAATGGTCGCGAATTCTCGTGAACAGGCTCGTGAATGCCCGCAAATGTACGTACACGCTCGCGAACAGGCTCGAAAATGGGCGCGAACGCTCGCAAACAGGCTCGCAGATGCTCGGGAATGCACGCGAATGTTCGCGGCTAGGCTTTCAAATGCTCGCAAACAGGCTTACGAATGCTCGCAAACGCTCGGAAATACACGTTGTTGCGAATAGAATCGAGTTTTGGTATCGGTTATGCCATCTGTCTTTCGGTCGGACAGTTCACTCGAACAGAGCATAGCCGGGCCTCTCCTTGCTCACGGTTGCCCCCTCTATTTCTCTATCATAGTCTTTTCTCTCAAGATTTGGCTATATTAAAATCGTTTCAACTTCGGCGGTTATATCGAAAAGTACGGCTACATCAACGCTCGGCTTATCTCGTATCTCGGCTTCTGTCGTATCTCGGCTTTTCTATCAAATCGGGTATTCTCTATATTTGTGTCTCTCGTCGGCTATTTATGTAAAATTGACACGGCAAATAAATATACAAGGCTTTTTTTTCAAACAATCGGTATACGTGCAAAAGTGTCTCTCTCTTTCCTTCACGAAGGAACACCCGCGTCGTATCCAATTATTATTCTACACCTTAATTAAAAAACAAGATCCCTCATAGACAACTCAAGGCTATCTCAAACACACGTGAATGTTCGCGGAAAGACTCGCGAATGCCCGCGCAGGGTCGCAAATGCTCGCGAATGCCCCCGAGAATGGTCGTGATTGCTGGCGAATGCACGCGACTGCTCGCGAACAGGCTCACTAATGCTTGCGACTAGGCTCGCGAATGCCCGCGAAAGGTCGCGAATGCTCGCTAATGCATGCGGACGCTCGCAAAAAGGCTCGCGAATGCACGCGAACGTTCGGGAACAGGCTTGCAAATTCTCGGGAATGGTCGCGAATGCACGCGAACAGGCTCGCGCGAATGCTCGCTGACACTCGTGAACAGGCTCGCGAATGCTCGCGAACAGGCCTCGCGAATACACGCAAATGCTCGCCAACGCTCGTAAACAGAGGCTCGCGAATGCACGCGAATGCTCGCAGATGCTCGTGAACAGGCTCCTGAAGGTAGACAAATACCCGCGATCGCTCGTGAACAGGCTTGCAAATGGTCGCAAATGCTCGAAAACGCACGTGAATGCTCGCGAACAGGCTCGTAAATGCCCGTGAATGCACGTTCAAGCTTGCGAACAGCCTCGCAAATGGGCGGAACGCTCGCAAACAGGCTCGCAGATGCTCGCGAATGCACACGAATGTTAATAAGCGCTCGCGACTAGGCACGCAAATGCTCACGAATGCATGCGAACGCTCGCGAACAGGCTTGTGAATGGTCGTGAAGCTCGGAAATGCACGTGAATGCTCGTGAACAGGTTCGTGAATGCCCGCGAATGCTCGCAAATGCACGCTCACGCTCACGAACAGGCTCGCAAATGCACGTGAATGCTCATGAACAGGTTCGTGAATGCCCGCGAATGCTCGCAAATGCACGCTCACGCTCACAAACAGGCTCGCAAATGCTCGCGGATGGGCACGAACGCTCGCAAACAGGCTCGCAGATGCTCGCGAATGCACGTGAATGTTCACGACTAGGCCGGTGAATGCATGCGAACGCTCGCAAACAGGCTTGCAAATGCCCGCGAATTGTCGCGGATGCTTGCAAACGCTTGCGAACAGGCTCGTAGATGCTCGCGACCGCTCGCGAATGCTATCAAATGGGTGGCTAACACCATGAAACCAATGCTAATGCTATCAAATAGGTGGCTAACACAAAGAACACCAAGAGCAGGCTCGTAGATGCTCGCGAACGCTCGCGAATGCTATCAAAAGGGTGGCTAACACCAGGAAATCATCGGCTGTTCTTTATTGGAAGCTTGATGTTTATGATCGTCCACAAGCAAACGCCGTCTTACTTAACGGAAAACATCCAGCCAATGAGACGCATTAACCGAAGGCTCGTCGGTAACCGTAACAATCTTCTTGAGCCACTGGCATGTACCACTGAATTCAGGGCCAGCTCGTTTGCAGCCACTGGGATACGGCTATGGAACATGCTACCTCAAAACGTGGTGGGAACCACCACCCAAGCAATGTTTAAACAACGGCTACACACTTCGCTAATGCGTCATGATGCAGAAGGACTGCCCGCAATATAATTAAACGCAGTCAAGAATACTCTCCTCTCTCAACGATAATATCTCTCTTAATCCGTTGTACTTTCCTCAATATATATAATAATAATAATAGCCGTTTATTGTGCTTATTGGGACACATACACATACACATACACCCTATACACATACATACGAAAAATAAGAAAGTTTGCGAAAATATGTAGCATGTACAGTTGATGAAAACGGAAAAAACAAAAGAAAATCAAAATAAAAACGAAAGAGCAATAACGGGAGTAGAAGGGTGTTGTATGGTGACAAGGCATGTTCGTCGCGTAAGTCACGATCACGTAGCCACTGGGACAGGTGCACCTTGAACACTGGAAGTGAGATGGCTCCAGTAACCTGAGGTGGTAGCAAGTTCCATAGTCTGACACCAGTGGCAATGAATGATCTCCTCAAGAACTCAGACCGGTATTGTACAGGAGCGAGCGAGTTCGTGGCTACAGCAGCGAAGCGCGGATTAACTCTGGTGGCCAAGCGTAGATTAGTAGCAAGATATGTAGGTATCCCCCAATTGACAAGCGCGTAGAGCAGGCAGCCAATAAAGAACAGCCTCCCATTCGCTGAGAAGAGCCAACCTAAGTTTTTGCGATGCTCTGAGATACGTTCGAATCTCCTCCTATTGCAAACGAACCGAACACAGTTGTTCAGCGCGACGAGCAGTCTAGCATCCTGCACGCCGGAAAGGTCGTTGTAGATAACACAGCAGTAGTTGAAGTTAGGTAAGACTAGGGTGCGAACCAGCCAATACCTAAGTGGAACGACAATAGCCTGCTGTTCAGTCTCAGTAGGTGCAGAGAGGTGTTGGTTTTCTTGATGATTCCAGAGATATGGTCGTCCCACTTGAGAGTGTCGGTAAGACCCCGTGTCGGTATGACCCCGAGGTACAGGACAGACCTCATGAAGTGCACCATTAGCGCCCAGAGGACGCAAATTTGACATCTGAGTTTGAGCTGTTACCATATGATGAATTCGAGCGGAAAAAAATTAAGAACCACTGTTCCCTATGTTTGCGAGTATGCTCTTTCGAATGGTGATGGTTAAAATTGCGCCAAAAAAATTTAACCATCGAAAAATCGAAAATACACAAAAAAAACGTGATTTTTCGATGACGTTTTTTTTTTTAATAACTTTTCGTTCCCTGTCGATTTTTTTTTCATGCCTAAAACCAACTCATATCACGACCTCGATGTCTGAACTAGAAATACATGAGGTCATCTTTTTTTTTTACGTTTTGGTTAGCCAAAATGGCGGCCAGAATGAAAATTTTTTTCCCGAAACTTGACGAATTTTTTTCTCGAAAACTATTGACTCGAGCAAATTTTGTTCAGGAACTAAAATGTATTAAATTGGTCAAAGAACACTTTCGAATTTTTTTAGGAAGGATCTGATAAAATTTCGGTTTTTCGAAAAAATTACGAATCGGCATATTCGACAAACGTCATCAAAAAGTCTCAAACTACGATAAACTTTTATATCCACACACAAAATTAAAAAAAAAAAACGTCTTTAGCCATTAATCTAATTAGATTTTAGCCATTAATCGTCATTTTTTAACGCCTGATTTAACTACGCCGGTTTTCAGAATACCGGAATAAGAGCGTCGTGTAAACGTACTCATTGAAGTCAACACGAGTCACGGCGAAGACGCAGCAAACTGAAACTCAGCTGTGAACTTGTGCATGCGCCCTGATATCCTAAACGTACTAACCTAAACAACGGGCAAGGGGCAAGCAGGGAGAAAGCAGTTGTGAGGGAACCGAAGCGCACCCCTCGTGCGCTACCTGCTATACCTCGCCTCTCTCGGAACGTTGATGTCCCTGCCCGATTGTTCATGCATATGTTTCAGTGAGAACGAGCATTTTCGATGTTTTCCCCAAACTACCCTAACCCGTGGCTCTCAAGCACTCATAAAAATACTCTGTCCCACTCTCGACCATATTATGCCTTACGATCTTTGTGTCTTTCACGGCTTGCAGTTATTTCTTCCCGCTTACACTCGTGCACTCATGTAGCTCACTCTCTCTAACTTTCTTTTAATATTCGTACCGACCTTTCTCTCTCATACTCACGTCACCGTCTATTAGTCTATCCTTTCATACCCAATTATACATCTGCACACACTCTCACCAAAGTGAGAATGTGTGGTTGTGTATATACATACATTTTCCACCAACAAAGTGTTCGTCTGGATTGTAGATAACTAATATGCATGTATACGACTACACATTCTCACTTTGGTGAGAGTGCATTGGTGTCCAGAATACGGTTGCCAAAGTTTTCCGTTGTCTTCAGTTCTACGCTTGACGATGAGTAGAGAAAGATTTTTTGCGCGTAACGATGCGCGGGTTGCCGGGCGGGCAGCGTGAACGAGAGAGGTCCGTGTTACGAGATCCCATAGATTTATTGTTTAGCGCGAACACACTAATTATTTTCCTTCAAAATTATGCAGTAAAACTTGTTCCTGTCGATCACATGATTATCCCGGCTGGAAATTTGTTCAGGCTAGCCGGATTCATGATCAGGCTCGGGCCAGGGAGTGGCATGGCTATCCGTACCACAGCAATTTTGATTCGGCCGTGAGCCTGCCCTGAACAGGCAAGCCACAGTCAGGCAAAGTTTTGGCAAAATGAACAGGCCGTGATGCGATTTGCCTTATTAGAGCCGTAGTATGGCTCGCTTCGAAGGCCCTTCTAAGGCCGTGCTCAGGCTAGCCTTGGTGGCGCTGGTGGCGCTCTCTGTTAGCAGTGTGTGGTGACACACACGCTACCCCTACCACTACACTGAAGCAACAAGCACAACGTGTGTTGTGCCTGAATTATTATATTTTGGAAATATATAAAAATCTCGACACACATTTATGGACAGTGTACTCAATTTTAAAAAATATCATGAATTCGAAAGAACGGAAACGACTTTCATTCGTGTTCAAAGATTTCGATCTCGAGCCCGTGAAAACGATGAGCTAGAATCGACACCGATGGAAGGTATGTTTAACCTCTTTTGAAAAAAAATGAATATATATTTATATGTACAATAAAAAATTATTTTGTTTTTTTGATACAATTTATATTGTATTTACACAAATAAAAATGTTTTTTTTTTTTATTAAAGTATATTAATGAAAGCAGAAAATGTATTTCAATGTATTAAATCGAATGTATTTAATGTTAGGTTAAGATTTCCTTTTGGATCTGCCAATTAAAAATTTATATATTTTTGAACATACAGTGACGCCATTCACCACTCATCAGCATGGGAATGAAACTCGTGAAGAGGATAACCACAGCGAGGTGAGTACCAGCTATTCCCAAGATACTAATGAAGAAGGGGATACGCACAGCAAATAGCAACAGTTAATCTAGTATTAAAAGTGAGAATACGGATTCACAATCGACTACAGACGATGACGGAGAGCCTATCCAACAAAATGTGGTGTGCGCCGAAGAAAATGAAACGATTACGCAAGTGGGTGGTGAATGCTAATATTCCTCATGCTCAGATTGATGGCTTGGTGTAATCTCTCTGTATTGCTGTAGCGATAGAGATTTCTGTATCCCTGTCCATTTTTAGGACTGCGAAGGGCTGCGAAGATAGAAAATGGACAGCGAAACAGAAATGCATGAGCATTTTCTATCTTCGCAGCCCTTCGCTGTCCATTTTTAGGACTGCAAAGGGCTGCGAAGATAGAAAATGCTCATGCATTTCTGTATCGCTGTCCATTTTTTAGGACTGCGAAAGGCTGCGGAGATAGAAAATGCTCATGCATTTCTGTATCACTGTCCATTTTCTATCTTCGCAGCCCTTTGCAGTCCTAAAAATGGACAGTTCTAAAGTTCTAAAAATGGAAAGCGATCCAGAAATCTGTATATATATTATACAGTATATAATTATATTACATAATATATATATAATATATACATAATATATACATAATATACATAATATATACATAATATATACATAATATATACAGTAATATAATTATATTATATAATTATATTACTGTACATAATTATAATTACTTATAATTACCTTGAGAAAGGCTCGTGATGAAAATTGAAATAAATTATTTTTCAATAAACAAACATGTAAAAACACTTTATTAATGAATTCCTCAATGTTCAGTATTTTCAGCTTGTCCCTGGTTGAAAGGGCTATATTTTATCATTTAAATTCAGAACAAAATATTCTGAATCTAAATTATAAATATATTTTGCCCTTTCAACCATAGGGACAGGCTAAAAATACCACGTGTAGCAATAAAGAAATGGCTAACCTGGATGCGCCATGATATGGCATCGTGGTACGGACCTGATCACGCTGGCCTGACCACGGCCACTTGTGACTATGCGTTACGAAACCTGTAAGGCCATTCTCAGGCCGCCATACCACGGCCTGACTTGGATAGCAGGATAGCCTGATCACAGCCTGACCCGGCCCGTATTTAAATTTCCATCCGGGATATTTTATATCTTATAATCTATGTCTGTCCCTTCTTTTGTATAAGCATCCCGCCGAGAGTCCCGTACACTCGCAATGTAAATGGGTATACACTTCGTTCATAGCTTTGGGTCATAAACAGCCTGAATGAGTATCAATATCATTTCATCGACTACTATACTTTCGACCTTTCCGGGCTAACCTCGTGTGTTCCCGGTCATACTCCCTTCACAGATATTTTTCTGTCGGGGTACATACGCCCTTTTTTCTCGGAGGATTAACATTTCGAAAGGTTCATGGTGAAGTCATATAACCACTTCCAAAATTGAAAAAAATTCTCGATACCTGGAGTTTGTATCAACAATTCGTGCAGGTTACTAAAGCAGAGGTCTCTCTTTTTTACATGCAAATACGTGAAATTCATAAATGGATATTAGTCCAGTCGGAATGTACATAAATTTGGACGACTTCTATTCAACTGACCCACCCAATCGCCGACTTTTTTGTAAGTAGTTTGGACCCCAAAGAATGTACTGTGAAAAATGTCAAATCGTAGGAGTTGTTTTTTGGCCGCAAAAATTGTTTAAAAAACAAAAAGTCACTATTTTGATGTTATTATTTTTGGAATGAGATTTATCGAAAAATGTTTCCTACAAAAAATGTGCGCCGTAATGAAATCTAAAAAATAAGTCCTATTAAAAAATCACGTAGAATTATTAGTTTGGCGATAAATCACTGTTAAACAAAACTTTTTTTATTTTTTATTTATTGTATTTACGTAGATTATTTATGAATTACTGTTCTGAAACTCATCCATCACCTAAAAAAAACTGTCCTGAAGAAATATCAGCAAGTTTTATCCAGCAATGTTATATAGTTTAGCAATAATAACTGATTTTCGTAAATCCGGCGTTTCGATATAGAAACTGTTCCACAAGGCCCACAAGGTGCAAAAAAATTAGGGTGGTTATTTTCAATATGTACATTCAGGATTTAACTCAAAAGAATGGTTTTTTTCTTTTTTAACCATGTTTTTCGAGGATATAAAATTTTAGCTTATAAACAAATAGAAGTTACTCCTTAAATATTTCAGTTACGTAAAATATTCTTAAAGATTCTCATAGGTCTTAGCGAGACGCGTAATTAAAAAAAAAGTCTCAATATCTTTATTACAAACCGAGATACAATCATTTTTACGTTTGTTTAATTTATTACTGTTAAAATCAACATTTTCACAAAATTCAAGCTCGTGAGCATTCGTAATAGTGTTAGGCATAACATTCGATATCATACAAACCGTTCTGAGCATTAATCTCATGGCAGATCATGATTGCATTCGGTCGCTCGCGCACGGAATAGCAGATCGCAGCGTCGGTGCAGTTGAGCGGCGTGGTGGGGGCCTGCGTCTCGCCCCGCGACTCCTTTCGCGCGGCTTAGTTAACTATTTCCGTATCTCCCTTATAAATTGTCGTAAAAAGTTTTTTTTTTTTAATTTCACGTAGTTTTTTCTCACAAATTCAAAAATGCCCATAAAAATCAATATTCTCTAAACCTCGCGCGGCTTAATTAACTATTTCCATATCATCTTTATAAATTGTCGTAAATTTTTTTTTTTTTTTCATTTCATGTAGTTTTTTCCCACGATTTCAAAAATTCCCATAAAAATCAATATTCTCCAAGCCCGCGTGGCTTAATTAACTATTTCCATATCTTCCATATAAATTGTCGTAAAAATTTTTTTTTTTAATTTCACGTACTTTTTTCCCACGAATTCATAAATTTTCGTGAAAATCAATATTTTTTAATATGTACCCCAAAAACTACTTTTTAAATTCAATGTTGATGTTGGGAGGCCTATAAATAACCCCCCAAAAATCACCATAAACGGTGTACAAAAAGTTGAGACAAGTACATTTCCTTGCGTCGTTTTGTCCATCCTTACAAAAATATGACAAACATAAATATCTGTAAAATAAATCCTTACAAAAAGTTCTCAAATGAATTCAAATCATTCAACTCACAGTTGCCAAGTACATCCAGCATTTTTATTTTCTACAATGTTTATTAACCGTTTATAAGTAAGTCACAACGCTCGAAAACGTCTTGAAACGGGACTCAGGGACTTAATCTAAAAATTTAATGTTTGAAAGATTTATTGAAAAAAAATTCGCATTGAAAAAAAAATCTTTCGAACATTAAATTTTTAGATTAAGTCCCTGAGTCCCGTTTCAAGACGTTTTCGAGCGTTGTGACTTACTTATGGAAACACACACACACACACACGCACGCACGCACGCACGCACGCACGCACGCACGCACGCACGCACGCACGCACGCACGCACGCACGCACGCACGCACGCACGCACGCACGCACGCACGCACGCACGCACGCACGCACGCACGCACGCACGCACGCACGCACGCACGCACGCACGCACGCACGCACGCACGCACGCACGCACGCACGCACGCACGCACGCACGCACGCACGCACGCACGCACGCACGCACGCACGCACGCACGCACGCACGCACGCACGCACGCACGCACGCACGCACACACACACACACACACACACACACACACACACATATTGCCAGAGTCAATTTTTTACCAGCAATTATTCATCATGGATTCGATAAAAAGGGGAAAAAAGGAAAAGTCAAATACGGCGGACCTGCCACTCAACTTAAAATTCTCAATCATCTTTTGACATACATCTATTTTTCTGCTGAAACCAAACTAAAACTAAAAAGTTGAAAAAATAAATTAACAAGTAAATTTAAAAAATCTGATGTTTGATGTATTATTTTCTGATTTTACACGTTTTCTTTCGACAAAACCCTTTATTTCACTACTATTACAATGATAATGAAGCGGGAGAGCTCGAAAAATATACCCAACCCAAATCCAAACTCAAAACCAAAGACGCTTACAACATGATTCTAAAGTGGCGAAAATTTGAAAATAATGAGATAAATAACAGGTTTTTCATTCATTTTTTTTCGAAAAAATCGGTTCATTCTTATATATTTCAAACGACTCAGCTTCATCTGAATCACGCTAATAACATGATTCTAAAGTAGCGATAATTTGAAAAAATAAATTTCACAAGTTTCGATTTCATGCATTTTTTTAAACGCTTTATTCTTGTCTTTGTTTCAAGGAAAATTACACGGACTGTCCCTGAATGTACTACAATATTTACATGCACAATTTTGTCGCTTATGATAAACAAGTTAAAGGGCTGCAACATACAACGCCTGCGATTATTGTGTGGAATGTCTGGAGTTCTCTGCACTCGACATTTTTTGTGTGTAGAAATTCCAGACTCAAAATTCCACTAACGAAAATTAAATTTTACAAATTAATATTTGAAAGTAACAATAACCATATGGGATTGATCCCTATATTGGGTCCTAGTTTGGAGTATACATATAGTGGAGCGTCGCGTGATACGCCTTTATCACAGAATAAACTTTTATTCAATATAAAAATCGATACGATCTCCTATAATAAATCCTCCATCACACAGGTGAGTCGTTTATGACACAGTCAAAATTTCTCGCTCGAATATTTATTGTTCAAATTTCGATTATTATTACAAAATCATAGTATATTCAGTTATAAAACCAATAGGAGCATGTAGTAGAATCACTGAGGAGATCCATGAATTTTTTTAGATCTTTTACAAACTTTTAAAAAGCAAAAACACGGCTGGAATTGAACGACCCACCTGTGTAACGGAGCCAGTGAAAATAACCTGGGTCACGGAGTATTAAAGACCCTCTTGAAAAGAAATTTGTAAAGAAATAGATGAAGCCACGTCGACCCATGGGTTTTTCCCATAATTTCTTGAGAAATTGAATTTTTCACATACCAGTTCGTCGTGTCAGACCTCAAAGAGCATCTGTACAATAACTGCCCATAGAAATATTAAATATTTATTCTGTGAGATCCCAAACAATAAGTCCCGAAAAATCCTATCCTGAACTCGGTTTATTGCTTTATTGACGGTCTCGCTGTTAGTAAGCTAATGAATGAGTAGGGAAGGGTAACGGTTTTCGACGGAGACATGATGCAACGTAAAGAGGAAAAAAACGGGAACATTCGGAAAAGTAATGAAACTAGACAATTACTATATCAACAGTATGAATTTTTTTGGTAAATCAACATTCTGGCTGGAATTACAACTCCCCCTCCCCCCCCCCCCCCGCCAAGAGTGCTGGAAATATCTCTTACAACTTATTTCGACCCGTAATAAACCACGAACCTTGACCGAGGGGAACATGAATAAATAAATAATTTTATTAATATATTCCAAAAATCAGATTCCTAGCTCGAGGTTGACCTCCTCCCAATACAGTTGTACCACGTAACTTTTGATTTATAAAGTTAGTAGTGAAGAGGTCTCCCGAATCTAGTGAAAATATCGATTTCTCATTTTGTTTATTATGTTGAAGTTAACCCTCCGTCTGTACTATGGGGTCTTTTAGGGCACAGGCCAAATTTTCAAATCAAATATCTCCGGAATTTGGAATCGTTATAAATTTTTTTTTTACCATAAATGGGTCAATAAATAATTGGATCATAAAAAAGGATATTATACAAATTTTTTAGAATTTTTCCAGATTTTTTTGACGTTTTTTTCTTAGAAAAACTATTAGACGGACTTTTAGGATCCATAGTACAGACGGTGTAAAAAAATTTCATAGTACAGACGGAGGGTTAACAATTAAAACAGAAACTAGATGTTGTAGAGGCCTTTTGCACTGTTTATATTGTCAAAATCTTAGGCATCAATTTTCATGTTTCCACGGTTAAGTTTTACGAAATTTAATTGTTAATTGATAAATTAATTGCATTTTTACTTGCGATCGCCTTAATCATCGTGGAACCCATACAAAAAATGCAATATTCTAACTAACAGTTGAGGTTAATTATCGATCATAATCAGCGATAAAATAATCGCACAGATCATATTTCCAAACTTTTTATAATTAATATATTATGAAATAAGTACATTTTTTTATATAATAATAACCCGTAGTTACCTCCTTGGTCGTTCCAACGTGAATCAAAAATAACTTGGGGAGCAGACAATGGTGTAACGGCGAATTGGCGTAAGTCGGGGTGTTACTGTATATGTATATTCCTGTGTGTAAGGTGTAAGCAAGTTGATCGGGTATATACAAGAGCTTGAAGCTCGTGGTCTATTTGGGTATAGTGCGGTGGGTACATTGCTTTGTCTCGTTCCCCCATATAGTTGATCTGTATTTTTCTCTCTCGCACTTTTTCGCGGCTCTATTCCAGTCCTAGCACGCTTCTCTCTGCTATACCCACCGTACGGATAAAGAAGCGTGCACATGAGGAATCGACTTCAGCGCCGCCACTCGGAATATAAACCCACTGAATTTCGTGGATTACAGAGCAAATGCCGGTATTTTTTTGAGAAAAACGCAAAAATGAAGATTTTTTCACATTTTTCAACAGAATGGGATGAAACAAAGCCCAAAGTGTGTATTTTTTTATTGCCCATTGGCTAATCCTCGGGCGTGACAATCCGTTCAGTGGAACATGGGAAAATCCTCAAATTTCTCTAATGGTAACTGGATCTGTAAATTTTTTTTCAAAATTTCGAAACGCCCAAGGATCAGCCCATTTGTGCCATTGTTCTGTGCTTATCCTCAAAATTTAATTTCGATCGCTTGAACCGTTTAGAAAAATTTAGCTTACGCGTTTTCGATGCGTTTTCCAGGTGTGATACATCACCTTAAAACGTTGACACAAAATTAATTTAAGGGAAAAAAATCGTCATTTTCGAACAAAATTATTTTCTAAAATCAATTCTCCACAACTCTCAAGCCTGGGTGTGAGCTTCACACCTATAAATATCGCTAATAGATTGAGGACTTTCCCGAATTTTATTGTTTTTTTTTTTTCGACAAAACCCTTCATTCAGGCACTGACAATGATAATCGGGCGGGGGAGCATGAAAAAGTTGAATAAATAAATAAATAAATAAATAAATAAAATCAGTTTTTCCATTTTATTTTGAAAAGTGTTGATCTCAGAGAAAAATGTTTGCCACAAAAGTTGTAGCTTATGAAAAGATCGATATTTTTTTTTAGAGTCGACGGACGGAAAAGTTTTGCAAGATGAGAAATAATAAAATCCTCGTTCCCCGTTGAGTTGTAGCTCAATGGAGAACTGTGATTTTGAAATTTTTTATTTTTCTAAAATTTTCTGTATGTTGTAAGTATTTAGACTGCGAAAAACTGGGATTTTTTAAAAATTATTTTGAATAATTTATGCTCTACGGACATAAAAGTTTGCAAAATAAGAAATAAAAAAAAATCCCAGTTCTCCGTTGAGTTGAAGCTCAACGGAGACTGAGATTTTGTAATTTTTTATTTTGCAAAAAATTTCTGTATGTAGTATTTAGACTGCGAAGAACTGGGATTTTTTAAAAATTAATGTTAAAGTCATCAGTCTGAATCGTATTGTCGCGCGCAAGGTTGTAGATGGCGCGAGAGTTTAGTCATGCAAGAGGTGCGCGTGAGAAGCGACGCAGTCGCTATCACCAGCCAGCCATTAGCCGCGTGCTCGAGTATTACGAGTAGTCCGTTACGAGAAGGCGTCGAGTGTAGACGCGAGCGTGAGACACGAGATAGTAACTGGCGTGGGACGCCGGGAGCTACAAAGCACGAACGAATCGAGAACCGCGTGTGTCGCGAGAGGCCGGTTGCCTCGAGTATGTGTTCAAGTCGTTATGTAATATTAATGTTATTCGCGAGTATCAGGCGTTTAAGCCATTTATCTATTTAATTATATTTATATCTATTTACTACATTAATAACGTTAAATAAATATCGACGTTCTTTGCATCATCTTTGGCCGCCATGTTGTGTGCGGTTTAATTTCCATCACGTTTCCCGTCCCTTAGTCATGAGGCATATATATATATAGACGCGAGAATTAAGGGAACGCTTAACATCTTTAAAAATTCAGAAGTGGGATATCGTAGCCCTCGGGTCACAAGTTCGCGCGTTAACCTAAATCCTCGTTCTTTTCTTTCACTCGCGTATCACGAGGGAAACACGTGGGTGACATCATCGACAAAGAAAAGAAAGAGAGAATTGTAACGGTGCGTGACAAAAGAGAGTGGGGAAGGAAGTGACGTATATAGTGGATGAACGCGAGTTCGAGACATTCGCCGCGGCAAAAAGTGCGGAGATGGGACTGAATCGAACATTAGGACGAGGGCGAGGGGTTAGGAGAGAGTCGGGAGGAATTTACCCGAGACGCGCGCGACCAGAAGACGCAGAACCACGGAATGACGATGGACTCCCGTCGGTTAGTGGAATGAATCCGCCCCTCGAGAATTTGTTCCCACCAGATGAGAGAGTGCGAGCTAGCTCACGTAACAGTGACCGAATGGAGCCGGTATTAAGTATTGAGTCGACCGCTACGCGGAGCAGAGATACATTATACGACGACTGAGAAAGAGTGTCTCGCAGTCGTATGGTCTGTTGAAAAGTTACGTTGCTTTTTAGAAGGTATGCCGTTCAAGGTCGTTACGGACCATCAGGCTCTCCGTTGGCTGCATGGATTGAAAAATCCGGTAGGTCGGTTAGCCAGATGGGCTATTTACCTTTTGCAACATAATATCGAGACAGAACATAAACGCGGAACAACGAACGAGGCACCAGACGCACTCTCGCGCATGTATGATGTCGACGTGGATCCGTGGGGTTGGGAAAAAGTAGAAGATGAGGCGCGAAAGGGAAAAATGCAATTAAATTCCATTTGTAATCAGGATTGGTATGAAATGAAGCGTAAATTAGTCGAGAAAAATCCAGAGCGTTTCCCCGAATGGAAAAGAGAAAACGACGATCTTAAATATCACCGGCCAGATTATGCCAAACTATATATCGACGACGAGAACCCTTGGAAGACAGTAATTGAGCCCGAGAAATCGCTCGAAATAATAAAAGAAAATCACGCGACGCCCTCAGCAGGTCACTTAGGTCGCGATAAGACTCTCGACCGTGTTCGTCAGAAATATTATTGGTCGGGGATGACAAGAGACGTCCAAGCTTACGTAGACGACTGTGACGTTTGCGTTAGAGTAAAAGATAATCAACATCCTGTAAAAGGCGCGTTAAACTCGAGACCTTTGCAAAGTCCTTGGTCAGTAATATCAGTCAATACCGTCGACATAACCACTAGATCGAAAAAAGGAAACGTTAATATCGTAGTCGTGCTAGATTTGTATACAAAATACATCGAATTATTCGCGACAAGGAATAAAAGGGGAGCGACTATTGTTCGGGTCCTGGACTCAGTATTCGACAGATGGGGGCTCCAAGAACAATTCTAACAGATAACGGTACCGAATACATTAACAGTGACGTGAGAGATTATTTGATCGCGAGGGGCACAAAGCATATTACCACGCCACTGGCTCACCCACAGGCTAACCCGGTCGAGAGGGTAAATCGTACGATAAAGCCTATGATCGCAGCTTTCATTAAAGAAAATCAGAACGAGTGGGATAAGTTTTTGCCTAAGCTTCAGTTTGCCTATAATACCGTTCCCCACTCTGGCACTAGAATCTCTCCTTTTTATTTGAATCATGGTCGAGAAGCTAGCGCGAAACACGATAAAATATCTGAGTCTGTAGATCCAGACTTAACTCAAGCGACTATCAATTGGCTGGAGCATATAAATAAAATAGACGAGCTCAGACATAGAGTGGAGGTCAAATTGAATGAATATTCAAGCGAGCGTCTTGCGAGAGCAAATCCAAAACGAATTTCGGAGATAAAATTAACACCTGGTATGGAGGTATTTTACCCCAACAAGAAATTGAGTAGCAAAGCTGGGGGTTATAATGCAAAACTGGCCCACCGTTTTCTCGGGCCAGCGATAATAAAAAGAATAATAGGTCCGATGACAATCGAGTTGGTCGATAAAAATGCCAAAAACATCGGCAAATATTATGTAACCGATCTTAAAATACCGCGAAGGAGCGTGCGTGTAAATCCAACGAAATCTCCACAGAAGTAACAGATCAACATGTCGCAGGGGCAGCAACAACTTCCTCCGGCCAAACAGGGTGTCACTGACACGAAGACAAAACAATTGAAGCGAAACCGGCGGGAGGCTTATGTCACCGAGATCCAGCGTGCTGAGGAGAAGCTCGCCCAACTGACGCTCCATATAAGAGGGCTCAAGAGGGGCGAGAGAATGTTGTCGGAGTCAGCTGAACCTTCTGACCAAGAGGAATCGGAACCGTCCCCGGAGACGTTCGACTCCTCGGACTCACACGAGTCCCAGGAAACAGCTGTTGACAACCAGGCGAACGAGGAAGGCGCCGTAGGGGGAGAAGTCGCCGAGGACTCAAAGGTGGCTGAGCCTAACGAAACATCGTCGAAAAAGGGAGAGGCCCTTCGACTGATTAAGGAGGTGCGAAATCTTGAGCCTCCGGTGCTGCTGCCAAACAAGCCGATCGTCCTAAAGCGTCATCAAGTCGATTCGGAGAACATGAAGAGATGGCGTCACAGTTTCCGACCGCATATACCGGAGAAAACCGCCAGTGGGAGGACCAAACTTTCGACGGATCTCCCGGGGGCGGAGTTAGCACCGTCAATCAAAGTCGAGCCGAAAACCTCGTCGTTTGTACAGCTGTTGCAGGACACCGGCATAGCGCGCAGGTCGGAGCGGCCGGGGAATCCCCCGATGACATATATCGTCGACTACCGAGTCGTGACAGAGGACGAGATGAAAGACATTGTGACGAGGAGGACGAAGCAACTGCTCGAATGCAAGGACGCGAAGAAAGTCTCCCGCGGCACCCAGACTTACGTGACGCAGGCCGCGAAACGTCGTGTCGTGGGGTGCGTGAACTGCCGCGCCGGAGACCATCACGTGAAAAACTGCAAATTGCCCTATCGCCCGGGATTCTGTCAGGTGTGCGGCGCGGATGGCTTCGATACGAAGGATTGCATATATCCTCACGGGATCGAGCACGAGTGGTGCTTGAGCCGTTGTTCCGGCTGCGGCTTCGACTCGAGCCTCTACTCGCCAGAATGCCCCGACTGTAATATCCGTTGGTCGGGACTAGTCGACTGGCTTCGACTGAACTACGCAACGTGGCCGACGTGGATGATCCCCGAAGGGCATCGGTACTTGATCGACGAGGAAGAAACGACGCTCAAGAGGTGGTTGAAATACGACTTCGGGAAAGAAGTTGAATACCCGAACCGTTTGAGGCGGTTCCTCGTCCGAGAAAACGCCCTGGAGGAGGCAGCCCCGTATTCCGACTGTAAGTTGCCGAAGCCGGCTCAATTGTCGGAGGAAAAGCGCGCTCAGGCCATCCAGAGCGTCCTCAAGCCACCGTTTAACCGAGCCCTAGATGAGGTCATGGCTGCAAGGCCGGAGCTGGACGACGGCGGGGAGATTAAAATCATCATACCCACAAAGTATAAACTAAACTCGAGGCAGAAGAAGTAATCGTCGGGCTCCTCGTCGGTAGCGCTCTCATCACGACGACGCAGCTTTCTCACCACGACTACGCAGCGTGGATCGTCCTCGCGAGTTTTCGTATTTTTATCAACCGTTCTTTAATATTGTTTCTTTTATGTTTTCGTCGATCGTCGGAGAATTTATTTCCTCTTACGCTTCTCGACTATTTGAACCTTGTTTCTTTTCATATTTACGTCGATCGCTAGGAAGTTCGCTTTCTATCAACATTCCCATCGATCGTCGAAAAATTTGTGTTTCGTCAATCGAAAACTTCATTCCTTTTATAATTCTTAATTATCGTTTTGAATTTTGATCCTGTCAATATTTTCATCTATCTTTTGAAATTTGAATTTATTTGGTATTTTCACACATCGTTTTGGCACTCCTAATTTTCTCAATTTTGGTTTTCATTTTTATTTAATTTCCTTGTGCGCATCCGACCGTATACTATGAATACGAGTCACAAGAAAATTGTTTCTATTAGAGTAAAACGATGTGCCATATTAGTAATAAGACGTTCTGTATCGACCGTTGTCGAGGTTATAAGATTTAAGTCTGTACTCGACTAAAAGCAAAAACAATCTATCGAGGCAGATTATTAAATAAAGAATTATTACTCTCAATTGGAAACTCATTGCGAGCGAGCGAGAACGCGATATGGCGAGCGCCCCCGCGACAGAGAAAGGATGATAAATGTCTACTAATGATGCTTTTTAAGTTGTTTCTTCAGCTAGCTAGCACTCAAGCATCGACAGGGGCGAAATAATCAAGGTAAGACCAAAAGGTTCTCGCGACGTCAAGCTCTGAAGGGGGAGAGTGTGACAGGAGAATAGGATAGCTCGCCGTCGCGACCCTTAGCCAGGACACAGAGGCGGTAAGGTAGGGAGCGACGGGTATCGGTCGCCATGCAAATCTCGATCGACTATGGTCGATAAATTTGGGCGACGCACGCGCGTAGGGTCGAGGTCTTCCCCCACTGAACAGAACGAAGAGTTTCCCGAGAGAGCGGCCCAGAGACGGGACTCTGTGTCTTGGGCTCGCCCATATTAGACGTTGTTCTGTCCGTCAAATTTGTCTTGTTCATTGTCTATTAAAGTATTGAGAAGCAATTGAAGTCGAGAGAATAATTTATTCACATAAGAAGCGAGAACGAGGTCGACAGCGATTTAACGGCCTAGGATTTCCCGAGAGGATCGACTATTAAAGTAAAGAGAAGCGAGTGAGAAAGATTCGACGACAAACGAGTGAGTGTTTTACCGTTATTTCGTCCAAGTGGACCATTATCCTCCTTTCTCTGTCATTTCACGTAGTTATAAGTAAAAAGGGTCGTCCAGTGAATCCTCCCCCGAGTCAAAGAGAATCTCTGAGTCGCGTATAGAGTCAAGAGTCAATTGAATAAAAGAATATTAACCAACAAGATAAATCTTATAGTCGACTATTGTTTTACTAGTTTCATCAAAACTAGTTGGCGCCCAACTATTCGAGTTGAAAATAGATTCAATTAATAAAATAAAGAAAACAGTAAAAGCCATGAGCCCCGGCAGCCTTTGACCCGGGCCGCGCCGGGTGGAATTTCGACGAGAAAGAAATTCTGTCTCATATTCAAAGTCATACCTACATGATCTCGGCTTTAACACTTTTCCAACTCGATCATTCAATCAAGACGCTTTGGAAAACTTTTTCGGACCAATTAAGCAACATGGCGTACGCGACGTAAAATCTAATTGTGTTACATTCACCAGCCATTATAAAACAGCCTTACTGAAACATTTTTCTCAAAAAAACCACCGATTCAATTGTGAAGCTGATGAGTCGACAGACTTTTTGGTTGATCTTGAGAATCTTCTGATTAGTCCAGTTGAGGAAAATAAATCTTTTAGTCCATCCATTCCTGACATATCAACAAATACAACATAACAAGACCGGTTCTGCACGAAGTAGAGAAATGGACAGAAATGATACCAAAAACATTACGATGTAAGATTTGTAGCACGAAGTCAATTCACCTTGAAACCGAAATAAGTCTCTATTTACGTCACATGATCGATACCTTTCCGATTTACCTATTCAAGTTTCTACATACTTTGGAAAAATTTTGACCAGACATTATATAAGCGGAGCAAACATCAATGAATGTATTCATAAAAGCGGAGTATGTCAAAAATTTGTTGAAAAATTCGTTGTTGAGGGAGTCCAAAAATATTTAGAAAAGATAAGGAAAATTTTGCCAGGTGCTGAATCTGCAACCAGAGATATTTCGGACGGCGTATTGATGCAAGCGATAAAATATTATGAAAACAGATCATGCCGCACGCGTCGGCCTGCCAAAACTGAGTAAGGAGATAAAGGACCTGACAAAAATATCCTTGCATTGGTATTTGGTGCAATGCGGGGCGTTCTATGCAATAATTTTTTACGTTAGTACTATGGATATACTGTATATTATGTTATTTATACATTAATGATAATTTAGTTATGTAAGATTTAAAGGTTATGCAATTGTTACCGCAATAAAATTTTTATACCATATTTAGAAGAAATAAAAAAATTTATTCCCAAACACTCTTTATTTTCAAATGCATTCGAATAATTTACGAAAAAATCCAGGATTATACGGCTGAACCTTGAAATTGTTTGTTATTTGCACACCCTAGTAGTATGTGGACCACACTGGCCACCCCCACTCTTATCCCCACCCCTATCCTCTCCACTTTCCCCCCACGTCGGAGCCTCTTTCCGAGCGTGGTGTGGGTTGTGGTGGGGAGAGGTGGTGGAGGGGAAAGAGTTCTGAGGGTTCGCTAGAGTGGTCCGATTATTATTATTCTTATTCATTTTTATTATTCTCCCTCTCTATCTCTCTCGCTCTCTCTCGGGAGAGGTGGTGGGGGGGGGGGGGGGAAGAGTTCTGAGGGCCTCGCCAGAGCGGCCCGATTATTATCATTATTTAAATAATAATAATAATTCATACTTTTTTATTTTTTTTATTTTATCTCCCCACAGACACGTAAGTTTTATGAAAAACTTACGTGTCTGTGGGGAGATCCTTACGCCGCTCCGATGACGCCTACAGCCGATGCACTGAGAGGCACGCGCGCGCGCGCGCGCGCGCACACACGCACGCACGCACGCACGCACGCACGCACGCACGCACGCACGCACGCACGCACGCACGCACGCACGCACGCACGCACGCACGCACGCACGCACGCACGCACGCACGCACGCACGCACGCACGCACGCACGCACGCACGCACGCACGCACGCACGCACGCACGCACGCACGCACGCACGCACGCACGCACGCACGCACGCACGCACGCACGCACGCACGCACGCACGCACGCACGCACGCACGCACGCACGCACGCACGCACGCACGCACGCACGCACGCACGCACGCACGCACGCACGCACGCACGCACGCACGCACGCACGCACGCACGCACGCACGCACGCACGCACGCACGCACGCACGCACGCACGCACGCACGCACGCACGCACGCACGCACGCACACACGCACACACACACACACACACACACACACACACACACACACACACACACACACACAAGTGGACGCGCTACGCGTCACCACCCTCTTCGTCCTCGGCGAACCCTTCATCGGGGTACCCCCGATCGTAGGGTATGTTGTCACCGAGGGCATCTATTAAAATGCCCCCTACATCCCGACGATCAGGGCCCCGCAGGCGTAAACATGGTGTATCGTGACTACGGTACAGCCTCCATGAGGGGCTCGCCGAGACACAGGTTCTCCAAAAGGGTGATGATGCCTGCGTTGTCCACGCCAGCCAGTCCCATCAATCGACATACCACGCACTGGGGTGGTAGCATGGCGAACAACGGTTCCGGCTGGTATAGGTCCGCGACCTCGAAATCCTCTGTGCCCCTCGTCGATGAGGCGTACCTCCGTAAATCCGGCGTCATCGGAAGAAACTATCTCCCCGCGTAACATATCAGCGCATTACGTAACATATCAGGGCCTTTCATAGCAGCGCGTTTCAAAACATTGCGTTTCAAAATATTCCGTAGTACTCCCGCTGAAGAAGTTTAATTCAAAAGTTTCACTCCACAAATGTTTCTGTGATCCTTCTATATCAGCATTTCTCTGTAATGTGCTTCAGATGATCTTTTTGGGTCATAATACATTGTTTGTGAAACATGAAAGAAACAATACGTGTTAAAGAGGGGCTAATATCGATTTTTGACTTATTTTTTTAGAAAATTCGTTTTCGGAGACCCTAACACTAGTGCTACAGTGCTCACTCTTTTCGAGGCTTCTTTTTAGACCAGAAGAAAGCATTTTTTGAGCGGGCCCGTACAAAAATCGAAAATTTTTTAAATGTGAAACACCCTAATATATATTGTGACACGGCGTCACATTTATCAGCCATAATGCCCGTCGAAGTCCGTCACCACACGCAAACCGTTCCCATGTACATTAAATTTAAGGAAATAATTATAAGCAGCAAAATTCACATATAATGCCTCATCGTCGTCAAGCGTCGTCTCTCTCCCCCTTCCACTGCCAACGTCGTCCCATGCCATTGACCCTCGAATACCCTTCCCCCTTCCCCTCTGCCACACGTAACCCCTCGCCATCGAACAGCCGTCCCAGGATCGGGAAAAATATATCACCAGAGACCCGGACGACGAGCCAGGAGGCAAGCCAACACCATCGCCGTGGCCACAGGGACGGACAAGAAGATAACAGCAAGGTGACGGCGGGTGAGGGAATTCCCCACGTAATCAAGCGAACCCTCGATAAAAACGACGGGTTCGGGCGAGATCGTGGCCCTCACCTCAACCGTCACCAGGAACATCGTCTGGCACCCGTGAACTCCCTTGTTTCGAATTATCCCGTGCGAGGCGAGGAATCGTGGTGCCAGAAAAGAATACATGGAGCATCGCCGGCCCTGTGTGCCACCAACGGCCAATAATTGCCGAGAGAGAGGACCCTCGTCGTCGTCCGGGTATAGTCATCAGCCAGGAGAGCGGGAGTTGCGTCACGGGTCGCCGAGGGCAGCACAGCACGGATCATCGATTATCGATCTGCTGTCCTGCGCAACGCGCTCGTGACGTCAGCTCCCGAATAACCAATAATCTATCGATCCTCGATCCCCCTATAACCCAATTTTTCATCGCGCATGCCCTTTCCCCCAAATTACCCTTTTTCCAATTCCCACGAGCAGAGAGACGACGAAGAAGAACCACTTCGACGTGAGCCCTGGCATAGGATAAACGTAGTATTGTATCGAGCCATTTTCCAAAGAAAAAAGAACCATTGTACAGAGTGAAAGAGAGAGAGAGTAAAAAAACCCACGAGCCACGAGGTATCGTGGTCTAGCATCGAGCGCTTCGGCAAATCGTCTGTCGCACCATTAATAAAGGGAAAGGTTGAGCGAGATCCACGGAAGCGAGATTTTCTCGCTTGTACGCACGCGATAGCTACCGGCAAATCGCGACAAGTGGACTCAGCTCACCAAGTATCATTCGGCGAGAAGCGTGAGTTTTTCCTGCTCATTTAATCGTACTTATTCTTGTGATTTTCGCCAATATTGGTTTTTGTCTACGAAATTTTCCCCCATTTGGTTTTGCATAAGTTCGTGCGTGTGGTGGCGCATCGCGATCCCCCGTTTCAATAGAATCGTTGTCGGTAATTGCGTAATAGTGCTTTTTCCCCTTTTGAGTTCGATTTATATCGCCGTTGACGATAGCCCGACACGGGCAATAATTAAAAGGCCTGCGAGCCGGTAAACTCAGCCCTGAGGATCCCCGACTAGTTAATATAGTTTTCTCTTTTTTATTAATTTTTTTTATTTAATCTCTATTGCGTTTACCCCGTTTTTTTTTGTATCGAGAATCGTCGTCCGAGAGACGACTGGCGCCCAACAACCTAATTTATACTTTCTTTTTTTTTCTGATCGAATAAACTGGAATTTGTCTGTTTTTTTTATTTTTCGTTTCATCTCGTTCATTGGGTATTTCCCGAAATTCTTCCCATCGCAGCTCAGGTGCGCCTGATTATCATCCGGCCACGTTAGAAAGGCCGTGACAATATATACAACCCTTTCTTTCGAAGAGCAGCATATGCATAAGAATAATATTTTATAAAAAATTTGCAAGCCAAATCCATAAGTCATATTCTTTGGAATAGAGGATGACAGCTAGTTTGCGCACGCCAAGGCTTACTTTAATTTGACGAAAACCGAGTATCAATATCACAATGATTCATGAAAATGATATAAGACCTATTAGAGGTATGTAAGAAAATTTGATCGGACTTGAAGAAAAAAATATTGGAAAGAGAGATATGAGCTCGAGGGTCAGCAAAGAGGTACGGCTGAGATCACGAGCATATAGTTATCGAGCTCTCCTCTTTGTGCGGATATTCGCTAACTCTGTCTCTCTTTCTCTCTCTCTTTTTCTGATGCATATCTTTTTCCATGCCTCGAATCTTTCTATCGCAGCAATAGCGGGCTTTTTTTATATTTTTCGATGTACACCGAGTATTCGGGTATAACACTACGAGATTTCTCGATTTCTCGAGGTGCGTGAAACGCACCATCAGCGGAGCATCAGCAGACTGCATGCCTTCTTTGCTCATTGCTGCGAATCTCTCCTTATTCTTCATTTAATGTGTTTTCGTACTTCATGCTCTTTATAGTAATATAATTTTAATATATTTAGGCCTCAAGGCCCATTAAGACTTATGAAAATTATTGAGACCACCCACTTATTTCTCGTTTGTAATAGTATATTTTTTGAAAAATGATATTAAGTTTTAAAATGCATGTCAAAGCTAAGCGATCTCCACTTCGTTGCGCTTTTCGAAGAAGTCGCTGTTTAAAAAATTTGATCAGAGTCTCGCTATATGATGTTACATTGAAACAATAAGAGCATTTGGAATGCTTATATACATATGTGGTGAGATCTTGATATCTTGATACCTCATCATGCATGTTTTTGTGTCGCAAGGGGCATCGATTTTTGATGGCGCTGCAATTTAAGTAAATGAGTAAACTTGCTCAGAAGGCTAGCGCTAAAAAATTTGATCAGAGTCTCGCTATATAATGTTACATGGAAACAATAAGAGCATTTGGAATGCTTATATACATTGTCACGGCACTCTCCGGTTCGCCGGACGTGATTTCCGGGTGAGCCCGGGTTATTTGCAAAAAAAGGAAAATCTCCCTACGTAAGAAAGAAGTAGACAAGGTAAAAGAATACGGAAATTCATTACTGGGAATCAGGCGACTCGCCCACGCGACAATTTCGAGCGTGGCGAGGACGCGTGTTAAACAAGAATAAAAAAAAATGAACGCAAAAGAAAAGAAAACGGTGCTAGTGATTTTTGGGCGCCAGTCGATATTGATCGACAAAATTTATAACTCTAAAGACTCGTACAAAAAAAAACAAATGATGGGGGGGGGGAATTACAATTTCTCAGGGTCGTTGATTTCCCGGCACGCGGGCCTCTTAATAATTACCCACGTCGGGTTTTCGGTAATATTGAAAATAAATCAAACTCGCAATTAGACAGGGGAAATTACAATGAATGAAAAGAATAGAAAATGGGGACGACGGGCTTGAAAAATCGCGGAAGTGTAGAAGGGAGGGTCGCGCTGCGTCACCACACGCTCACGGGTTGATACAAAAAAAGGGGAATTCGTTGTAAATAATCGTCGAGAAAATTGCAGTTAAGAAAAGTGTAATGGACAGGGCTTACATTTTCGCTGGTGGGATTTCCACACGCTTCAACTCTCGCTCGCGATGCTAATCGTGGTCCTCGATGCCGACAATGGCGGTTACGACCACGTGCTCGCTCTCGTACTTTACAATTTCTCGTTTATGGCTCGATATAATGAATACTGCTCGCTTGACTAGTCTCTCGCTATGCTCTCGCCGAAGTGACGAGCTCGTCGTCTTCTTCACCGGGACAGCTCGTCGGAAAAAGGATTCGGGAAAATTCGGGTAAGATCGGGGTCAAAGGGCCTGCGCAATATTAATATGGGTAATCGGGGGATCGATAATCGATGGCTTATTGGGCCACCGAAGTCGCCGTCGCTGGCGCACGTGCCTTCGATGATGGATTGCCCGGCAGCTGCTGCCGACGATGGCACGCGACGATCGACTCGGTGACAAAGATCGTAGGGGGAAGGGGTGAGGGCTCCCTGTGGACACTGGCTCTCTCGATGGCGTAAGACTTGACGTTGCGCACTTTATGCTGATTTTTCCAATAATCCCACTCGCTCCATATACCGACCGGGCCCTCGTGAGTGTTCGGCTTTTCTCGGTGTTCTATCCGTGTGAGGACCTCGGCGCGGCGGTGTGAGTGGGACTCTCGGCGAACACTGGGATAATATGCGGCGTTGTCCTTGTAGCTCGTTCTTTTTCGCCGTCCACAGGGTTTCTTCTGATGCGTTTTGTCGGGGATTTTTGGGTCGACGGGATTCTTAAGGATATTATCAAGTTACTATGGGACTACGGGGATAGTGAAAGAAGAGCGACGAGGGACGACGGGGTTTCGATAATTGTTCGAGGCTTGATGGTTCTTATCCTATTTTACATTTTGCGGGTGTTGACGGCGTGTGGTGACGGACTTCGGCGAGGCTTATGCCTCGTCTGTGACGCAGTGTCACAACATATGTGGCGAGATCTTGAAATCTTGATATCTTGATATCTTGATACCTCATCCTGCATATTTTTGTGCCGCAAGGGGCATCGATTTTTGATGGCGCTGCAATTTAAGTAAATGAGTGAACTCGCTTGAAGGCTAGCGCAAAAAAATTTGATCAGAGTCTCGCTATATAATGTTACATTGAAATAATAAGAGCATTTGGAATGCTTATATACATATGTGGCGAGATCTTGAAATCTTGATATCTTGATATCTTGATACCTCATCATGCATATTTTTGTGCCGCAAAAGGGCATCGATTTTTGATGGCGCTGCAATTTAAGTAAATGAGTAAACTCGCTCAAAAGGCTAGCACTAAGTATTTATATGGCCAGAACAAGATGCAATGTTAATCAGTCTCAATCCAACAGGGAATTATCACGTATCGTTATCAATCATGGCAGATCGAGCACTTCGCGAGTGTATATTAAATCTTTTGCGTTTGGCCATATTACATAGTTCCCAGCTTCGTCGTCGGTGTAACGAGTAATGGTGCAACGAATTAAATGGATTATCGGGCGATAGACTTATAAGACGCCTAAAATACAGTAGGCGGCAATTGAGGTGGGCCAATGTTGTATTTGTTGATTTTGACGAAACTTGGACCGATTTCGAAAAATCAAAAATATACATTCGAGTAAATTTAATGATCTTTCGAATGAGACTAGTTTCGTCGTGATCGATTGAAAATTGGCTGCCTGCGAGTAGATTTTCCGGATCGGTGTAAATCGGGGTCTGGCGTTGGCAGGTTGTGCACACTGGGATTGATATTTGCCGATACCGAACAGCTCGGTAACCCATATCAGTCGAAAGGTGGTCTCACGGCAGGCTCAAAACCCCCCCTATAAGCCAAAATCGGATCACTCCCGGAGGAGATATGGACCCAGGAAGTCAGAACGGTTTTTTAAGTGCTACGCTGGAACGCCTCGATCGATTCCGTGGAAACTTTTCGCACAATCGTTTTTTACCATGACCTCACAACTCTCGTAACAGTTATTGCGATAAGTGTTCTCGTAGATGAGATCCAGGTATTTGGCGAGTGCACGCCCACGTTCATCGACATTTTTTACATTGAGAGACTTGGGCGACAGAGTTGAGACTTGTGTAATATTGAAGGGGAAGGCTCAACGATTAAAATGCGTGGTCGTACAATATCGGAAATGACCTTAATTAAAAATGACACGCCGTTGAAAAGTGAGAAGGAAATCGCCAAATCCCGCGATCTCAGTTCAAAGTTGCCCGTCGATAGTCATTTGTCTCGACGTCGGATCGCACGCTGATTTCAGCTACTGTTTATCGCTTATCCATTGATGTGACTGCATTGAAATGTTTCGTAAAAATGATTAATTAATAACAATTTATTGATGAATAAACAATAATCAATTGATTAAATAATTTTTATGAATTGAACTTTTTCTTTAAATGAGGAAACGAATTATGAATTATTAATAATCACAAGATTTCCGGTGATCCATAGCTTGTTTCCTCTCTCATGTTTCACAAACCACGGAAAATAATTTTTACGTCACAAAAAGTGGCAGTGCAACAAATCAATAACACGGTCAATTTACCGAGAATGAGTGACCATGGGGTAATGATAGTTATTTTTTTTTTCGTAATTTGAGAACCTCGTCAAATTTACGAATGCAGCCAATGAACAGCCTGGTCAATTTGACGAATAATACTGACCATGAAAATAATGATGATAATTTTTTTCTTAAATCGTTCGATTCGTCAAAATTACGAATGCGATAAAACGATAGGCTAATTAATTTGGCGATCAAGACTCATCATGAGCACAATAAATTATTCACATTTTCATGACTCGGCCATCTCGTAAAAATTACGGATGCAATAAGCCATTCGTTCACTAAGTCTAGTGATGTCCACTGACGACGGAAAAAATGATTATTTTTTCACGGACTCCATTAAAAATACCTGGTCAGTTATTGACTCGAGAAGCTCGTAAGAACTTCGAATGGTTCGAATCGGTAGCTTGGCCAATATTTAATTACGGGAAAAAAAAAATTTCACTCTAGCCGTGTTCGAAAACAATGCGGCAAACCCAGTTTACAATTGAGCTAGCATCGCCACATTGCAAAAATGATGTAATGAAGCTGAAAACGAAAAATTGCAACGCAAGATTTTTTTCCCTAATTCATCGCTGTCGAACGACGTCGTTTCCGCTTCCCAAGAACCACACCTTCCCCCGGCATTCGACCCCTGACGATGAAAAACCAACCTGCTTACGCAACGATTCAAAATTCAAAATTTTATCGACGCGATAATTATCTGCTGATTTATTACTGCAGCATAACGTCATTTCCGCATTCCTAGAATCACTCTCTCCCCGACAATCCACCCCTGACGATGAAAAACCAATCTGTTTACGCGACGATTCAAAATTAAAAACTTCATCGACGCAATAATTAGTCGCTGATGAATTGCTGCCGAGTGACGTCGTTTCCGCATTCCTAGAACCGCCCCCTCCCCCGACATTCCACCCCTGACGATGAAAAAACAACCTGATTACGCGACGATTCAAAATTCAAAATTTTTTCGACGCGATAATTATCCGCTGATTTATTACTGCAGAATAACGTCGTTTTCGCATTCCTAGAATCACCCCCTCCCCCAACATTCCACCCCTGACGATGAAAAAACAACCTGTTTACGCGACGATTCAAAATTCAAAATTTTTCCGACGCAATAATTAGTCGCTAATTATTCGCTGCCGAATGACGTCGTTTCCGCATTCCTAGAATCACCCCCTCCCCGACAATCCACCCCTAACGGTGAAAAAACAACCTGGTTACGCGACGATTCAAAATTAAAATTTTTATCGACGCGATAATTAGTTGCTAATTAATCGGTGCCAAATGACTTCGTTTTCGCATTCCTAGAACCACCCCTCCCTCGAAATTCCACCCCTGACGATGAAAAAACAACCTGCTTACGCGACGATTCAAAATTCAAAATTTTTTCGACGCGATAATTAGTCGCTAATTAGTCGCTGCCGAATGACGTCGTTTTCGCATTCCTAGAATCACCCTCTCCCCGACAATCCATTCCTAACGATGAAAAAACAACCTGGTTACGCGACGATTCAAAATTAAAAATTTTATCGACGCGATAATTAGTCGCTAATTAATCGGTGCCGAATGACGTCGTTTTCGCATTCCTAGAACCACCCCCTCCCCCGACATTCCACCCCTGACGATGAAAAAACAACCTGTTTCCGCGACGATTCAAAATTGATAATTTTATCGACGCGATAATCATCCGCTGATTTATTACTGCAGAATAACGTCGTTTTCGCATTCCTAGAATCACCCCCTCCCCGACAATCCACCCCTAACGATGAAAAAACAACCTGGTTATGCGACGATTCAAAATTAAAAATTTTATCGACGCGATAATTAGTCGCTAATTAATCGGTGCCGAATGACGTCGTTTTCGCATTCCTAGAACCACCCCCTCCCCCGACATTCCACCCCTGACGATGAAAAAACAACCTGTTTACGCGACGATTCAAAATTGATAATTTTATCGACGCGATAATTATCCGCTGATTTATTACTGCAGAATAACGTCGTTTCCGCATTCCTAGAATCACCCCCTCCCCGACAATCTACCCCTGACGATGAAAAAACAACCTGTTTACGCGACGATTCAAAATTCAAAATTTTTTCGACGTGATAATTAGTCGCTAATTAATCGGTGCCGAATGACGTCGTTTTCGCATTCCTAGAACCACCGATTTGTATTTGTAATTTTTGTGAGATGCAGATGTCAAAGAACAATGAATTATTATTTTTCACGTTATCAGTACAATTCGGCAATGTGACCGGGAGATCGATTTGTTACAATCGTAACTTTTGCGAGTTGCAGATGACTTAAAAAGGAAAACGATTATTTTTCCACTATTATTTTTCCATCACCAATTGCAATGGATTTGATTCACTAGTAAAACCGGGGCTTTGGTCTGGTGGCTAGCGTGCTGGCCTCTTAGCCAGAGCCTCGGGAGGTCCCGGGTTCGATTCCCGGTGTCGTAATCTTGTCAGGAGAAAATAAAATATGGGCGTGACTAGCTCCAGATATATGTATGGGGCATACACAAGTACATTTACTGGTGTGTGTCACGTATATATAGCTGTAGTCCATGTTTACGTTCTCCTGTCAAGATGTGACGTAGCTCCGACGCCGTGAGGCGAGCACGGGACCGACTGTAGTGGCCCAGGTTTTCCGCAGTTTCCCGGGGCCCATGATACGTGCTAATACGCGTGCCATGGTGAATGCGCTACAGTATAGGAAGTCGGCTGCGGCCGCGCGGGCCCTGGGTGTCTGGTTACTGACCCGGACCAGATACCCAGGGTGGAGGTGGATATGAGGGAAGGACGGAAAGGGAGGTGAGGGAAGGAGCGCCGTCTTGAAAACCCCGAAAGGGAAAGAGGGCGTGAGGACATAAATTAATAAAAAAAAAAAAAAAAAAAAAAAAAAAAAAAAGATTCACTAGTATTTTTTGCGAGCTGCGTAAGCAACAAAATAAATAAATAATTATTTTTCCCGTGGTCGATACAACTTGGTAAAGTAACAAGGCAATCGATTTTTTCACACTAAAACTATTGCAAGTTGCAGAGGTCGAGAAGAAAATAATAATTACTGTGCCGATGAAGAGTACAGTTCACCTGAGTGACTGGTCGATCGATTTTTTGCTCTTCTAATTTTCCTCGTTGCAAATGTCGATGAAATACAGAATATTATTTTTGTCGTGGTCAGTACAACTCGGGGGTGTCATCAGACAATTGAAATGTACTTGAAATTGTTTCAAGTTGCAGGAGCAGAGAAAGAACTATCATTCTCCCGACAGCCAATATCCACTGGTCCCTCAATTTTTGAAAGTTGCAGATATCGATGAAAAATAAATTACAATTTCCCCATGGTCGATGGGCCTCGCTAAAGTGAGCAGGCGATTTGTTAGATCCGTAACTGTTCCTAGGCGCATAAGTAAATGAAAGAACATTAATCATTCTTCCTATCGTCAGTGGATCTCCGACGCAGACTAACGGATGAGCAGTTTTTTCACCTTCGTAATTTTTACGATAAGTCCGAGTAAGGGAAAAAAAAAATATTTTTCCAATAGCCAGTCTTCCTAGTCAAGTGGACCCGGCTGTCGATTTGTTGCATCGGGAACTTTTACCATTTGCACGAGTAAAGAAAGAATGAATTACTATTTTTCCAATAGCCAGTGGGCCTCGCTGGTTTTACAGGACACGAGGATTAATTTTTTCGTATTTTGTACGAAATGTCCGAATTATGGAAAAAATAATATCAATTTTTACAATGTCAGCCATTCCAGGCTGATTAATAAATTAATTAATTATCGCGTCGATAAAATTTTTATTTTTGAATCGTCGCGCAAACTGTTTGATTTTTCATCAACAGGAGTGGATTGTCGGGGAGGGGGTAGTTCTAGGAATGCAGAAACGACGTCATTCGGCAGTGAATAATTAGCGACTAATTATCGCGTCGATAAAATTGTTAATTTTGAATCGTCGCGTAAACAGGTTGATTTTTCATCGTCAGGGGTGGAATGTCGGGGGAGGGGGTGGTTCTAGGAATGCGAAAACGACGTTATTCTGCAGTAATAAATCAACGGATAATTATCGCGTCGATAAAATTTTGAATTCTGAATCGTCGCGTAAACAGGTTGTTTTTTCATCGTCAGGGGTGGAATGTCGGGGGAGCGGGTGGTTCTAGGAATGCGAAAACGACGTCATTCGGCAGCAAATAATTAGCGACTAATTATCGCGTCGAAAAAATTTTGAATTTTGAATCGTCGCGTGAACAGGTTTTTTTTTCATCGTCAGGGGTGGAATTTCGAGGGAGGGGGTGGTTCTAGGAATGCGAAAACGAAGTCATTTGGCACCGATTAATTAGCAACTAATTATCGCGTCGATAAAAATTTTAATTTTGAATCGTCGCGTAACCAGGTTGTTTTTTCATCGTTAGGGGTGGATTGTCGGGGTGGGGGTGATTCTAGGAATCCGAAAACGACGTCATTCGGCAGCAATTCATTAGCGACTAATTATCGGGTCGATAAAAGTTTTAATTTTGAATCATCGCGTAAACAGGTTGGTTTTTCATCGTTAGGGGTGGATTATCGGAGAGGGGGTGATTCTAGGAATGCGGAAACGACGTTATTCTGCAGTGATAAATCAGCGGATAATTATCGCGTCGATAAAATTTTGAATTTTAAATCGTCGCGTAAACAGGTTGTTTTTTCATCGTCAGGGGTGGAATGTCGGAGGAGGGGGTGGTTCTAGGAATGCGGAAACGACGTCATTCGGCAGCGATTAATTAGCGACTAATTATCGCGTCGATAAAACTTTGAATTTTGAATCGTCGCGTAACCAGGTTGTTTTTTCATCGTTAGGAGTGGATTTTTGGGGAGGGGGTGATTCTAGGAATGCGGAAACGACGTCATTCGGCAGCGATTAATTAGCGACTAATTATCGCGTCGATAAAACTTTGAATTTTGAATCGTCGCGTAACCAGGTTGTTTTTTCATCGTTAGGAGTGGATTTTTGGGGAGGGGGTGATTCTAGGAATGCGGAAACGACGTTATTCTGCAGTAATAAATCAGCGGATAATTATCGCGTCGATAAAATTTTCAATTTGAATCGTCGCGTGAACAGGTTGTTTTTTCATCGTCAGGGGTGGAATGTTTGGGGAGGGGGTGATTCTAGGAATGCGAAAACGACGTTATTCTGCAGTAATAAATCAGCGGATAATTATCGCGTCGAAAAAATTTTGAATTTTGAATCGTCGCGTAAACAGGTTGTTTTTTCATCGTCAGGGGTGGAATGTCGGGGGAGGGGGTGGTTCTAGGAATGCGGAAACGACGTCACTCGGCAGCAATTCATCAGCGACTAATTATTGCGTCGATGAAGTTTTTAATTTTGAATCGTCGCGTAAACAGATTGGTTTTTCAACGTCAGGGGTGGATTGTCGGGGAGAGAGTGATTCTAGGAATGCGGAAATGACGTTATGCTGCAGTAATAAATCAGCAGATAATTATCGCGTCGATAAAATTTTGAATTTTGAATCGTTGCGTAAGCAGGTTGGATTTTCATCGTCAGGGGTCGAATGCCGGGGGAAGGTGTGGTTCTTGGGAAGCGGAAACGACGTCGTTCGACAGCGATGAATTAGGGAAAAAAATCTTGCGTTGCAATTTTTCGTTTTCAGCTTCATTACATCATTTTTGCAATGTGGCGATGCTAGCTCAATTGTAAACTGGGTTTGCCGCATTGTTTTCGAACACGGCTAGAGTGAAATTTTTTTTTTCCCGTAATTAAATATTGGCCAAGCTACCGATCCGAACCATTCGAAGTTCTTACGAGCTTCTCGAGTCAATAACTGACCAGGTATTTTTAATGGAGTCCGTGAAAAAATAATCATTTTTTCCGTCGTCAGTGGACCTCACTAGACTTAGTGAACGAATGGCTTATTGCATCCGTAATTTTTACGAGATGGCCGATTCATGAAAATGTGAATAATTTATTGTGCTCATGATGAATCTTGATCGCCAAATTAATTAGCCTATCGTTTTATCGCATTCGTAATTTTGACGAGTCGAACGATTTAAGAAAAAAATTATCATCATTATTTTCATGGTCAGTATTATTCGTCAAATTGACCAGGCTGTTCATTGGCTGCATTCGTAAATTTGACGAGGTTCTCAAATTACGAAAAAAAAAATAACTATCATTTATCCCATGGTCACTCATTCTCGGTAAATTGACCGTGTTATTGATTTGTTGCACTGGCACTTTTTGTGACGTAAAAATTATTTTCCGTGGTTTGTGAAACTTGAGAGAGGAACAAGCTATGGATCACCGAAAAATTTGTGATTATTAATAATTCATAATTCGTTTCCTCATTTAAAGAAAAAGTTCAATTCATAAAAATTATTTAATCAATTGATTATTGTTTATTCATCAATAAATTGTTATTAATTAATCATTTTTACGAAACATTTCAATGCAGTCACATCAATGGATAAGCGATAAACAGTAGCTGAAATCAGCGTGCGATCCTACGTTGAGACAAATGACTATCGACGGGCAACTTTGAACTGAGATCGCGGGATTTGGCGATTTCCTTCTCACTTTTCAACGGCGTGTCATTTTTAATTAAGGTCATTTCCGATATTGTACGACCACGCATTTTAATCGTTGAGCCTTCCCCTTCAATATTACACAAGTCTCAACTCTGTCGCCCAAGTCTCTCAATGTAAAAAATGTCGATGAACGTGGGCGTGCACTCGCCAAATACCTGGATCTCATCTACGAGAACACTTATCGCAATAACTGTTACGAGAGTTGTGAGGTCATGATAAAAAACGATTGTGCGAAAAGTTTCCACGGAATCGATCGAGGCGTTCCAGCGTAGCACTTAAAAAACCGTTCTGACTTCCTGGGTCCATATCTCCTCCGGGAGTGATCCGATTTTGGCTTATAGGGGGGGTTTTAAGCCTGCCGTGAGACCACCTTCCGACTGATATGGGTTACCGAGCTGTTCGGTATCGGCAAATATCAATCCTGGTGTGCACAACCCGCCAACGCCAGACCCCGATTTACACCGATCCGGACAATCTACTCGCAGGCAGCCAATTTTCAATCGATCACGACGAAACTAGTCTCATTCGGAAGATTATTAAATTTACTCGAATGTATATTTTTGATTTTTCGAAATCGGTCCAAGTTTCGTCAAAATCAACAAAAAAAACATTGGCCCACCTCAATTGCCGCCTACTGTATATTGTATGGTGGGCGCCCTTGCGAATCATAGCGGCAGCCTACAACAAAGGCATACTAAATGGTCAACAAGTGCTAGCGTGTGTGTTTGAAGAGCTACAGCGTCGAGGATTGGAAAACGCGCCGTGTGTCCGCGGTATTGTCGATGAAATCAGAAGTAAGTTCTGTTCTATCATAAAAAATAATCTTGTATATTTGTAATACTTAAACTGTATTGAAAAATTTTTTCACGACGCCATTATTACGCCAGCACGTATTGAAATTTTTTTCACGATGCCATTATTACGCTAGCACGGACAAGCCTTATTTATCGAGCTCTTCTGTTTGTGCCATGCTTCGCGTGGTCTCGAACTCTCTACCGCTCCTTGTCTCTCTCTCTCTCTCTCTCTCTCGTTGGCTCTCTTTCATGAAAGCGATACAGAGCTTCTGTTATTGTTAGAAAATTTTTATGAATTTCAACGCGAAATATTCAAAAAGTATTCTCATTGATCAATTTCCTCTTTCTCTCTCTCTCGTTAAAGCGGTATGGATCTTAAAGCGTATTGAAAAAATATTTTCACGGCTGTTATTACGATAGTATGGTCAAACCCTATTTATCGAGCTCTACTATTTGTGCTATGCTTCGCGTGGTTCCGTGCTCTCTACCTCTCGCTGTCTCTCTCTTTCATTAAAGTGGTACAGAGAGCCTGTTATCGTTAGAAAAAATATTTTACGAATTTCAACATGATATATTTAAAAAATGTATTCTTATTCACCAATCTCCTCTTTCTCTGTCTTATTAAATTGATATGAGCTCTCTCTCCTTACATTATCATCGTAAGAAAAACATTTATATGAAATTTTAACACCGTTCGCTTACCGGAAAAAATTATGAGCTGAAAGCAGTACTTCTATTAAAAGAGGGGCATTATTTTTAATGGTTGTGCACCTAATATAGTATATCGACAGCTCTTGGATGCATCGCCGAATGAAGAAGCAGCTCTTATAGAAGGGGCTTGTGCTGTGGAATTAGCATGCCAGCAGAGAAGCATAACGAGTCAGCACCTGTCATGCACCGAGCTGAATGATGAGCAGCCTATAAGTACTGTTTCCAGCATCCAGCATCCTTCGGAAATATTTACTAATTCGTCGATTTTCGAACGTAAGTTGAAATTAAGGTACAAAAAAATAAAAAAATAAGAAAAATTGGTGTGGCGTCAATTTTAAATTATGAATTTATCCAGAGGGCATAGATAGGGAGAGGGTAACAGACGCTGCTGTACCAGGCCCATCAGGTCTATGCCATTCTGGACGACGAACAATCCCAGCCTCTGACCCTGATGATGTTTTTGACCATCGCGAAAATCAGCTGTGGGAATATCCGATCGAGAACGAGAGAGACGAGGAAATAGCATTTCAAAGAGCTGACGAATGGCTTCAAATGCTCGTGACTGATGACGACTCTGGTAAATAATTTTTCTTATATATGAAAAGTTAATTAAGCATGTAAGTAAGTGGGTCCTTTTGTAACAGGGCATTCGTCAGCATTTTTGTTTGAGTGGTGATATCGAACTATTTAAGCAGTGCTATGACTCGTGAGAGGTACAAATATTGATAAAACACAATAATTTTTGCATTTAACCATTCTAGAATCTAATACGAGACTCTTTTCCAGAGGTGCAAAAAGGAGCAGGCAGGCGACGTACTGTACCAAGGAGCGGGCCTCTCGAAGAAATACATCCGACCGGAAAACATTTCGAAATCATCGGTGATTACACGCGATATTCTAAGCGATTTAAACTACGAGGGCGTGAAACCTCGTTAAGGATTCGCCAGCGAGACTCCGGCATTAGCGTGGTAGATTGGCTCAACGGTGCGTTTCGTGATATCTTAACGTACATCATGAACTCCTGTGAGGGCAGCGATTATGTAGGCGTTTCGTTTACAGCGAATAGCTTGCGGCACGGGCCCGTGTGGTTATCTTTCCGACCGGCCCGCGATTATGTATTCGAAGATATTTGGAAATTGATGAGCAGCGTGGCACAAAGTGCATCATCTTTGAACATTGATGACTCGTGCACGATAAAAATGTGCGCTGTCAAGGGGGTCGAAGGGCGCGGTCGAAAAGGTCTCACACACGAAGGGGTCCCAAAACAATCTATTCTCTCGATCCGAAACACCGACAATCTGTGTTTACCGCGTTCGCTGGTGGCGGCTCGATCATACGCAGAACGAGGAGAAATACGGTTGGGTAGCCTTCATGATAAATGGCAGCGTATTAGACGAATTAATGGGGTTGCACAAAAACAAGCGGCGCTCGAACTTACAAGAGAAGCAAATGTCCGCGTACCTGTAGAGGGCTGTGGTGTATACGAGATCGCGCGCTATCAGGATTATTTGGCAGGAGACGGCTTAGCAATTGTCGTTTACGAATTTTTAACTCTGGGTCGTGGGGAGGAGCCTCTATTTGACGGAAGACAGGGCGTTCTGAACAGCATAGGCACAATTCAGCACACCCTGTATATATTGTATTACGAGCGTTTACATCATTTCGAGCCTATTCTAAATCTCAGAGCAGCTGTTGGTAGTAGAGATTTCTGTTCATCGTGTAACACAGCATATTGGCGATTCGGTCATAGATGTTCAAAAAAAAAAATGTCCTCGGTGCTGGGGGGTACAGACGTGCGATGCGCGATCGTGCAATATAATCAGATGCGAAGCATGCAACCGCGATTTTTTCGGAGAGGCGTGTTTACAGAGGCATAAGGCACCGCTGGTGACCATGAGGCATAGAAAGGCTAGCGTTTGCGAATCTCTCAAACGGTGCCGTAACTGCTTTCGAGCAATAAGGCCCTTAGAAAAAAAAGAGAAGCATAAATGCGGGGTAGGCTTCTGCAAAACGTGCAAATCTCATCAGCCGAGTAATCATCTGTGTTTCATGAAACCGATTCGTAGTACTCCGGACTTGAAAAAAATACTATTCATTTTTTATGATTTTGAAACACAGCAGAGCACACCTGTGAAGGGTGATGCGACTACTCATGTACACGAGCCAAATCTTTGTGTGGCTCAACGAGTTTGCACGTTTTGCTGTGTTAACGACTCTATAGCCGAACCGTGCGAGCATTGCGGGGAACACGAATTTGTGTTTAGTCACAGCCCCGTAGCCCAGCTTGTCGAATTAGCCATGCAACTGCTCGAAGGTTTTTCGCGTACCATCTGTATCGCTCATAATGCAGGGGGTTTCGACGCTCAATTCATCCTGCGTTATTTCATCGAAGAGAAAAAAAATCAGCTCCCCACACTAATCATGAACGGTACGAAAATTATTACGATGCGCGTCGTAAAATTCGTATTTCTCGACAGTCTAAATTACTTCCATATGCCTTTGAGCGGTTTACCGAAAGCCTTCGGGCTTACCGGTGCTATCGTTAAAGGCACTTTTCCACATTTGTTTAACAGGCCTGAAAATCAAAATTACGTAGGCGAATTGCCGCCTCTCGAATATTATTCTCCGGACACGATGCGTGCCGATGAGCGCCGGAAATTTCTTGATTGGTATCGCGAAACAAAAGACAAAAATTACGTATTCGTTTTTTCGGAAGAGCTTATCAGCTATTGTAAGACAGATGTCACGATTTTGCGACGCGCGTGTATGGGTTTTCGCAATATGTTCATTACCAGCGGTCGCGTCTGCCCTTCTGATGAAAGTACAACAATAGCATCAGCATGCTTCAGAGTTTTTCGAAAAAATTTTTTGAAAGATAATTCAATAGGCATTATACCCACGGGGGGATACAGATGGGCGCAAAATCAATCGAAAAAAGCGGTTTCATGGCTATCGTGGATAGAGCACTCGCTGAGTGTTCGTATTATCCATGCGGGCCGAACACGCGAATTCAGAATACCTCAAAATCTCTTGATAGACGGATACTACGAGACTCCTAACGGGGCACATGTATTACAGTTTCACGGTTGTTATTGGCACGGTTGCCCACGTTGCTATCCCACAAACAGAGACAGTCGACAAAGCGATGGAATATCCATGCACGAACGTTTCGAGAGAACAACAGCAGTAACTGATAGAATTAAAACGGGAGGGTATTTGCTCACAGAAATTTGGGAGTGTGAATATGACCGTTTGTTAAACTCGACAGCCGAGATGAGGACTTTCCTGCAAGATAACCCTTTAGTTACAGCAGAGCCTCTCAATCCTCGTGATGCTTTTTTCGGAGGACGAACAGAAAATATGGTTACGCTCTACGACGTTGACGCTACGGAAAAAATACGTTACGTAGACGTTTGCTCTCTGTACCCATATATCTGTAAATTCGGTAAATACCCCGTGGGCCATCCGAAAGTATACGTGGGTAACGAGTGCATGGAATTGACAGGTCCTGATAACACCGATCTAACTCTCGTTGAGGGCCTCGTAAAATGTACCGTATTGCCGCCTCGTAATCTTTACCACCCCGTATTACCAGTGCGTATGCATAACCGGTTATTATTTGCTCTATGCCGCAGCTGCTGTGAGAATATGAATCAGGGCGAATGCACACATGAAGACCCTGTAGAGCGCGTGTTCAAGGGTACATGGGTTGTCGACGAGTTGCGAAAAGCCGTGTCGTGCGGGTACAGAGTGATAGACGTGACTGAAATCTGGCAATATGAAACGACGCAATTCAATCGCGATACACAGACAGGGGGCCATTTTGTCGAATACATTAACACGTTTTTAAAAATCAAACAAGAAGCCAGTGGGTGGCCCGAAAATTGCTCCGAAGATAACGCCGCGCAAGACCTCTATATAGACGATTTCGAACGATCGGAAGGAATCAAGCTAAATCGCGACTCCATAGCTAAAAATCCGGGGTTGCGATCTGTCGCAAAGCTGTGCCTTAATTCATTTTGGGGGAAGTTTGGGCAGCGGGAAAATCTACCGCAGACAGAAATAGTTTCGACGCGTAAAAAACTTATGGAACTATTGACTAGCCCTGAGCACGAGATCACGGGTATTTTACCCGTAAATAATGAAATATTGTATGTAAGCTACACGAAAATCAGTGGCGCTGTTATACCATCCAGCATAGCGAACGCCGTAGTAGCAGCATACACCACAGCCCAGGCCCGCCTAAAACTTTATAGCTACCTAGAGCGGCTGGGTCGTCGTGCTTTGTACTGCGATACCGATTCCGTAATTTACGTATCGCACGAAGAAAAAGACGAGTACGAGCCTCCAACGGGACAGCTCTTAGGGGATCTCACAGACGAGCTGAGCTCTTATGGGGAAGGTAGTTATATTAGAAGTTTCATTTCAGGCGGACCAAAATTTTATTCTTTTATCGTATGCACTCGCAATGGAGAGGAAAAAGAAGTGTGTAAAGTAAAAGGGATAACGCTTAATTTTGCGAACAAGGGATTAATTAATTATAACTCACTGCGCTCCTTTATAACCGGTGAGAGAGACGAGCCTGTTGTGCTAAAGTATGACGCTATACGACGCACGGCATTTCATCAGGTCGTCACACGTCCTGAAAAAAATCATGCAAACCGTCGAGCGTCAAACGGAGACGAGATGGCGAATATGACACTCTTCCTTACGGTTATAAAGAATATTGTATATAGATATAGACCTCGCACTACTTTGTAAATAATATATATAAATAAAACTTTATGTTCTTATGTATATTCGTCTTTTCGAACCCTATATATGTTTCAGCTAATACGAAGATTGTGCTCATTCGCAAAAATGGATGTGCGGTGGAAACATCCTTGGACGGCGATGGTTTGCGGGCCCACGGGCTGCGGTAAAACATACTTTGTGAAAAAGTTTTTGAAATTCATTTCGCATTTGAATAGTGAACCGTTTCAACGAATTATTTTATATTATTCCGAGTGGCAACAAGCGTATATGGAGTACGGTTCTTCGATAGAGTTTCGCGAAGGTTTACCACAAGCCTCGGATTATGCAAACGATCCGCGTGCAAAACTTATAATTATTGACGATTTGATGCGCGAGGCATCGAACAATAGCGTTGTCGACCTCTTCACCAAGGGTAGTCATCGTAAGAATTTGAGCGTGTTTTTTATAACGCGAAATTTATTTCATCAGGGCCACGGGCAACGGGATATATCGCTGAACGCTAATTATATAGTAGTTTTCAAAAATCCGCGAGATCGCGCTCAAATACAGCACCTGGCGCGTCAGGTTTACCCCGAAAATCCCCGATTTCTGCAGGAAGTTTATTACGACGCGACGAGCAAACCACACGGTTATCTGCTCTTGGACTTGAAACAATCGACTCCCGATAACTGTAGATTTCGTACGTGTATTTTCCCCGATGACCCACAGCATTTCGTTTACGTGCCACGAAAAAAGTTAAAAAGCACCGACACAGCGGGAGAAGTACCAGTCTTGCGGCTGTGATGGCGGGTAGCAGGTCCTCTCTCTGCAAGAAGCACGTTGCAATATTGCACGCACTCCAGCATCTCAACAAGGAGCAGCGAGACGCCGTTTTGCGTAAAGCCGATCCACGAATAATTCGTTGCATTTGCGAGTGTGCATTAATCATTCTACGTGGTAACGTGCCTCTGAAGCCTCAACAAAGAAAAAGCTGCGACGCCACGCGTCTATTCTTCGACGACTAGCTGCAAAAAGCGGTAGTTGTAAGAGCAAGAAACGTTTTGTGGTTCAAAACGGTGGGTTCCTACCACTGCTGCTCGCCCCCGTACTGGGTACGCTCTTGTCACGTTTGATCGGCGGCAGTGGATAATGGAGCATGCGAGAAAAATGGTGCTCGTGCCTGAAGAGAATCTTCAGCATATAGGCGTGCAGAATAATCGACAAATGGAATCTGTTCAACGACAACAGCAGCAAACAGTGCAAACCATTGGTACGACACTGAGTAGATTAGACACTGAGATGAACGATATTCTGAATTCTAATTCGTACAAGGATGAGAGGGAAAAGTGGTCGGCGTATTTCGCGGTGTTGCAACGTTATCTCCATTTTGCCGATAATGAACGAGCGCAGCAGCATCGTGCACTCACAAAAAATGACGATTACATTACGACACCTATAGTGGAGGAGGGGGATAGTGGAAAAGGCTCTGAAGTTCCACGCATAAGCGACTCTATGATCGTTGAGAGTGTCCCGACAAAATGTCGTAACAAAGCAAAACTCTTGCTCCATCGTTTACGCCTTGTACCAGTAACAGAGTTTTGCTGGGACCCCACAGGCACCGTCTCCATCGCAGGCAAAGAAATCAAGGACTCCAATATTGTCGATCTTATAAACGATGCTATGCGCGCGAGGAAAATCTCAACGCCGGCGGGTCGTCATGCATTTGCAGGATTTTTAAAAGCGGCAAAAATTCCACGCGAGTTTGTTGGAAACTAGGATCTGTGGAGGTCCGATGTGCCCACCTCGACGCCTTTTCGGAAAAAAAGAAAAATACCTGTGCACTCCCACGACTTGTCGTTGAGCGACGCGGGAGCCAATCACAGCAGCGACGAATCCACCGATCCCAGTATTTATGAGCTCTTCAGTACCTCTGAGAGGGAGCAAACAGGCGCTGGCCAGTGTAAAAAGAAGAAGAAGAATCGTGTAATTTGGGCTAACCTAAAACTCTAAACCATGAAAACATTGGAAAAGTTGTACTATAATCCCTCCCACGAAGCATCGTTCTCGGGCGCTGCAAAATTATTACGCGCAACGCGAAAAAAAATTTCTAGCGAAAAGACCGTGCAGTGGTTGGAGACACAGGATGCTTACACGAAACATTGCCCTGTAAAACATCGATTTCCACGACGCCATTACAGCGTGCCAAATATTGACGATGTCTGGGAGGCTGATCTCGTAGATCTTCGCTCGATCAAAGATTACAACGATGGTCATGCCTATCTCCTCGTAGTCATAGATGTGCTCAGTAAATATTCATGGGTTGAGCCTTCACGCGACAAGTCTGCTGCGTCTGTGGCTAAGGCTTTTACGCGGATACTCACGCAAAAAGCCACTAATAGCCGATCACCCGTATGCCTGCAATCGGATCGAGGCAAAGAATTCATGGGTACTGCATTTCAAGAGCTCCTAAAGAAGAAAGATATTCAGTTTCGAGCTGCACGGAATCCTGATATAAAAGCCGCAATTGTAGAAAGATTTAATCGAACATTGAAAGAAAGAATGTGGCGATACTTCACGTATACTCCCGCGAAGCGATACATCAATGTGCTGCAAAATATAGTGTCTGCATATAATAAAGCCCGGCATAGCAGCATAAAAATGGCCCCGGTAACGGTGACTCTTGCCACTGCAGCTCAAGCTCGTGCTAATTTGATGCAGCGTTACAAGGGTTTGAAGCGAGAACACATCCCTAAATACGGGATCGGTGACGTTGTACGAATCAGTAGTGCAAAAGCGGCCTTTGCAAAAGGTTACGAGAGCGGCTGGAGCAGCGAGCTGTTCAAAATTCATGGCATATCGACGACTAGTTGGCCGACAGTGTACTTTTTACGCGATCTTCACGGCGAAGATATTGACGGCATTTTTTACGAGGCCGAGTTATCGAGAGTTCGTACTATTACCGAAAAAAATAAAAAATCACGATGAGAGACGAATTTTATATCGTTTTACCGAGCAACAGCAGTATGAAATATTACCCGGAAAATACGACAACGCGTTATACCACACGATTGCCACAGCGCGTATCCTTGCAAGGCAATTGGGCCGTTGGACTTACAGAAATACATATACCCATGACGATTCTGCATATACCTCAGGAAGACGAGCAGAACTTCATCCAGACCGCACCGTATAAAGTACAACGGGGTATTCACTGTTCTGCTATTGACTTTGAAAAGAGCTGCGTGTATGTTCCACCCGGTGTATATAAGAGTATAGACTCATTGCTCGAAGTAATAAATGAACTACAGGGCGTTGCTGGTCATTTACTATTTCAGCGCGCTCGCAATGGCTACGTCCAAGTGACCCGTATCTGCGGATCTTGCGAAAATTTAATTCATGCTTTCCATTTCTCACCAAGGCTCAACAAGATTTTAGGATTTATCACACCCGGCAGTGTGGCGCTCCCGCCTGCATTCAGAGATGCTGGTTATACAGGCGCACGACCTGCCAGCCTAACTAATGCTATTCCCGATATGTTATTCGTTTATACGGATATTTGTGAACCCTACATTCCCGGCGATGTGCATGCACCTCTGTTACGTGTTGTACCATCTTATACCGCGGATAGCAACAATTACGGCTCTGTGAAAATTCGAGGTTTTTCGCCACCACGCTACGTACCTCTGCTTCATACAAACTTTCAATCGATCGATATCGATATAAGGGATGAGTTTGGGCAGCCGATACCATTTGAGTACGGGACGCTGACGGTGACATTACAGTTCAAGCGTATGGATTAGAGAAGTCGTCGCAATGACTTATTACGATGAATACTTTGATATGCAGACGGGTGGTGCTCGGACCGGATATGGGGGTATCAGTAACGTGTACATAGGCTCACCAAATCAAAGAATCCACGGGATTGGCAGTTTTCTCGGTGGCCTTTTCCGCCGTATTATACCTCTTTTGAAGAATGGAGCACGGGCTGTCGGCAAGGAGGCTCTGCGTGCCGGTGTTAATGTTGCCACCGATATAATGGACAATGGTGTACGGCCAAGAGAAGCGTTCAAAACGCGTCTACGCGAGTCTGGCGAAAATCTGAAGCGAAAGGTGGAGGAAAAAAATGATACGCTTATGAAGGGTTCTGGCTATAAAATGGCAAAAATTAATCGATCTCGGCATTCCATTTCCGGCCACGGTGTGCGACGTATCCATAGTGTGAAAAAAAGAAAGAAAGCTACGTCTTCGTCGAGAAAACCGAGAAAGCGGGCAACGGCAAAGAGGAGGATAAATAAGAGAAGGACAACCAAGAAGAGGAAGGCTCTACGAACGGTGGCTGATATTTTCGCATAGAGAGAGAGAGAGAGAGAGAGGGTAAATATGGCTTTCTTACACACACACTCTTGCGAGTGTTTAAAGTCAGAGCTCGAGCTATTTACACTGCCTCCTACACAAACCACCATCGAGGGAACACAATGGGTGTACTACAAACCGATCTCATCTTGAACGGATGATTCACCAATTGAGTTTGTGGTACCTGGTCAGGGTGATGAATACATTGATCTTGCTCACACCATGCTAAGCATGCGCGTTCAAATACAGTGTCTGGCTGAGAAGCCTGATTTAACGATTAAAATAGGCCCCGTCAATAATCTGATGCATTCAATGTTTAATCAAGTAGATGTGTTTTTCAATCAGAAACTTGTATCGCCCCCGAATAACGCGTATGCATACAGAGCATACATTGAAACACTGCTAAATTATGGAGACGGCGCAAAAAACTCTCATCTTACGAGTGTGCTCTGGTTCGCCAATACACCGGGAAAAATGGAGGATACGGATACAGCCAACGGTGGGCTTGTTAGCCGCAGAGACCTTCTTAGCAGTGGAAAAACTATTGATCTCCTCGGTCATCTTCACTGCGATGTCTTTAATCAAGAGAGATTCTTATTGAACGGTGTTGAAATGCGTCTGCGACTTGTACGCACGAATAATTGATTTTGCCTTATGGGCGGGACGGCAGACTATAAAATACATATTGTCGAAGCGTCGCTTCTCGTACGTCGCGCCAAAATAGCACCTGGTATACTTTTAGCACATGCAAGAACTCTGTGTAAAGCTACGGCAAAATACCCCCTGACACGCGCGGAGGTCAAGGCTATATCCATGCATAGCGGAGTACATGGCGAAACTCTCGATAATGTAATCCTCGGCCAGCTACCAAAACGTATCATCATTGGTTTCGTCGATAATAAAGCGTTCAACGGCTGCTTCGATAAAAACCCGTTTAATTTTGAAAATTATCAAATCAATTATCTATCGTTGTATGTGGATGGTATGCAAATACCGTCAAAGGCTCTGCAGCCCGACTTTACAAAATCGAAGCTTTACGTAGACGCGTATCATACTCTGTTCTCCGGAACGGGTATTCACTTTCTCAATGAAGGTAATTGTATTTCACGGGAGGCCTACCCCGGAGGGTATTGCCTTTTCGCGTTTGATCTTACGCCCGATTTATCAGCAAACAGCAGTACTCATTGGAATTTGGTAAAACACGGCAGTGTTAGAATAGAAGTACGATTCGAAAAGGCTCTCGCATCAACGGTAAATTGTATTGTGTACGCCGAGTATGATAATGTGTTGGAGATTGACTCATCTAGACAAGTAATCGTTGACTTTTCTGGATAGTCAGCAGAATTTCTATCCGCCGAGCTAGGTCTCCGTGACACAAAGAGCTGAACAGTATTATCAGATAGAGCAACGAGAAAGCATTATGAATATCGCAATCGATATACAGGGTTTGCGAGATAAAAACAATCGTTTTGTGCCGAAAAAAGTTGCGATCATTTGCCTACACGGGCCGTACACCGCTCATTGGCTTGTGTCTTCACCTCACGATAATGAGGATCTATCACCGGCGCTGAAGCGTCAGAATTCCTGGCTGACTAGAAATCATCATGGTTTACAATGGCGTGAGGGCGATACAACGTCGCAACATATGGAATCAATTTTGAAAAATATTGCGGAACAATCTGATCGAATATTCACAAGGGGTTCAATAAAATCAGAGTACCTGGCGCAGCTGACAGGTTGCTTCATTATAAATTTAGAGGAGGAGGAGGAGGCTCCTTTATTCCGCTATCTTCATCAGGACGACACTCGTTGCATATACCACGGATCGCTACATAACAATCTCACGTACAAATGTGCGCTGAATAATGCGAAACAAATAAAAGATTGGCTTTGTCATAAAGATCGCATCGACTCCTTATGGGAATATAGAACGACCACGAGCTGGAGCTTAGACGGGCCTCGCGAGGAAAAGAAAAAGAAACCTTCTGCTTCAGGCTGCTATGAACAGTCTAGAAATTCTGCAGGCCTTGCGGAACATACCAGACCACACGATAGGCGTATACCCAGCCGATCGTATCTCGAAGGTGTGGACGTGGCCGACAGCTTTTGTCGTTAATACCGATGGCCACAAATTACCCGGATCCCACTGGGTCGCCATGTACGTCGATCGAACTGGAGAAGGACGATACTTTGACAGCTACGGGATCCCTCCAATCGTTCCGCAGCATCTCATCCGACTCCGAAGAAACTGCAAGCTTTTCCGATGCAACGCTACTCAGCTTCAGGGTCCAGATTCGCAGTGTTGCGGACAGTTTTGCATTATGTTTCTTCATTATATGTCTACTGGCTTTGGTATTAATAAGTTTCGAAGCGTATTTTCAGATGATTTATCCCGAAACGATAAAACAGTGAACGATTATTATAATGCGTATATAAAAAAACGCGAAAAGTCTAAGCCTCGGGGCAAAGTTTTCAATATGGACTCTGCGGTTGGTGGTGGCTGGGGTACAAATAATTTTAATCATAAAAACTTACACTGTATACAGAACTGTTGTTCCCGTGTACGGCAATAATGAATCTAATTTTAATATAAAAAATAAAATCAACATTGAAATTTTTCACGTTTTATTTTTTCTACCTATCCTTGAACTGCGATCACGCGCCTTGGAGTCAGCATTCTTTGGGTACAAAAGTCACTTTTAGCGACTATCATATTTCAAACGGCATGTGCATCAAACCATCGATTCTTCGAATCGGTAGAAAAAAAATTCTTTTTGCCTTTGTTATGTCTAAGGAAATGAGTCATCTTTATAGGATATCATATGTACACGATCGGATTTCTTTTTGTCTTTGTTATTTCTAATAAAATGAGTAATCTTTATAGTGGGGGGAGGTCTAGTGGAGGGGTGACTGCAGAGTATAAGTTAGACCCTGGAGAACGACCATCATTCGCGATCAAACCGTGGTCAGATATCGAAGTAAACTTCAAAAACTCTTAAAGACTTTCATTTGCTGTCATTTGAGGTGTATGCCGAGAAAACGACGCGAATTAAAGCGGCGAATAGAAGCACTTTCACACGACATTGCGAGTATCAAAGCAGTAATACAAGCGAGATCGCAATTTCTCTCTTTAACACGAAAATTTGACGAACTCGATATTTACGATGGATTTCGCACGAATCAACAAAGTGGGACAAACGGCCGCGTTTCTACCTGTGAAAAAGTTATCGGAACTAGAGCTCAAAAAAGACTACAGCATCAGCGACATAAGAACCGTTCAAACTAAATGGGGCACGCGTATCGTCATCGACGTGGAAATCACATTTGCGTGCTTCCTACCAGCCAGATTCATCCAACTGTTCGAAAAAGACGATCAGCTATTTCAGCAGATGATAGCCGCAGCCCGTGAAAATAATTTGGCCATGGAATATCGCGGAACAAAATTCAATAATCTGGAATTCAAACCGTCAACAAATCATTAAGTCCTGCGATGTATGCGAAACGTGCTAAGAATCTACGTGCGCTACTGCTACCGTTCGCCTATAAGCTAAATAATTTGGGGACGAAATCTGTGTGGGTGGGCCTTGATATTTGTCGGAACGGTACGTTACGGCCTGTGATTAGCTTCAAATGTTATATCCATGGTTGTTTAACTATGGACGGTCGTTCTTGGCACGATTTTTAAAATCATTACAACATAGAGGATGAAGAAGACCCTGTACATCGCTCGTTACCGATATTCTGTTTTACAAAAGAGCAATTCATTATACTGTCATTATTACAAGCCAGTATAAACAGAAATATCTCGTGGCTTCGTCGTGTTTGCAACGAGGTAACAAAGTGCAGAGACTCTCTTGTAGATGCAATAACATCGGAAACATCCATTTTTACAACGAGCTGCATACGCCGTAATATTCGCACGAAGCGTGCGAAAATACGAGAGAGAGCTACCCAAAAACGAACATCGCCGAATAATTCATATGACGAATTACCTACTTGTACAAAAACAACGATAATTGACAATCTACTGACGCATCATTTGGATCACATAGTTAAAACTGTTATAGCCCGTAAAAGATAAATCCTTTTCTCATTGTATAAAAGCATTACGTATAATTAAGTGAAAATGTATATAAAATTAAATAAAGAGAAAAAAGTATGGATTATTATTATTTGAATAATGATAATAATCGGACCACTATGGCGAACCCTCAGAACTCTTTCCCCCCCCCCCCCACTACCTCTCCCCACCACGACCCCCACCACGCTCGGAAAGAGGCTCCGACGTGGGGGGAAAGTGGAGGGGATAGGAGTGGGGATAGGAGTGGGGGTGGCCAGAGTGATCCACATACTACTCACCCTGTATATCTCCGATGGGGCCCATTCGAGTCACTTGTTATTCCGGACACCCTATAGAAGAGCAGATAGTTCTGATTTCGTCTTCCAGGGTCGCTAGTGAGCCGTACGGACACCGTTTACTACACGAGATTGTACCACCTGGTGGTAGCTTTACGCGTTTTTTTGCCAAATAGGGTTTCTCAAGTGCAAGCCTTTTTGTGGCATTTCAGGCCCAACGCGATAGCTTCGATCGTCTCATTGTGACATTTACTTTCTTCCAATTGTCTTTTAGCAGCGCTTGCATCATTTATGGCTTCTGCTATACCCACTGCATCACCAGTGAGAGCTTCAGTGGCACTCAACCCAGCAAAAATGGGTATGAGCACCCAGAGAAAAGATTTCTTAAAATTCAACAAAATTTATTCAACTGAAATAAATTTTTTTTTAATACATGAACCTAATAGACTTTTATTTCTTCGGAAGAAATTTATTTGTTTGAAAAGTTTATTACTTATGAACGCTCCATATTGTTTGAAGTAAACAAAATTTTATTTGCCCTCAGCAAAAATGTTTTGTTTGTCCTGAGCAAATGTTTTATTTGTTTTTAATAAATAAATTATTTAAGTGAAGATTGTAGTTTATTGAATCCCCCCCAAAAAACACCATAAATGGTGTACGAAAAGTTGAGACAAGTACATTTCCTTGCATCGTTTTATTTTTCCTTATAAAAATATGTCAAACATAAATAGTTGTAAAATAAATCCTCACAAAAAGTTCTCAAATAAATTCAAATCATCCAACTCACAGTTGCCAAGTACATTCAGCATTTTTATTGTTTACATTGTTTATTAACCATTTATAAGTAGGTCACAACGCCCGAAAACGGCTTGAAACGGGACTTAGGGACTTAATCTAAAAATGTATTGTTTGAAAAATTTTATTGAAAAAAAATTCGGATTGAAAAAAAAAATTAGAACGAAGTACTTGGCGAGTTATGTAAAGTGACTGTACGGACTACCTGTTACAAACTCGCCAAGTAATTCGTTCGAATTTTTTTTTTCAATCCGAATTTTTTTTCAATAAAATTTTTCAAACAATACATTTTTAGATTAAGTCCCTAAGTCCCGTTTCAAGACGTTTTCGAGCGTTGTGACCTACTTATAAATGGTTAATAAACAATGTAAACAATAGAAATGCTGGATGTACTTGGCAACTGTGAGTTGGATGATTTGAATTTATTTGAGAACTTTTTGAGAGGATTTATTTTACAACTATTTATGTTTGACATATTTTTATGAGGAAAAATAAAACGATGCAAGGAAATGTACTGGTCTCAACTTTTTTTACACCATTTATGGTGTTTTTTGGGGGGATTTGGCTTCTTTTTGCAAAGGATTATACATATTTTTACCATGTAACTTCTAAGTAAAAGCTTCAAATGGTGACTGCTCTGCTCAGCTTAGAATTAAACAATTTTTGAGAGGATGAATTTCGTCTTTCCAAAACTTTTCGTCATGCGATGGTTTCATTATTTTGCAAATTCAGAGGCCCCAATCTAGCAACTTAGACATTAAATATCATTTTCATTTCTTTTATTAGATCCTTGGGTCAGGTACCGAAAATTTCACATCCAGAACCACTAACGGTAATTTTGGTCTTGATATCATTTCTCGTATCAAAATACCTCACATTGATAAAATTTCGAAAAATTGATTTTTTCCACGTGTTTAAAATAATTTTTTTCGAATCCGTTAAGATAGGTATCGGAAATCCCATCTGCTAGATTGTTCATTGTGACCCAAAGAATGTGTGAAAAAATCTACAACCCTTAAAGTTCAAAATTGTAGGAGGAGATACCATTTAAAGGCACAACAATTGTCCAAATGTGTGATAAATTAATTGGTAGAATATAATAAGAAGAAAATGGATTCCATGGCCTGAATAAAAAAAGTTCTATGATATGATCAAGTAATAAAACTTTACCTGGACGAAATTATATAACAACACTTATCACAATGAATAATCTAGCAGATCGGATTTTCGATATATCAACGGTTTCGAAAAAAATTATTTTGAAAATAGGGAAAAAATTAATTTTTCTAAATTTCATGAGGTATTTTGATATGAGATATGATATCAAGACAAAAATCAGCCAGTCTCTACCGTTAGAGGTTCTGAATGTGAAATTTTCGGTACCTGACCCCCTTAATAAGCTTAGCAAACTTCAGAATGTTCCATGCGTACAACATGTTATCAATGAGTTTTCCCGATTTTTGAGAATGCTCGCATGACCTATCCGAACAACTTTGAGTATTTGATTCTTGATACAATGCACCATCGCTAAGATATAAAATCATAGGCATCGCTTTTCGATAGTCTGTTTATAATATTGAGCTTTGTTTTTTTTCTTAGCGGTGGAATGGTAAAGCTTTGTTTGTACAGATACCGACTGAATGCAGGCTCAACCCGACCCACGTAATTCTGCTCATAAAAGACACACACATAATTGACTGAACACAGAAAAATTCGACACATTGCACTGTAAAACAAAAAAAAATGCCATGGAGCGACATGACCCAGATAAACTCAGCCCATAACTTAATTGGAGCAGAAAAACCCAATGCGCCATCGGCTTGCTCCGATTAAACTGAACATATTGCCAATTCAACATGGAAAAACTCGACGCATCACCAATTTGACATGCAAAAACTGCCAGGGCATGCCAAGACAGAAAAATTTTTCCTTGGCGTAACTCGCCACAGCGAAACTTTCGTGGCACAGCTCGGCCCGCTCCAACTCTACACAGTCTAACGGACTATGGTTGCGTCTGTTGAGAGTTGAAGCGGACCAAGTTACGCCGCATGAGAGTTTTCGCTGTGTGAAACTGTACCATGGGAGAGTATATCTCCATCGAGATAGCCCATAGGAGATTTTTTGTGCGTCGAGTTGGTGATGCGTCGAATTTTTCCATTCCAAATTGGTGGTGCATTGTGTTTTATTGTAGCAAGTTGATGGCGCAACGAGTTTCTTTTTATCAAGTTAGATATGGGTCAAATTTACTGGGTCAAATCCCTATATGGGGAAATGTTTTTGTGACGGCTTATCGATGTAACTAATTTTTCTGTGTTTAGTTGATGACGCATACTATTTTTCTGTCTAGAATTGTGTGAGCTTCTCTGGTTTGCATTGAGATGAAATCTGTGATAATAAGGCAGTGCAGCTGGGACGTAGTATGATGTCAAATAGAATACTCGGAGTTGATGGCGTAGATCATGTGCGGATTAAAAATTGTTAGAAGAGCTCCGGCTTATCGATAACAAGCAATGCTCACGGAACCTTTTGAAGTCCTGATGATCCTGTCGAAGGTCGAATCATCTTACACCTATCCTAATGAGTCTTGTCAAGTATTAGCCTAGTAATACATCTCTCCTCTGGGTTCAGGTTGCTTAAACTCACATACGATCACAAAAAAAAGCTGAGTCATATACTCTAAACATTTTTTAATAACTATTCAATCCGTATTCAATTCGAAATACACTAATAACATAATCTCTTGATCGGCGATTAATTTGACGATTTTTCTTTATTGAGAAAAAAATGCTGAATCGTGGAAAAAAAAACAATGTTCATTTGTTGGGAAAATATCATGTTCAAATCTCGCGCTCAAATCACCCGCGGCAGCACCTCTCGGTCAGCACTCCTCACGCGCTCTCTCTCGGGATTTTCGGCCGACTCGATCGATGAGAAGCCGGCTTTTCGCCATTATTCGCTCAACCACCGTGCCTTCAAACACGTTTTCTCGATAAATTAAGCAATCCGACAATTCTCCTTATATAATCTCACCATCGGCTCCTTTTCTCATTGAAATTCGGTTCACCTCAATATTTCGGTCGACAAGCAATCAATATTTCGAATACTACTCTCGCGGCGCGGTGTATCTCAATACAGGAGGAATAATCTCAAATCCCTCGTGGCGTCTCTTCTCGCCATATTACCATCTCGAGTTCTCGCTCTCGAGCATCGGGCAAGAGGCGTTAACAAGGACAATTCGAACATCTCTGTAATAAGCTAAAGTTCAAATAAAATCGGTGTCGACTCGAATCGTCACTCAAGAGTGACGATCCTGTACCCACGGTCTCGATCATTTTTCTCTCGGCGTTCCTCACCCCGGTTCCCCCTCAACCAGATATCTCATTGGTAATTTTAACATTTTTTGGTCCTTCGAGCCGGATCTGGCGGGGAAAAGGTGAGGAAATTTCTCGCGAGTGCATCGATTGTGCAAGTGATAAAGACACGGACTCATACATCTCATCGGATCTCTTACAATTCTCGCCCGGCGTACCGGTAAGTTCTAGTGCTGTCTCGCTTACACTTACGACGGGCATAGGCGACGCGCTCGTACCCGCTCATCTGCGTATGTGTGTGTATCTCGCTCTCTCTCGCTCTCTCACGGGAAATCGATCGTTCGGCCAGATCTCAGTGTCCGCCATCTTAGTCGCGACTCTCGCTACGCGCTTGCTCTCGGTTCGCGACAGTGCGCGCGCTCGGTAATCGTCGGGGGACACCGGGTCTCTCGCCGGCTCTCGTTGAATGGTCGCGTGTATCTCGGCGAGTGCCATCTTGAACCGCGCGCGTTCTCTCTCTCTCTCTCTCTCTCCCGAGTGATCGCGTTTCTCACCATCGGCACGAGCGCTCGTGCTCTCTCGGCTTGAATTCTCGGGCTCCTCGTGTGCCTCGTGACAATAGTGCCGCGAAGTGCCCTTCGACTCAGTGCTCAATAGCGCGCGTTCTCTCTCTCTTTCCCGCGTTCTCTCAACAGTTAAATTCTCTCTCCATCAGCACGGACTCTCGCGCTCAGCTGAGCGGGGATTATATTCACACACTCTCGGCTTGGTTCGCGGGCGACTCGTGTGCCTCTCGACAATAGTGCCGTGAAGTGACTTTAGACTCAGTGCTCAATCCGTAGATCGGGTATCCCGACTAATTCTCAAGCGATTCGAGAGCTCGTCGGCTGCGCTCAATTTATGCTCGATTCGTCGTCCGCGTATTGTTCGACGAATTCTCAAATCGGTTACGCTCAATTCACTCGTGCCCGGCTCACAGACTCTATTTCTCAGTTCGGTGTTCTCGCGTATTTCGCCGACTCTCTCCGGTCTTAACTCACGTGCGTTTCTCAAACTCTCGCTCTCGCTCTCTCTCTCGGTCGGTAGAGCTTTCGCGTTACTCGATTGTGCGCGTCATCGGTGACTCGGCGTACTCTTTCGTTCTCTCGTACGACGCGCGCGCGTTTCAGACTCTCTCACCTCCGGTTCGGTTCAAGTGCTCGGGCTCAAGATGACAACGGCTCGCGGAAAGATCTCTCTTCAAACGGAACGGCTCGCGCTGCTTACACGATACGCCGAGGGAGCTCACGCCAATGCCTACGAGTCACTCTCGGCAGCGGAAGTCACCACGAAGCTTGCCATCCTGGAACAGTATTGGGATGCGTTTCAGGGTACGCACGTCGCTCTCGCTGATCTCTCGGATAGTGAAGCAGCGGAGAACCCTTACAACTCGGAGGAAAGCCTGGTGCAGGCGCTCAACGCATACGGAGCGGCCAAGGTCGCCCTGCTCACCCGCCAGGACGAACTCATCTCATTAATAGACCAGGCAATAGAGATTTTTTCGTGATAAAAATGGTAGAAGAAAACGGCGAGTGTGGGGGTGCGTGGGGTGGTCCGTGGATGTTTCGTGATATGTTTTCGACTACCAAATATGATTACTTTTTTTTTAATTTCCAAAAAACACCAAAAAAACGGTGTTTTTTTAGTTTTTTGCTTGTAAAATCTGAACCAATGGAGCTATGCTGATACATTCAACATACGAATTGTAGAGAATGAAAAGACAAAGAAAATGAGCGCTGGTGCAACTCAATCGGGTCATTATTACCGGAGAAAAACCGGAAAAACCGGAAAAATCAGCGTTTTTTTCAAAAATTCATAACTCCGCCATTTTCAAAGTTGTAGCTTTTCGGGTGAAAGTAGGGGTTGATAGGTACTTTGAGTGTGCACAACCCGGACGTTGTCGGATAAATAGTTTTTGCGTAATTGCGATTTGAATTATTTTGGGCACTATTTTGCGAAAGGGCTGGATGCGTCGGAAGTTGTCCGATTTCAATTTTCAAAACGGATTTTGAAAAAAGAAGTAAAGCACTACAAAACGTCAATCTTGATTTTTCGTTAAAATGTTGCAAAATAGGTGAAAAACACGTGCAAACGTGACCAAAACCGGCCGAGCGCTCGATCGCAGTCGAGTAGTGGGGGGAGCCGGCCGACGCGGGGTAGTGCATATTTCCGAAGGGTTACAGATACGAAAGACGTAATTGGTCAATCAGCTGAATAAATGTATAAACAAAGAAGACGTGATGTCTGATAACCAATAAAACCAAGTGAATAACAATTACACAGCATTTTCAGAGTTGACAGCCGCGTGCGGAGCGAGCATGTCCTGCATATTTTTGAAAAAAATCACAGACGTTGTAGTTCGACCCCTGAACACGCTGGTATAACAACCTTTATCTTTAACAACCATGTATTATCCATCATTTGATACACAAGAGACGGCTGCAGAGAAGATACACATGTTGTGAGGCTGTTTATTAATACTCCGCTCTCAGTCAAATCCAGAACCACGAACGAGGACGTGGCGGAGTTCCGTTTTTTTTTGTTTTTTTTTTATTTTTTGTTTTTTTTAGTTTTTTTTATTTTTTTTCTTTTTGTAGTTTTTTTATTTTTTTCTTTTTGTAGTTTTTTTATTTTTTTTCTTTTTGTAGTTTTTTTATTTTTTTTCTTTTTGTAGTTTTTTTATTTTTTTTCTTTTTGTAGTTTTTTTATTTTTTTTCTTTTTGTAGTTTTTTTATTTTTTTTCTTTTTGTAGTTTTTTTATTTTTTTTCTTTTTGTAGTTTTTGTTTTTTTTTTGTTTTTTTTGTTTTTTGTTTTTTTGTTTTTTGTTTTTTGTTTTTTTTTTTACATTTTTTCACATCTTTTTTGAAAATTTAATGTTATAAGTATATAAATATGCAAGGAAAATAATTTTCAGAGAGTCGTCATTCACCCCTGATTGCCTCACTTCACCTCAATCTTTATCGTAGACTTTATTTTCTTAGTCTCAGTATTCTATATGCATCAATGTCCCTGCTTGAGCTATTCGTCGATCATTTTGCCACATCGCGTTTTTTTTTTTGCGCGAGTATGGTATGAAGAGGTCTCATTCTGGACTACGAGATGCAAGGATGCAGAGAAATCAAATATACAGTCAAATGCCAAAGGGGTCGCCAGTGACGTGCTCATTCTCCTTATGCAATTGAATGGTTTGTTCGTATCACTTTCAAGATGGCGACTACTATGCAACGCATCTCTCGATTTTTCATTTTTTTTCTCCTGACGCTTTACTGACGACTGCTCGAATAAGAATTTCGCTATGCCTCTCCTTGCGGCACTCATGTTATGCTCGCTAAATTTCACGTACGAGTCAGAAGCTATTATGTATGCCCACGTACACAGATGGACACCACAGTTTCCGCCAACTATTCCGTTACTTATTTGCGATGGTACGTCTCTTGGCATGTGAAGAGTCCACTGGTTCCATGCAGTTTCTCCAAATTGGTGCTGCACAAAATGACAAATACCGTTAAAAATCTTGTTATTTGGGCGGCCGTGCAACGAATCGTAGTGCACGATGATCTTTTCTGCGTGTAGTACCATTATTAGAGTCCAATGATTTTGCAAGTTAACCGGTATCAACCACACGGGGTGTTCACGCACTGCATTCACGGAGGCCCATCGTTCAAAACCGATGCTTACTAAACCGTTCAATAGAATACTCTCTGCGAAGTAAGTGTCAAAACACATTAGTGAAAAGTTATTCTTTTTAGCGATTTCCGGCAAAAAACTGAAAAACGCATTGACAATATTGTCACCAATGTATTCGTTAGGTGATTCGTATGGCCTTAATACGCAAAAATTTTCGTGTGTAATAACAAATCCGTTTACCTCTTTCCGTATATTGGGAAAACCACAGGGGTACATAAGGTTATCATCAAACAGCACCTCATTTGCTGTTCGTGGACTGTACTTTTGTAATGGCAATTCGCCCGTTTTATCTTCATTCGTCGTGACTGCATGGTTAATGATCGAATCAACGTGATCTAGCGTACTTACCGATAGTTGATCTTCGAGTCTCCGTGGCTTTTCGTCGTCATCATCGTGAATCTCGATGTGATCGTATTGCGAAGTACTACAATTTTTCACAGAACGTGTTTCGTTGTAGAATTTGGTCAAGGTTTTACGTCCTCACATTTCGCCACAGATTTTACGGAATCTTTATCAGGGATAATAAACTTGGCCATCGTCAAAAATCTGTTAAACCTTCCTCTTTTTTTACGTTGCCAAGTTTCGACAGCGTTGTCGTCGTCCTGGCTAACCTCGACGCTTCGTTTCTTACTTCGTGAAGTCTTTATGCTGTACCTACGCTCTTTAAGCCGTGCTTGAATGAAATCGAGATTTTTTTGTATGAAGCGAGGGGCGGGAATTTGAGTCTGACCGTCTAACAGCTGATGTTTTAATATTTTGAAATAATTTTCGATAGACGCGTTGCTGTCTCGGGTTAGACTAAATTCGACAATGCAAACAGCCGACCATAGCGGGAAGTAGGGCATTAGAAATTCCGTTACATACTCGAAAAATTCCCTCGAGTAAAACGGATTTTGCGATGAGGTAGTGTCGCTGTTCTGCAAAACACTTTCCTCGATGTTCTTGAACGCCTTGTAGTAGGATGACTTCTTCCTTTCGCAAGAAGCATCCCTAACTTCGAAATCAGTCACGACATAAGGCCCGGAGTCATTCTCGATTTCATTCTGATCGTCAATGTTAATCGATTCTAGTAATTGATCGAAGCCGACAACCCTATTCTCCAATCCGAAAATTTTTACGAGTCACTCATACCATTCCCTTGACGCTGATACGCTATCGCAGTGTATAATGCGGGCCACTATTGAAGCGGCGACAGACCGCTGCTGTCTGTGCTCCTTGCGATGTGGAAAACATTTTTTAATTTTTTGGATCACGGTTTTTATGAAATGGGAGGAACAAACGTGAAGGACGGTTACGCTTTGTCCGGATTGCGATTTCAATTCATATTTTTCGTATGCCAATTTTGTATATCCTGACAGTCCGATGTTATTTAACGCTCCGCACGCTGATTGCAGCAGCGCTAGACTAAAATCAGTTTCGATTTTTCGAATTTTCGTCGTCGAAATTTTTTTCATCGCATCGTAAAAAACATCGAGAAAATGTCTTATCGTGGTAATATCATGCTTCGCAGATATGAATTCAGCAATCGGAAGAGGTCCAACCTCCTCTGACCCACGTATCATTAAGGCATAATAATATATTGTAGTCGCCGATGATATAAGTACGGGCTGAGCTATTATGGAGCCAGTCGCATCGAAGTTTAAGAACTTGTCGCTGTCTGAGACAAGATACCGAATTTGCGCTTCGCTGAACAAAATTACACCAAATGGTTCCAACGAAAATTCTTGGATGTACCCGTTTATGCGCTTGCCTTGGACTGTTACTTTTTGGGTTTCCATTAACTTCAACATGAATATAACGAAGTCCTTATCGAGATCGAATTTTGAATGGTTTTCACTCGAAATTTTATTGACGATATCAATGGTGGGTGCTGAATTTAAGTTACCAGCTTTCAAGCGCTCCTCTGAGGATTCACTTAACATTTTAAGTTTCACGCATAACGGTGATTTTTTTTCCAGTTCATTTGCTACTGAAGCCCGGTATTGATATCGTATATGCCGACGATGGCTCTCTTTAGCGCCGTGACAAATTTCACCACTCAAAAAAACGTTGACAACCTTATCCGTGTGAAGTGCTTCAATTTTATCTGTCACAGTAAATGTGAACGTAGCACATGTCGAGTGTTTACAGAATCCCGCAGCGTAAAAGAAGTTCTCACTCTTTTTTGGATTGTCTCGGCATTTGTGCCATTTCATGGACAAAACACAGATCGGGTACGCTTTTTCGAATTCGTCGTTGAACGCTTCAACCCAACCTTTTCTTTTCAGAGGTTTTTTACCACCCACCCAAAATTCTTCCCAAAAATTTCGAGGAAGGATAAATGAACTTCCGCTTAATTGCGGTTTGTCAGTTTCTTCAACCACAATCTGGAGAGAAGGTGAGCCCACAGAACCTCGATTCGAAAATTGATCAGGAAATTCAGCTACAACTGGAACACGCTCATTGAGGGTTGACAGTAAAGTGCATTTATCGCTTTCCATCGAATTTTCGATAGAATGAACCTCCACGATCACATTTGTAAGTAGATTATCGCTTCTTACAGAAATCGGAGTTTTTGCACACGAAGATTGAACTGAATCTTCAGCTGTCGTGTATTGAATCTCCATAATATTATTTCCATGATATGGATTCGTTTCTGAAAGATTTCTAATACGTCCCGAATCTTCCGTTTGCTCAAATTCCGTATCATTTTAATTTTTTTGTTTTGCTTGGATCAGAGTCCGAATAGTATTAGAATGTCGCCAAAACCTGTCATAGCACTTTCGATGGTATTTCTCGATCGTGCGGGGGTCTGAATCGTGACCAAAAATGGAGCGGCATATATCCAGCCAAATTGACTTATCGTATTTCGTCTCTAAATGAGTGATAAATTTAAATAAATCATTGTTATGTCCGGGATATATAATCAGTATAGCATCGCAGATTGAGTCATTGGAAATCATTTCAGAATTTGAACAAGTGATCTTACATAACGAAATCTACACTTACAGTAACGTAAAAAAAAAAAAAAAAATTATACGGATTAATTTATTGCGAAACAAATTTATAAGCCCAAGTGTAGTGGAATAAAACCCTAAGAAAGTTTGCTATCATCAAAGCACTAGTGAAGCATAAGTTCGCAAGATTCTTCTTCTTCTTCAGTCGTAGTTTAAGCGCGCCGCTGCTATCTCTACCCCTTGTGAATATGTCTTAGATCTCTCGTGGAAGTCCTGAGGATCTGTCTCGCTGGTACCTTCATATCAAGAGCGTCTGCGCAGGCACGTGGCTTATCCCCACCTCTGGGGAAAATTCACGCGCCTGCGCATAAGCATACCCTCACTTCTGGGGGAAACTCACGCACTTGCGCATACGCATGCCACGACTAAGCTATACTAAACTAAGCATGCCACGACTAAGCTAAGCTGTGCTAAGTATGCCCGCAGCTATAGTCTTATCACGATAAGATATTTTCTCGATATTTTCTACGATGCGATAACAAAAATTTCGACACGAAAATTAGAAAAAAGGAAACTGATTTTAGTTTTGCGCTGCTGCAATCAGTCTGCTGAGCGTTTGAATAGGATTGTCGAAATATACGAAATTGGCATACGAAAAATAATAATGAAAATCGGTATCCGTTCTTCACATTTGTTCCTTACATTTTATAAAACCGTGATCCAAAAAATAAAAAAAAATTTCCGTATCTTAAGGAGCATAGTCAGCAGCGGTCTGTCGCCGCGTCAATAGTAACGCCGATTATACACTGCGATAGCTTATCAGCGTCAAAAGGATGGTGTGAGCGACTTGTAAAATTTTTAGGATTGGAGAATAGGGCTGTCGGCTTAGATTAATTACTGGAATTGATTAACATTCACGATCAGAATGAAATGAAGAATGACTCTGGACCTGATGTCGTAACTGATTATGAAGTTAGGCACGCTTCTTGTGAAAGGAAGAAGTCACCCTATTACTTGGCGTTCAAGAACGTTGAGGAAAGTGTTTTACAGAAGAGCGACACTATCTCATCAAAAAATCCGTTTTACTCGGGAGAATTTTTCGAGTATGTGAAGGAATTTTTAATGCCCTACTTCATGTTATGGTGGGCTGTTTGCATTTTCGAATTTGGTGTAACCCGAGATACCAACGCTTCTACAGAAATTTATTTCAAAATATTTGAATATTAACTGTTAAACAGTCAGACTCACATTCCCGCCCCTCGCTTTAAACAAAAAAAAAATCTGTATTTTATTCAAGCACGGCTTGAAGAGCGTAAGTACAGCATAAAGACTTCACGAAGTAAGACGCGAAGCGTAAAGTTAGCCAAGTCGAAGACAACGCTGTCGAAACTTGCCAACGTAAAAAAAGTAAGGTTCAACAGATTTTTGACGATGGCCAAGTTTATTGCTCCTGATAAAGATTTCGTAAAATCTGTGGCGAAGTGTGAGGACGTGAAACCTTTGACCGAATCTGGCAACGAAACACGTTCTGTGAAAGATTGTAGTACCTCGCAATGCGATCACATTGAGATTGACGATGACGACGACGAACAGCCACCGAGACTCGAAAAGCAACTATCGGTAAGTACGCTAGATTACGTTTATTCAATCTTTAGCCAAGAAGTCACGACGAATGAAAATGGCAAGGGCGAATTGCCATTACGAAAGTACAGCCCAGGAACAGCAAATGAGGTGCTGCTTGATGATAACCTCATGTACCCCAATGGTTTTCCGTATCTACAGAAAGAGGTAAACGGATTTCTTTTTTTTTGTATTGTAACCCTTCCCGTTTTGATCCCTCCTATTACTCCCTGTCTGCACTTCGGTAAGCTAAACTTACTTCCGTAGCACCCGCAACTGCTTTTAGCTACACTGTATCGCGTTCGGCGTGGACATAAGGAATCTGCGGAAAAACTATGCCAATAGAGGGCCTTATTTTACTGAGTTTCCCATATGTTACCATCAGTATCTCAGTAAAACTGCCTTCCGTTCGGTAATCGACGCACAAAGCCAGTGCATGGTTAAGCGGTCACCCATCCAAGTAGTGGCCTCGTCCAATACTGCTGTACTTAGGAGATCGCCAGAGCTGCCCACCAACCGCGCGTCCACTACCGTCGGTTAAACGGAGTTCTTATTAGCGGCGAAAGTTTTCGCGTATTAATGCTGTACGAATAACCTGCAGAATACCTGGAAGACAATATTTTCAATACGGTTCTCATGTTCTTGCCAGACCTCGCTAAAAATGATAACTTTTCGCTAATGTGTTTTGATACTTACTTCGCACAGAGTATCTTAAGGAAAGGTTTAGTAAGCGTCGGTTTTGAAAAATGGGCCTCCATGAGTGCAGTGCGTGAACACCGCATGCGGTTTATACCGGTAAACTTACGAAATCATTGGACTGTGTGATGGTACTGCATGAAGAAAAGATCATTGTGTACTATGATTCGTTGCACGGCCGCCTGAATAACAAGATCTTAAACGGTATTTGTTATTTTGTGCAGCACCAACTCGAAGAAACTGCATGGAACCGGTGAACTCATCGCAGTCCAAAAGACGTACTACCACCAATTAGTAACGGAACAGTTGACAGAAACTGTGGTGTCCATCTGTGTACGTGGGAATAAATAATTACTTCTGCCTCGTACGTAGAATTTAGCGAGCATAACATGACTACCACGAGGAGACGCATAGCAAAATTCTTATTCGAGCACTCATCAGTGAAGCAACAGGAGAAAAAAATTAAATAATCGAGCGATGCGTTGCATTCTAGTCATCATCTTAAACGTAACACGAACAAACCATTCAATTGCGTAAGAAGTATAAACCCATCGCTGGCGATCTCTTTGTCATTGGACTGTATGTTCGATTTCTCGGCATCCTTGCATCTCGTAGTCCAGAATGAGACCTCTTACCATACTCGTGCAAAAAAAATCACGATGTGGCAAAATGAATAACTAATAGCTCAAGCAGAGACACTGATGCACATAATACTCAGACTAGGAAAATAAATACTACCATTAAGATTGAGGTAAAGTGAGCCAACCAGGGGTGAATGATGGCTCTCTGAAAATTATTTTCCTTGCATGCTAATATACCTATAAAGTTCAATTTTTAAAAGGGAATTGAAAAAATTGAAAAAACAAGAACAAAAAAAAACGGAATCAATGCTCCGCCACGTCCTCGTTCGTGGTTCTGGATTTGACTGAGAGCGGAGTATGAATAAACAGCCTCACAACATGTGTATCTTCTCTGCAGCCGTCTTCTGTGTATCAAATGATGGATAATACATGGTTGTTAAAGATAAAGGTTGTTATACCAGCGTGTTCAGGGGTCGAACTACAACGTCTGTGATTTTTTTCAAAAATATGCAGGCCATGCTCGCTCCCCACGCGACTGTCTACTCTGAAAATGCTGTGTAATTGTTATTCACTTGGTTTTATTGGTTATCAGACATCACGTCTTCTTTGTTTATACATTTATTCGGCTGATTGACCAATTACGTCTTTCGTATCTGTAACCCTTCGGAAAAATGGAATTTAATACAAATTTAATGAATTTTACGCGCGTGATGCCGGGCTGCTATTGGCTAACTGTTTGCTAACGTTTGCTAACTGTTTATAATTCTGTAACTCAAGGAATAGGTCGTGCAATGCCAGTCGTGATGTTATCGTTTTCTATGTTGGATAAGAAAACTCTGATTTTTTTCAAATTTTTTTGAGTATGCGTGTCGTGGTCACTGTTATTTCTTTATTTGAAAAATTAATAACAAATGATCTAGCTCGTGCAACGGTAAGGTTGTTCCAGTATTATTTTGTACGTCAAATAAGGATCCTCTGTGAATTTTTAAAAAAAATTTCGAGTATGCGTGTCGTGGTAACTGTCATTTGTTTATATGAAAAATTAATAACAAATGAAGCAGCTCGTGCAACGCTAAGGTCGTTCAAGTATTATTTTCTACGTCGAAAAAGGAACCTCTGGGAATTTTTTTAAAAATTTTCGAGTATGCGTGTCGTAGTCACTGTCATTTGTTTATTGGAAAACTTAATAACAAATGAAGCAGCTCGTGCAACACTAAGGTCGTTCAAGTATTATTTTCTTCTTTGAAAAAGAAACCTCTGTGAATTTTTTAAAAAATTTTCGAGTATGCGTGTCGTGGTCACTGTCATTTGTTTATATGAAAAACTTAATAACAAATGAAGCAGCTCGTGCAACACTAAGGTCGTTCGAGTATTATTTTCTTCTTTGAAAAAGAAACCTCTGTGAATTTTTTAAAAAATTTTCGAGTATGCGTGTCGTGGTCACTGTCATTTGTTTATATGAAAAATTAATAACAAATGAACCAGCTCGTGCAACGCTAAAGTCGTTCGAGTATTATTTTTTACTTCAAAAAAGGAACCTATGTGAATTTTTTAAAAATTTTTCGAGTATGCGTGTCGTGGTCACTGTCATTTGTTTATTTGAAAAATTAATAACAAATGAACCAGCTCGTGCAACGCTAAGGTCGTTCAAGTGTTATTTTGAACGTCGAAAAAGGAACCTCTCTGAATTTTCTTAAATTTTTTCGAACATGCGATCATCCGGACTGCTATTGGCTGCTAATTGTTTATAATTTTTAACTTAACAAATAGGTCTTGCAACGCCAAACTCGTTCAATCATCTTTTTTTATATTGGATAAGGAAACTCTGTGAATGTTTCTCAATTTTTTCGACCATGCGTGTCGTGGTAACTGTCATTTGTTCATATGAAAAATTAATAACAAATGAAGCAGGTCGTGCAACGCTAAGGTCGGTCGAGTATTATTTTCTACGTCGAAAAAGGAACCTCTGTGAATTTTTAAAAATTTTTTCGAGTATGTGTGTCGTGGTCACTGTCATTTGTTTACTGGACAAATTAATAACAAATGAACCAGCTCGTGCAACGCTAAGGTCGTTCAAGTATTATTTTGAACGTCAAAAAAGGAACCTCTGTGAATTTTCTTAAATTTTTACGAACATGCGATCATCCGGACTGATTTTACTGCTAACTATTTATTTTTTGCCGTTTATAATTCTTATAGATTGTTTTTACCACCGGTTGACTAATTCCGTGTTTTCTATCTTTAACCAGTCGGATAAAATTCATTTCATACAAATTCCACGATTTTTGAGTCCCGGGGCTCCGATACCCCTATTCGTCCCTGGCCTTGGATTTCTGGCTGCTAACTCTGGCTGCTAGCTTCAGCTTCATCGCTTCGAGAATAAGAGGATTCTCATCAATGCTCAACTCGAGAGGCTCTTCGGCCAGAGCACGATCAACTCTCGTTCGGCGCGAGAACTCAATTTCTTGCTCAACTCCACCACGGAAGCGTTACACGCCCTCCACGCACTCGGCGCTCCGACGGAACACTGGGACATGGTCCTGGTGTACAATCTCGTGACAAAATTGGATTCGAAGACTCGCGAATCTTGGGAGGTGAAGCTCGGATCGTCAACGGAAGTTCCGACTTTCGACTCACTTCGGGCTTTTCTCACTGGTCGAGCTCGCGCCCTCGAGAGCCTGGGACTGGGAACGGCTCCCGCTTCCTCGGCTCGCTCGGGAACTCCTCAACGGTCGACATCCGGGGCCACTCCAGCGAGACGCCAAGCTCCCGTCACGGTTCACGCGCTCACGGCTCCACTCACGCAAGCTTATCCTTGCTCGAAGTGTTCCGGAGATCACTTCGTCGTTGCTTGCCCAGCTTTTCGGGGTCTTTCCATCGCTCATCGGCGGCAGTTCGTCATCTCGGAACGATTGTGTTTCAACTGCCTCGGGAAACACAATGCATCAGCGTGTAACAGCTCGAAGCGGTGTCAAGAGTGTGGCAACAAACACCACACGATGATACACACGGAAGATCGACCAGCTCCGGTGGCTCGAACGCCACCTCATACCACCACCTCGCTCTCGACGGTCACCTCACCGGGTCTCAGCCCACTGACTGAGGAATCACCCTCTCAGGCCTCGACTCCGCGCTCAGAGCAGAGTCAATCTTCGCGCTCAACCAGCCCGGCATGACTCGGCTCGGCGTCCGTGCCAATCTCTCGGAGTTCGGTTCTGCTCGCCACGTGTATGGCTACGGTGATCTCTCCCTTCGGTGCATCGCTCAACGTTCGGATGCTCATCGATCCCGGCTCGGAACTCACCTTCGTCTCTGAACAGCTGATTCGACAGTTGCGAGTTGTTCGGCAACGATCATCGATCCCCGTCATGGGAGTCGGATGCTCTCATGGTGGAACGACCCGAGGAATGGTTCAACTCAATCTACGGTCAACTCACTCAACGAAAGGTATGCAAATCACCGCTCACGTTCTCTCTCAACTCACGACTACCTTGCCGTCGTTCGTACCGAGTTGTCTCTCCTTCGCTCACCTCTCGGGACTGCCTCTCGCCGATCCGACCTTTCTCACCCCTGGACCGGTCGACCTGATCATCGGTGCTGACTCATACGGTCATCTCATCGCACCTGAGATTGTGAGGGGGTCGGAGTCGGAGCCGATCGCCCAACGGACGATTTTCGGGTGGATCGTACTCGGACCGGTTTCAGCTCCGCCCTCCAAGGCGACACTCACGCATCATACGACCGTTAATCATGATTTCAGCTCCCTTCAGGAACTTCTCACTAAATTCTGGGTCCAGGAGGAGGTTCGCTCGACGGCTGGGTCCCATCTCACCCCTGACGAAGCGCAATGCGAGGCTCACTTCGTGGCTACTCACTCTCGCGACAGCTCGGGTCAGTACATTGTGAGATTGCCGATGAGGTCCCCTGTGAGTCAACTCGGTGACTCGCATCGCACTGCTCGGCGATGCCTCGAGCGAACTTTGCGGCGGCTTTCCCGCGATATGGAATATCACGCGCTCTACTCTGCTTTCATTCAAGAGTATGAGCAGCTCAATCACGTGCGGCGAGTCTCAGCAAATACACCGGAACCCTCGCCGGTGTATTACCTTCCTCATCACGGCGTACTCCAGGCCGACTCACTCACAACCAAGCTCAGAGTCGTGTTCAACGGATCCAGCATCACCAGTTCCGGGATCTCTCTAAACGAGATCTTACACACGGGGGATAACATGCAGTTAGACATTTCGGACGTGCTACTCTGGGTTCGGCGTCACCGGTATCTCTTCGCGTCGGACATTACGAAGATGTTCCGGCAAATTCGGGTACATGAAGACGACTGGGACTTGCAGCGGATTCTCTGGACGGACACTCACGGCAATCCGGTGCCATATCAACTCACCACGGTTACCTATGGAACTCGGCTGGCTCCGTTCCTCTCAGGGAGAGTCCTTCTCCAACTAGTCTCTGATGAAGGCGAGAAATTTCCCTTGACGGTTCTCCCACTTACCAAGGGACGGTACGTGGACGACATTTTCGGTGGAGCGGATACTCCGGAAGAACTCATCCAGATCTCATCTCATCTCGTGGGTATTTGCACGGCGGGCGGTTTCCCGCTCGCAAAATGGTAGTCCAACCAACCGAGTTTGCTCTCTCACGTCACGGCAGAGCGCTCACCTCCGGAGAACCGATCGCTCAATGAGGACGACAGCAAAATCCTTGGGTTGTCCTGGCGGCCTCGGTCAGACGTCTTCAAATTCTCCACTCAAATTTCTCTCGGATCTAGAATCACTAAGCGGACCATTCTCTCGGAAATAGCTCAACTTTATGACCCTCTCGGCTTCCTCTCACCGGTCGTCATCCGGGGGAAGATGCTGCTTCAAGAGCTGTGGCTCGAAAAGCTCGGATGGGATGATCTCGTAGCACCCATTCTCGCTCAACGGTGGCAGACTTTCCGAGAACAGCTCGCGGACGTGGCCAATCTCTCGATCCCTCGTTGGTTGGGTCTCTCTCCGTCATCCTCGGTGGAGATTCACGGATTCTCGGACGCGTCTCAACTGGCAATGGCTGCTGCCGTATACGTCAGAGTCATCACCCCCGGCGGCGCTCCCTCGGTTACCCTCGTCTGCTCCAAGACGAGGGTAGCGCCTCTCAAGCGGCTTACAATTCCGCGGCTGGAATTATCGGCGGCAGTTCTTTTGGTTCGACTCGTTCACTATGTTCAACATACAATTGAGCTGGTGAACGTGCCGATCTATCTCTGGACGGACTCCTCGGTCACACTCACGTGGCTGAGTAGCCACTCCTCACGCTGGAAGGACTGTGTTCGGAACAGGGTTTCAACGGCCCAGGATCTCCTCCCGAATGCTCACTGGCGATTCGTGCCGGGTAAGGAGAACCCTGTGGATTGCGCCTCTCGAGGGCTCACGGCAGCTCAACTCACGGCTCATCCCCTCTGGTGGACGGGGCCTCAGTGGATTGCTCAACCGAGCGAACACTGGCCCACTGTAGTCCCATCTACAAACTCCACGGCGATTCTCGAGGAACGATCCGGGGTCATTCTTCACACCATCTCACCCTCGTTGCCTCATCACTGGGATCAGTTCTCGCGGTTTTCCAGCCTGGGGAAACTTCTCCGGGGGACAGCTCTCGGTTTCAGGTTCATTGCGGTACTCAAGGGTCACTCACGGGGCATTCACGCAATGCCGATCACGGTCGGGGAGCTCGAACAGGCCCGAGACCATTGGGTTCAGGCGTTCCAATCCTCGTGGTTCTCCTCCGAGCTCAGGATGCTCTCAAACGGGTCGCCACTATCGCGGAATTACCATCTCGCCAAGCTCACCCCGTATCTCGATCGGCGAGGTATACTCCGAGTCGGCGGGCGGCTCCATCATTCCACGCTCGAACCCGAGTGCAAACACCCGGCTATCTTGCCTCGGGATTCTCCACTCACGACTCTCATCATCGCGGACGCTCATCAACGGTCTCTTCACGGCGGGACTCAGCTCACATTGGCTGCAGTGCGACGGACGTACTGGGTCATCGGCGGCCGAGCTCCGGTCCGATCTCACATCTTGCGCTGTGTCCCCTGCGTTCGCCAACGTGGGCTCAGGGCTCAGCAGCTCATGGGGCAGTTGCCTCCTGCTCGACTCATCCCGTCTCGACCGTTCCTCAACACTGGAGTTGATTACGCGGGCCCGGTTTCTCTCAAGACATGGCGTGGACGAGGGTCGAAAACCCTCAAGGCATGGCTCGCCATTTTCGTGTGCTTCTCTACCTCGGCGGTACACCTCGAGGTCGTCGAGGATTACTCCACGGAGGGGTTCATCTCGGCGTATCGTCGGTTCTCTGGGCGGCGAGGCATCTGCCGAACTCTGTTCAGCGATCGCGGGACGAACTTCATCGGGGCAGATGTCACTCTACGGCGGCTATTCAAGGCCGGCTCACGAGAATTCGGAGCGCTCACTCAGCTGCTGGCCAACGACGGGACGTCGTGGTCGTTCAACCCTCCAGCTTTGCCACACTTTGGTGGGAAGTGGGAGGCGGCCGTCAAATCGGTCAAACATCACCTTCGGCGGACGATCCAAGATACCTTGCTCACTTTCGGTGAACTCTCCACTCTCCTGGTTCAAATCGAGGCGGTACTCAACTCGAGACCCCTCAGCGCATTGTCAGATGATCCAGAGGACATCTCAGCACTCACCCCGGGCCACTTTTTAGTCGGACACGCGCTCACCACGATCCCGGAACCATCTCTCGTGGAGGTGCCCGAAGGGTGGCTCAATCGGTGGCAACTCATCCAACAACGGTTTCAACACTTTTGGACTCGATGGTCGTCGGAATGTCTCCAGTGGTACCTCTCGACGACCAAGTGGCACCACCCATCTCATGAGATCAAAATTGGCTCTCTCGTACTGCTCACGGACGAGAGGTTCCCTCCGTCGAAGTGGCCTCTAGCTCGAGTGACAGCTCTTCACCCTGGGAAAGACGGGCTCACGCGGGTCGTGACTCTTCGTACGGCTACCACCACCCTCACGCGGCCAATAGTCAAACTGGCTATCCTGCCGGTTGACGTCTCATCAGCGGCTGCTACTCAACTTGGGATCTCAACCACCACGGACTCACCTTCGACGCGGGACCAACCCCAATGAAAGTGACGACGCTGTCGTCACGGCGGGCGGAATGGTGGGAAAATATCATGTTCAAATCTCGCGCTCAAATCACCCGCGGCAGCACCTCTCGGTCAGCACTCCTCACGCGCTTTCTCTCGGGATTTTCGGGCGATTCGATCGATGAGAAGCCGGCTTTTCGCCATTATTCGCTCAACCACCGTGCCTTCAAACACGTTTTCTCGATAAATTAAGCAATCCGGCAATTCTCCTTATATAATCTCACCATCGGCTCCTTTTCTCATTGAAATTCGGTTCACCTCAATATTTCGGTCGACAAGCAATCAATATTTCGAATACTACTCTCGCGGCGCGGTGTATCTCAATACAGGAGGAATAATCTCAAATCCCTCGTGGCGTCTCTTCTCGCCATATTACCATCTCGAGTTCTCGCTCTCGAGCATCGGGCAAGAGGCGTTAACAAGGACAATTCGAACATCTCTGTAATAAGCTAAAGTTCAAATAAAATCGGTGTCGACTCGAATCGTCACTCAAGAGTGACGATCCTATACCCACGGTCTCGATCATTTTTCTCTCGGCGTTCCTCACCCCGGTTCCCCCTCAACCAGACATCTCATCGGTAATTTTAACATTTTTTATTTTAATTTTAACATCATTTGATGATTTTTCGTTTTTGACAAAAAATGCTGAATCGTGAGGAAAAAAAACACAAATCTTTTTCATTAATATACTCTAAACTTTATTTAATAGCTATTTAATCAGTGTGTATTTAGAAATACACCAACATAACCTCTTAATTGGCGAGTCATATCACTACGAGAGCGCACATATGAGTATATAATCGTTTTTTTTCACCGTTTCTGTCCCAAAATAAGAAAATCATATACCCTCACACTGTTTGTTTTTTTTTTTAATATATTTTTATTGTAAAGTATGTAAATAAACTGCGTAATATATACACATTCGTGTCACACGATCACAAGATTCACATTGAGTAGAGTTACAAGATCAGATACGCGGCTGTTTATAAGTGAGGATAAAAAAATATATATTTTTATCACCAAAATATAAAAGATATTCGCACTTTCACTTAACAAAAATTAATATCTCTTTTCTTACGTGATAAATTACATAGCCCCACAAAAAAAAAAAGGTCGTGATTTGGGAGACTGACTATGGTATTCCTATGCAATTTTTGACGCTGAATCCGAATCTGAGGTCAAAAAAATTCGTTGACCCCCAAACTTAAGGTCAAATCAAGGTCAAATCTAGAGAATCTATTGTTAACGAAGTTAACCAAGATATCCATACGTTTTTTGGGTCGCTGAATCTAAATCCGATGTCCGTTCGACCCCATTACGTTAGGTTCAAGGTCAATTAAAGGTCAAATGTTCTATTTCCACAAAAACTTCATTTTTGATCCTAGATTCGGAAAGAGCGGAAAATTCTACATTCAGATACGTTTATAGAAATTTTTGTACATGACCTCTAAATGTCATACGAAGCTCAAACAATTTCACAGGCACACCTGTGAAAATTTTATAAATTTTGTAAAATTTTCCGCTCTTTCCGAATCTAGGATCAAAAATGAAGTTTTTGTGGAAATAGAACATTTGACCTTCAATTGACCTTGAACCTAACGTGATGGGATCAAACAGACATCGGATTTGGATTCAGCGACCCCAAAAACATATAGATATCTTGGTTAACTTCGTTAACAATAGATTCTCTAGATTTGACCTTGATTTGACCTTAAGTTTGGGGGTCAACGAATTTTTTTTGACCTCAGATTCGGATTCAGCGTCGAAAAATACATAGGAATACCATAGTCAGTTCCCCAAATCACGACCTTTTTTTTTGTGGGGCTGTGTTATCTGATATGCCAATTATCCGTCATAATTTATTTTAGCCATATGATGGATCTGATCGGCAGTGTATACATATACGTAAAAAAAAACACATTCACTTTTATTAATATATACTTTAAACACTATTTAATATTTATTTAATCTCGATTTAATCAGTATTTATTTCGACACTAACATAACCTCTTTAACGGGGAGCGATACCACAAGGAAAGCGCAGTAAGCGCACAGTAACGTAAAAACTGGTATATATATATATATATATTGTCACGGCCTTTTTAACGTGGCCGGACGGTATTCAGGCGCACCTGATCTTCGTTGGGAACAAATTCAAAAAAAAACGAGATGAAACCAGAACATAAAAAAAGTAGACAAATTTCGATTTATTCAAAAGATAAAAATATGAAATATAATGTAAGTTGTTGGGCGCCAGCCGTCACTCGGACGACGATTCTCGATACAAAAAAAACGGAAGGGTAATCGCAAAAAAAAAGAAAGAAAGAAAAAAAAAGAAAAAGAAAAAACTAATCTCGTTACTCGAGGGGGTTCTCAGGGGTGAATTTACCGGCTCGCGGGCCTCTTAATTATTACCCGTGTCGGGTTATCGGGAAAATACGATATTAATCGAACTCAAATATCACGGAAAAAGATACGCAAACAACAAAAAAGCTCGCTCGGAATAAGGGATCGCGCTACGTCGCCACACGCACGAATTATATAATGCAACGGGGAACAAGGCACGCGGCCAATATGGCGAGCACGTGTCTTCGCGAAAATTACTCACAAAAAGAAAATTGATGAAGCTCAGGAAATACAAAATCTGCACAATCCAAATATTAGATAATGGAACGAACTCACTCGTATGCAGGAAGACTCGATTGCGTCCTCGCTCAGCACGCTTGAATTCTCGAGGCTTCGGCTTTTTCGTAATGGCGGGGATCTCGCTCTTTCGCTCTTGTACAATATAATTCTTGGCAAAAATTCTCGTAGTGACTCGATACAATATAACTGGTTTTATCGGGGGCTCTCGTCGAAGTGATTTTCCTTCGTCGTCTCTCTGCTCGTGGGAATTACGGAAAAAAGGGTAATTTGGGGGAAGGGCATGCGTAATGAGAAATTGGGTGAAGGGGGGATCTAGAATCGATGCGATATTGGTTGATCGGGAGCTGACGTCACGAGCGCGTTGCGCAGGATAGCGGATCGATAATCGAGGGTCTGAAATGTGCTGCCCTCGGCGACCCGTGACGCAACTCCCGGTCCTCTGGCTGATGACTGAACCCGGCCGTCGACGTTACTCCTCTCTCGGCAATTATTGGCCACGATGTGGCACACAGGGACTTCTCCTTTCTTCCTCGATGAATTCTGGCACCACGATTCCTCGCCTCTCACGGAATAATTGTGACGAGGGAGTTCACGGGTGCCAGACGATGTTCCTGGTGACGGTTGAGGTGAGGGCCACGATCTCGCCCGAACCCGTCGTTTTGATCGAGGGTTCGCTTGATCACGTGCTGAATTCCCTCACCCGCCGTTACCTTACTGTTGTTCCCTTTTCTTTCCCTGTGGCCACAGTGATGCTGATGCTGATCTCCTGGAGCTCGTCGACCGGGTCTTCGATGACGTTGGGTTCTCGATCCTGGGACAGCTGTTCGGTGATGAGGGGTTACGTGTGGCAGAGGGAAAGGGGGAGGGTATGCGAGGGTCAATGGCATGGGAGAGGGATCAGCTGTGCTGACTCGTAGGCTATGGACATGGGACGACGGTGGTAGTGGAAGGGGGAGAGAGACGACAAGGGACGCTGGTAATACTTCGTGGCTTGCTATGATTATCGCTATTTTACTTTATTTTACTTAAGATTATTTTACATAGGGGATCTGTGTGGCGACGGACTTCGACGAGGCGACTATATAGCCTCGTCTTGTGACGCCGTGTCACAATATATATTACGTGATTTACGCCTTTCAGCCTGCTATCACAGGCCGTGATCACAGATGAGAACAAGCTGAACGGTTGGATTCACGGTTCACACACATGCTTCACACAGAGAAAAAATCAGCTGAATGGTTAGATTCACGGTGGTGCGAAAAATTAGCGGAGCGAAAAAATGATGATCGTTGTACGTCGAAAATAAAAAACAAAATGCGATATCTCCCATATGTCAATAGCTACAGCATTCATTTGGGTACCAACCGGAAGAGAAAAAAAAATAAAAAATATTCGTATTAATATCATTGCCGAAGTCCGTATAATTCCTTAATAATATGAAAAATAAGTTTCGTTATATAGATATACTCCCGTTTATAAGCGAGATGTGTGGCGTATAAGAGGCTGTAGTACCTCTCGACATGTCGGTATAGGAGGAAATGTACTTGTCTCGAGGCTCTACCGAGCCTCTTAATAGAAATAACCCATTTATTTGAAAGGTGTGTCGTTTTGGGTTATATTAAAAAACGAGTTTTTTTTAAACATTTTCAGTTTATTTTTACAAAGCGTAAGGTACAGTTATGCGATACGTGTTGAGAAACTGCCTAAGATGCATCGACGTTGAATCCTTTAAATCTATAATACAGAGATCATTTGTACATGTGGATACTGAATTCGAGAAACATGAATTACGTACGAATGAGTTTATGTAGCCACAGTAAAGTAATACTTAGTTTTAAAAACTGAGACATACTCTTCCAAGTTGTTCTTGGCTAAGAAATCAGTCACCTCCTGGTCCATCTTTCACTTTTTTCAACACTTTCGAGAAAAGGAACCTCGTATATGTGTACTTGCGCGTGCTTGGTCCTCCAATCGTGGGTGAATAGAGCGCGAAAAACTACGCGTTCCACGACAGTTGCGTATACTGCCGCATCACGTAAGTGAGCATTTATTTGACTTAAATACATGATTTACTTAACGGAAGTAAATAATTTCTCTAAAATACCTATGTAAATAAACGGCTATTTACGGTAAGTAATATTTTTCTTTTTTCTCGAATATAAAGCTGAAATTGCATCAAATAACATTATACTTTGACATGAAATAAACGTCGTCACTTAAATCGAACAAATGGTTCTTTGAATTTAGTAAGAATATACTTAATTCAAACAAATAAACTTTCAACACACTATTTTATTACAATCGAACAAATCTTTTCTCTGGGTGAGGAAAGGCAGAAAACCACCAATTTTCATGGGTACAGGCAGGATACGTGGTTATTTAACTATGCTCCTTCCACCTGCCTTTTTCACAGCATCTCGCGCACCCTTTAATGCCGATTTGATGGGATCTAAACTGCCCTTTCGCATTTCCGTTTTAGCCGCATTGACAATCTGTCTCAAAGTTCCAAATTTGCTTGGGCTGTACCGATAAAGACTAAGAACGGTATAAAGATGTATCGAACGCTATGAAATCGGTACTCACGAAGGGTCGCGTACCGAAAAAATTGCACGTATATCGCGGCAAAAAATTTTCAAAGCTCTGTCGCAACGTTACGATATTAAACTATTTTCCATGTTTAGTGATATGAAAGCATCGATATGCGAGCGTTTCAATCGGACATTAAGAAATAAAATGTGAAAGCCATTTAGTCTACGAGGCACGTATAAATGGATAGACATTTTGCCTGATTTGATATCAGCCTATAACGATAGCAAACATCGTACAATTAAAATGAAACTAAAAGATGTCACAGCTGGAAACGAGAAAAAATAGATCGCAGTATATATGGAAATCTTGAAGCAACCGTACACGAAAAATAAAATTCAAAGTCGGCGATACAGTTCGAATCAGCAAGTACAAACATGTTTTCGAAAAAGATTATACACCAAATTGGACAACCGAAAAATTTACGATAAGTGAGGTGAGAAATACCAATCCGATACGACATACCTGTGAGATTTAAGGAACGGAGTGTAACATAATTGAAATGTGTTTCTTACATAACTGTGTTGCCTGGGCGGTAACATATAAACTTGTAGACGATATCATTTCGAACTTATTTATGACCGACTTTGGATTTTATTTTTACATTGCGTACGCTGAAATATCCACAAAATCTGCCTGCCAGGTTTCATCCAATCCACGAACATTCACGTGACGACGTGGATAATTTTTTCTAGCAGGTCGTCTGTCAAGCTCCTCCACTATAGCTATATTCCGCTTATTAATTTTTCTCGTTCCCCCAACAGAAATGTCACTTCAGCTTCGCTGTCCGCTTTTTACGTTCCACTCTTCCACCATCAATTTGTTTTTCCAATGTTCTCAGTCTATTTTCCAGATCGCTATTGAGTTCAGAGTTATGCTTCATTTGATCTTGTAGGTTCTCATAATTGATACGCTCATTTTTTAAAATATCGCCAAATTCGAACTGAAGACCTCACTGTTAAAAATGTTATGAAATTTACAATACTTTTACTGTACCAAAGTAATTGAAATTTACAAACATGGTATATGAAATGTAAATTCATACTATCGTATCGCTAAATTAATAGAGTAATATTAATTTTAATAGACTATGGGGAATTTAATATACACAAGTTTGAATACTGAAAACCCGTACACTAATTTTTCGAATACGTTATGTAATGCTACAATTTTTGTTATAATAATCAAAATTCTTGTATATGAACTCATTTATTAGTAACGATGTATTACAAAAACAAGACAACTTTGAATTTTAATTGCAACCGAATGAAAAATACAATGTACGTGAAAATGAATATTACGATACGTACAATACATCTGCAATAATCGTCTTTTATAATTGTAAAGCAAAACTGAAATCGAAATTTCATATACAATAAATTCTAAATTACAAAATCTAATATGGTCGATCCACAATGGTGAATCGAAAATTTTGAAAATGCCATGTTATCAAATTTTGATTGAACTTTCTATGCAATTGTTTTGAGGTCACTGAACACAGATTTGAGATAAGGATTACGTGCATGCACACGCGTGTGTGTGTGCATTCATGTTCATGTGTGTGTGTGTGTGTGTGCGTGTGTGCGTGTGTGCGTGCGTGCGTGCGTGCGTGCGTGCGTGTGTGTGTGTGCGTGTGTGTGTGTGCGTGTGTGTGTGTGTGTGTGTGTGTGTGTGTGTGTGTGTGTGTGTGTGTGTGTGTGTGTGTGTGTGTGTGTGCGTGTGTGTGCGTGTGTGTGCGTGTGTGTGCGTGTGTGTGTGTGTGTGTGTGCGTGCGTGCGATCTACCAGGGTCCAGGGGCGAAGCCCCGGCGGGGCGGTTCGGGGGGGGCGGAGCCCCCCGACTGTCACAAACGTAGATTTTTGTTTTAATCTATTTATTTAAACGATTACACACACATACAAACACCCTTCACACAAAAGCAAAAAAAATTAAGCAATAAGATTTATGATGCCAAAAAACAACCAAAAAAAGGTTGGGTTGGGTTGGGTTTCAAAAGCAAAAAAAAAAGAAAGTACCCAAGTTAGCTTGGTTCATGGTGAGGAGAGTATGGAGGCGAAGGCGCGACAAACGTGTCTTAAAATGTCGAAAGAGTAGGGATAAGAGTGCACGCTACGATAGACATAGATATACACGCGCGTGTATAGATGTACATTTAAAAAAATCACAATCAAGGTTTGATCGGTTTAGGCATAAAATAAATTCGAACTACTGTAATAGTGTCATAATCCATTATACTGCACTGTGTATAATGAAAAGATATATGATCTGCCTGAATATTTTTCAGTTAGAGGATTTAAAAAGAATACTCTAAAAGAGTCAGTTCGTGATTCAGGAGCCAATTTTCCGGGAGGCCAATTTTCCAGGGGCTAATTTTCCTAGATTCGATCTCTACTATACACTGGATAGTGTACGCAGTGCTTTCTAGCCGTAGTCCGCTGTGACGCTTAGAAGCCATTTGTTGGTGGGAATTTGCACATTATGGCGGCAAATTTGAATAAGTTTTAAAAGTAAAGTACATAGTACATGCGTCGCACGCGTTGACTGAATTCTTCATTCAACGGTATATAACAGCATTATTAAATTAAATTTATGATGGAAAGGTTCATATGAAAATTTGTCATTGAATCAAGTCTTGTCTAAACTGTTTAAGACTACGTATTTGGGAGCTTATATATTAGGTAGTGTAGATAAAAATTGGTGAAAGAAATAATGAAATAATAGGATTAGGTGTATAACTTTATTACATGATTTCAGGAATCATTCGTTTACACCTTTTAATTATGAAATTCATTGTACAATTAGATTAATTGGAATTCGTAAGCACTAAATGAATACCATGTAAACTAATAGTACAAATGTTATAATTCAGTTTTATAAATTCATTACGAAATTTGTGATAAATTTATCTATTATAGGTGCAGTTAACCTACGAAACACATCAACTTTCCGAATTTTGAATCGTACCCAGGTGTTACAGGAATGTAGGCAAAAGGATTATATCGATGGTTAAATTCCATATGGGCGTATAAGCTATACTTATACATAACCGATACGCCTCTTTGACATTAGTTCATCGATATATATTGTGGAAAAATTTGATCTGCATGGCATCATTTTGAAGTATCGTGACAACAACGTTAATCATAAATATTGGTTGAATTGCATGCCTGCATACGAACTCATCCCTACCAGTCGTCTTCATTCTCCGAGGTCGCCAGTTCGCAGGGTATTTGAAATCCTTGCAGGTGTACCTAAAGAGGATATGAAAAAATAAATATATCAGGCAAATAATTTTAAGATTGTTTATTAAATATACGTTGTATCACAAAATAATCTCGATAATGAACTACTGCAGACTGAGTATTATACTATAAATTGCATTTTTGCTAATCACACATAATTAATACTAAATTCTTGGTTTTTTATTGACTCTTCCAAATAATCTGTCGAGTCATGTGATGACGCAACTTCGTTCCAACTGTAGCTTCTAAGGCCAAGTGGGTTACCGCGAACATACGCAATTGAATATAAGCCTTGCACACCTGCTTTGTCAAGAAATACATATGATTCGATAATTCTTCTACCGCGTCGTCAAATAAATGTTCGTTTAATGAAGGGAATAAAGCACAAGGAGGCTGAAGTAAGTTCTCCATTACTTTGGAACAAATTAAAGCCGGAAAATTTGGCTCTCGAGGTGGCATCCCATCATTTTTATTGAACGCATGTCTTAATAACTCCTCAGAACTCTGACAAATCGACACAACAGATTCGCTTGGAAATATTAGGCCTCCTCTGGTTTTGGCTTGTATGAGAGCATTATCGTCAAATTCAGCCAAAATTTGTGATTCTTGGAAAAGTGAATCCCGACATTTTTCACACTGAATGATAGGTCTTCTTTTGTTGTTCAATTTTTTGACAACCCAGCCACTTATATTCCCGACGCAAGCTTTGGAGAAATTGGACAAACTTTCAGGAAGTGTATGCTCTTACAATTCCGTTTGAACTATTTTGCAACCCCTTTTTTATCCTCATTTCATCGAACATGAATGCTACCATAACTTCTTTATTAGCCTGCCTAGCTTCACTGACTTTAACTTTCATGGCATCGAAACTTTCAGCTGTGAAGCCTGGTTCACCTTGACTGAAGATTACCACGATCGTAGAGTAGCAGGATCGGGTAATGCATTACAAAACTTTCTTCGTACGAAACCATAGGCTTTAGGAGAGTAAAAATGAAGAGTGATGGCAAACGACCGAAAGTGAGCTTGGTATTTTTCTCTTGATATGCCACTGCATGCATCTTTTCGTTGACTCTTTCATTGCCTTTTTTTACTCGATGGTTTATTCCCACCACTGTTCTTATGATTCTTCATATATCTCTTCAAGAATTGTGACACATCATCTTCGGCGATAGAATCTAGACATGCAAGCCCCGAGTCTGGAAGAGCTCGAGTTCTCCGCAACTCACTTACGATGTCTTTTAATGAAGATATTTTTTTTCGCAGTCGCTTGATCTTCTGTTTGTGAACCCTCAATTTATTCTGCATGGTCTTGACTTTTATTTTCGATGCCACGTATTTTTTTCTCGTGGTTCTTGGTGTACTTTCATATTGGTGATCATGTTTAGTTCCATAAGCCTGCTGTTCCAAAGTAGTTGACGTTGTTGATAATTTGTTGCACGATGGGGCCTGTATTCTTTTCGGTGTGTTGCTCAGCTCACAACACGTGGAGACAGATTCCCTTGGTGGACTTAGACTGCCAGTTGTACTCTCTTTTTGACATATATCAACGGTAATCAGCTTCGAGGGTGCTGCCTTTTCACACTCGGTACTCGGTCGAGGTTTCTTGGTAGAAGATAATTCCTGAGATAATGAAAGCTTCCTTTTTTCGCCTACAATTGGCAAACCTATAACAAATGTTTAAAGTTATAAACTAATTACATGATGCAATAGAATTTTTTTTTTATAAAACCAGACCTGATGTATTTTGCTTTCTAAAGACAAGACTTCGTTTTGGTGACAAAAAAAATGTAGCTTTCCATGCTGGGGTATTTCAAATATTTTACAAAGTCGAGAAATCAACTTTAGATCAAATGTTTGTATGAATAAGTGTGTATACGTTTGGTTAATTCACATCCGGAAATCTCGATAATTATCGGGAGATATGAAATTTGAAAACGTATTTCAATACGTTTTGCAAATTTCATAGGAAATGGGATGTACTCTGTAATATTTGTAATTCACGTCTATCAAGCCTGAACTTACCACACAAATAAGCTGGGGGAAACCATATCGCGTGTCTAATGACAGAAGGTCGTAAGAGCAAAAAATACGATTTTGATGGCAAAAGGTCGCATACAAATTTTTTGTTGCATTCGCTTTAAAAACATAGCAACCGCGTAGATCCATTCAAATTAGCAAGAAAAGAACGTAAGCCCAAAAGGTCGTATCAACCAAAAATCAATGAAAAAAAAGAAAAAGTTATGACGTTTAGCCCATTACTTTCCCCAGCAAAATAACAGTAAGTCGTATAATAATAATAATAGTAGTCGAGGGGCTATTCACTCAAGGAATCACCGAAGAATTATATGAGAAATCGCAAAGAAATCAGAATTTCTATACGATTTCCTATACTTGGAAATCATTGGGAATCTTTGAAAATCCGTGGGATTCTCTAGAAATCACCGTCGCATAAAGAAAATCGTCGTAGATAGTTAATAATGATTTCTTTCGAATTCTGAGTGAATAGCCTCTCGATAGTAGTACAGTCCGACCTCCGAATAAGAACGGTAAAGCCCCCAAGGGGAAGAGTTTTGTCTATATTTCTGGTACCCCCACCAGGCGCGCGCTCCACGCTGTCGGACTCGCTCTGTCTCTCTCTCTCCTTTTCGCATGCGGACCTCTCAATGAGAACGCTCGAAAGAGAAACTTATTCACGTTGCCCTTCTCGATTGCACGTGAATACTATTTTATGCAATTAACAGTTTTATATTGATGTCCACATTTTTCTCTATTGTATACATTATTTCTGTCGAATACATTATTATTTCTGTCGAATACATTGTATTCTGTTCTGTTACATCGACTCATACGTAGTATAGTGTATAAAGTGCTGGAGGTCATATACACATTGGTTGATACATTTATTTTTGCAAAAACCATAAAAATGACGGAAATCGAAAAAACGGAAGAGATCGGACTCTTCCGTACAAGTAGAAAAAAGTGACATCGAATCTCCACGTCAAAGCAGTACTTCTACCGAAGAACCGACAATAACAACGAAACGTAATCGGTACACATTTGAAGAGAAAAAGAAGATTTTGGAAGAGGCAAAAAACTCAACTCCTCAACAAATATGCGCCAAATACAACATAAACGATTGTGTTCTCCGTAAATGGAAATTAAACCGGGATGAAATCGAGAATGCTGCCAAAACGAGCAGTACAAAAACATCCAAAAGAATTTCGAAAACGAACGACCTCGATGGTGAATTGTTTACGTGGCTTGCTGATTGTCGCCACAAAGGCATTCCGGTTTCTGGGCCAATGTTATCTCGACAAGCACTTGTAATCAATTCTCGGATTGGTGGATCCGAGAATTTTAAAGCGAGTCACGGATGGTTGCAAAAATGAAAACAACGAACCCAGATAAAAAATTTAAAAATCACAGGTAAGTGAAATCATTGATCTGAAATATATGATAGCCAGCATAAATAAATAAATAAATAACTAAATAAATAAATAAATGAATAAATAAATAAATAAATAAATAAATAAATAAATAAATAAATAAACAAATAAACAAATAAACAAATACATAAATAAATAATCAAATAAATAAATAAACACTCACACACGCGCGCGCGCGCGTGCTTACACATCCGGAAAAAATGTTGATTGTCCAATATTATCATATTTGTGTTGTTCTTCGATTCAAAAGTATTTATTGTTAATGTATATTTGTTCTATACAGGGGAGAAACTGTCCACCGATGAGGAAGCAGCTAATCTGTATCGAGTACAGTTTTCCGAGTTGGTAGCTGCCAAAAAACTTGAACGAGCACAAGTGTTCAATATGGACGAGAGTGGGTTGATGTACAAAAGTACCCCGAAAAGAACATTTGTTCCAGCAGATCATACTCAAGCTCCAGGGGGAAAAAAACAGCTAGAACGAGTCACGATAGCAACATGTTGCAATGCCGATGGCTCTTTTATGTTGCCTCTGATCTTCATCGGAAAATCGAAAAACCCGCACTGCCTGAGAAACGTCAACAGAAATGAACTGCCTGTATGGTATTGCAGTCAGACGAATGCGTGGATGAACCTGGAGATTTTTGAAGAATGGTTCAAGGATGTTTTTGTGCCTAAAGTGGAAACTTTCCTCAATTCCAAGAATTTACCACCCACAGCAATACTTCTCGTCGACAATTGCAGATCACATCGATTCATTAAAATCAATGAAATCGAAATTTTCTTTTTCCCGCCGAACGTCACCTCTCTGATCCAGCCCATGGATCAAGGCATCATTCAAACGGTCAAATTGAACTACGAAATGAACCTCGTGAACGCTGTCATCGAAGCTCAGAACGCAAACGTCCGGTTGATCGAGTTTTTGAAGACAGTGGACATATATAAAGTCATCGTTTGGATCGCTGACGCTTGGAACAAGGTCAAATCTTCCACGATTCACAGATGCTGGGGTTGTATATGGCCAAAAGAAATGAAAGATGCGTCAACTCAAACGGATGAGGGCTCACTGACTATCGATAATCTCGATATTTCCGTGGGTGCAGACGCATCATTCACGCCGTTAACTGCAGACGACCGCGAAGTAAATGATTTACTTAATCTACTGCAAAAGGTCGAAGGTTATGAAGCGGTGGATGCAGCGACAGTGTTGAGTTGGATTCAGAAATCAGAAAAACGTAAAGTATAATTTTCTTCTTCTGCTATTTTTCTTTAATGAGCCATGAGTTTCGCTCGTTATGCTACACATCACCTGGTGTGTAAAAATATATAACTTGCGTGCATAGATTGAATTCAATAATAGTCTTTTTGGAAATACTACTAATCGCATATTGTTTTATGTCATGTATGTATTCAAAAGACGACATAAAAGAAATTTTTTTTTCTTTTCAGCTCTATCTCCCATGGAAGAATTCGACTCCGTGGAAAATAATCCACCTCTGGTTGAATGCGATATTAATCAAAATAACTCCCAGCAGAATGAAAATAATTATTTGTCCGAATCTTTTGCCGTTTTGTATGAAAAACTTTAAATACATCGTACACTCATATTGTTATATGTACATTTTACTCTTCTAAGCTCTCCTTGGCTGAGCGTTCTTATTGAGAGGTCCGCTCGCAAATTCACTCGAGCGCGACTCGAGCTCGGAGTTCGAGTCGGAGTGGGGGAAGCGCTCGAACGAGAAATAGGGGAACCGTTCTTATTCCGGGCGTTCTTATTCGGAGGTCGTACTGTAGTAATGACAATTGTCGAAAAATCGCAATATACCGAAAACTTTAATACTTTTCGACAATACTTTTTTTTCCCCATTTTTCGAGCAGAAAAAAAAGTATTAAAAAAAACGGAAAGATCAGAGCCACGAATAACATAGTCGAATCAAACTTGTAAAAAGTTCATGGGTGACGAGATTTTATCGAAGATATCGAAATAATCGAATCCATTGTTGTCGTTTTATTCGTCTTGTGATTGGTCGGTTAGCGGACAAGGATTCGTGATCAAGTTCAGTTTGTCAGTTGTCAGTTTGTCACAACTGTCAGTTTGACAGTTAATTAGTCGATCGAAACTAGATTAGAGCGCTGCAGCGCTGTCAGAAAACCGTTCGCGCGCATAAGCGCGCGTGGTGGACCCTAGTACATTAAAATTGCCTTACTTATTATAAAATTACACAAAATTATCACGTACACGTTGGGACGCTGAAGAAAAAAAGATTGAGAAAATCATGAATTGATCTTTCAATGCATTTTGCAGTAGCCAAAAACTTCGGACTTGAGAAGTCTGAAAAGGTCTTTTAAAGATATTTTAAAGATTCGGGGGTCAATCTGAATCGATCCTCAACATATTTTTTTTTTCATTTAGAGTATTTTACAGAGTGACGAGAAAAAAAAAGTATCCACATGAGTTTTCAGAATGTTTTTTTTTTTACAACTGGCCCTAACGATAATCGTCAAAAATGTTCAAAATATATTTATTCATTTTATTTAAATTTTACTTATTTATTTTATTCAAATATTTAAAAAATATATGTATTCAATATTCACGAATTTCTAAATCTTTATCAAATATATTTTGAGCAGAAATCTCAAAATTCACCTTACCGTTAGGTTCCGCAGGCTGCAATATAGTTGGAACTGCATCGTTTTTCAAACGCAGGGAGTTCTTGTATCCAGATGGCCGAAAACACGACTGCTCAAAATGATCAGAACAAAGGTGATTCATCTCACTGGGCGTATAATTCTCCTCACCGATATACGCAAGCCATTTTTGCAGACGGATTGGATTACGTGGAAATCTGGAAGCAGACCGAAATTTATTATAATGCAGTTCATAAAATATTGGCATCTTTTCAGTGTGATACATTCTAGCGGCTCTCACCAAAATAACCTCAATAAAAAAATTTCCACTGGATCCGCTACAGCAGCATTTAGAGAAATTCATTGTCTTACACTCTTCTCTGTTACGAATACATTGGTAGATAAGTGAAAGTGTAAATTACCTGTAAAACGAACGAGGTTCTTCTTGTGTTTTTACCGCTGAACAGAAGACACATGCTAATTTATAGGTGCCGAACAAGGTTGGAATGCTTCCATCGGATAATGTTATATTGACCCCTGATTTCTGGAAACATTGTTCTGAAAAATGGTCCGAGCACAATCTCATACTCCTCGATGGTTTAAAATTTGGGCCTAAACACATATTATCCAACCATAACTGGAGCAGTTGTGGTTGCTTTAACGGAAACCTTAAATGAGAAGATGAAAAATTTCATTACAATTTCAGGAAAATATTTTTCACTCAATAGTGTCAGTCGTTGCGAATACTGATTTTATAGCGAATTCGACTCGTTGCACTGGAACGCACTGAGTGTATTTTCATCTCTTTCCAAAGCGTATGGTAGAAAAGGATGAAACTGCACTCAGTGCGCACCAGTGCAACGAGTCGAATTCGCTATTAGATTTGTGGGTCCAAAGAATTATTACAGGAGGCATCCTTTGAGCGTACTATTTTCGGGAAATTTATCGTAAACCGACCACAGCACTTAATGATACTGAAATTTGAATATTCCAGATTGAACTTTACTTGACAAAAAGAAACATCATCATATACGCAATTCTATGTAGCATTCATATTTTACAACAAAATTTTAACAACCAAAGTAATGGTAACTGAAATTGAATCTAACCTAAAAACAACATCGTATTTAAGTTTAAGGTAGTTCGGTCGAATTGAGGTTCACGTTTAACACCCTGTTTTTTTTGCATTTAATCAAAAGAGTTGACCTTGCTCTACATGTCTGCAAAATTTCAAATTAATTTACCGTGTAGTTTTTGCGTAATTAATAAATAAGTTAACATTGCTCTTATAGGGCATATAAGGCTCAGATGGCACGCCAACTATCGAAATTTCAGTATACACGAAAAATTAATCGTTTAAGGGCAAAAAAAAAACATACCACAATAATGGTTGATATCTATAAGAGATATTTACCAAAGATTTAAGTCGATTTACCGTACGGTTTTTTTTATTTCAATAATTAATGCGAGTCCGCGGTCTCTGTCCTTGTGATACACCGGATCTGCTCGCTAGCAGAAGACTAGGGGAAAAAACATGTGAAAATCGAAGCTAATCCGCGTCTCACTTCAGATTCGATGAACGCCAGCAAAAGTGGTTCTGAACAACTGTCACATTTGAGTTGTTCGGCAAGATATACAATGTCAACTTGACGAGTTCCGAGTTCATTGCATACTGGCCGTTGATTCAACTGTACTTGCCTCGAGACGAGCCTTTTTTCTCCCCTGTTCTTCATTATACTGTTTTAAAGCATACAACAAAACTCGCGAATGCAATCTAGTAACTTTATGCGTAAGGTTAGATTAGCTCGCTCCCTAACGTAGAGAATGAGTCAAGTTGAGTCTGTCATTATTCCGGGTATTAATTATTAACTTATTATTTACACCCTAAAAGAAGCTTGTAATATTTTTTTATGCAACAATTTAATTTATCATAGCTTCTATATGGTTAAATTGTACGTAAAGAAATCTGAATTACGGATGAAATTTGACTTCGGCCAAACTCGACCGAACTACCTTAATACTTACCGATGAAATGTTCTCGTATCGTTCGTCTCGACTTTCTTGCCGCAGTAGCAGCATTCCATCACCATTTTTCACACCTTTTTTTATTTCTTGCATGACAATTATTTATAAATCTGGTTTTTTATTTACTCACGGCGTTCACTTTGCACAAAACTTGACACTGTACACGAGCACACAACAACGTGTCACGAATCGGAGAGAATCTGAGCGCATGCGTGCCGCCATTTGTAAAAGTGTAAATTTCCACCAAAAAATGGCTTTTAATGATCACAAAAATTCGACTCAATACACTATCCAGTGTATAGTAGAGATCAGTGCGTACGACGTATAAAGATCTTTCTTTTGTTTAGCCGAGTCAAACATTTTGAGAAAGTGTTGATACGAAAAATCATTTTCGACTGTTGGATAATGCTTTACGGTCGAATCAAGTTCATCTTCCGACGAATCTCCCTTAGCAGTTGGACAATTCATTACAGTCGTATCAAATTCATCTTCTGATAAATCTCCGTAAGCAGTTGCAAAAGTACGATCTGACTCATTAACGTCATTATCATCTTTTTCTGCTTTTTTATAGGCAATTCCTGTTTTACCGATTAATCCGGGAATTTCTTCAGAGGAGTTACCAAGGGCTTAGAGACTTCACTCATCGCCCTCTCAGTCCTCATTTTACCCAACTTTAACATTCGATGCTTCTGTCGGATTGCATCGCTCACGTTTGTGATTTGTCGCACCACATCTTTCTCCTCGCTGATTTTTTGCGCTATGCATGTTGACGTCTTTCCGTTGAAAAGTTGACTTCTTATTTCACCGATGTTCGCATGTTTATAAAGCAGTCGAATCCTCTTTGATATCGACCATCGTTCAGGTCTATATCCTTATCGATCACAACGAACCCCCATGGAAAAAAAGTATACATCAGATATATAAAAAATATATCTCTATATATAGCGGCAATAAGTTCTATATCTCTTATATATCTTGGATATATCTGCCTGATATATCCGGGAGGATATACATATAACAGATATATAATAGATATATTACGGAGCTATAAAAATATACTTTGCGGCAATAAGTTCGATATCTCTTATATATCTCGTATATATCTTGTAATATACTTCTTTTCCATATGGGAAGGAATGTTACTAGCCTTCCAGCACTTTGAACACAAATCTTTGAACTGTCATATGACATATCGGTGTTCCCGTGATTATCGTAGGTGTGCCGTAAATTCATTTAATCCTGACGAAAGAGTACAAGTAGATTGGTATTGTCACGGTCTAGGTGTCTGGAGATACGAGCATACGTTTGATAGAGATAGAACGAGTCAACGTCTTAGTGCCGTCCCGTGCAAAACAGCTCTTATACTATTCTGCTTCTCACAAGCTACATCATCGAAAATCATGATGGAATTTGGTCGAGCATCTCAGGGTCTAATTAGTTGCTCGTGATATTCGTAAGGAAAGTATCCCATGCCCTTTACAGTTCCGAGAAAACTCCTGAGAAATTTATACTTTGGTTGATTCAACGATTTCGAGTGCGTGCCCATTATAATGTGGACGGTATTTTTTTGAGGGTTTTGGGAGGTGATATCGGGGTTTTTCGGGTGCGATTTTTAAATGATTTTCGAAGCCCGATTTGAAAAAAAATACGGTGTGAATGTGATGATTAGAGTTTTTACAGCAGAAAAATGGTTATGACGAAAAATAATGTCAAGTTGATTTTTATTTTTGAAACATGAAGATTATTTAATTCTGAATACAAAGCGCTGGTGGAAAATTTTTTTTGACGCAGATCGCATGGAGAAAAAAAAATGTTAAAAGTTGCATTTTAATGCGTTTTTATTCGAAAAGGTGGAATAGAACTGTGCCGCGTGAAGTTGCATCACATAAGCTCTGCCTTGGCTCACGTCTGTCGAAGCTTATGTCACTTGGCCCGAAATGACAGTTGAACGAAATGACAGAGAGAAACGTATTTTCAGCTATCTCTCTCGTACCCATGCCAAGACGTAGTGTTGGAAAAGTGATGTTGAAAAATATGAAAAAATAAAGAAAATAAAATTAGAGCTGCGATATTATTTAAAAAAGTGAAAATTGGATGAACAGTGAAATAATAGTATTGAGAGGAAGCGTAAAAAGTTGAAAACAGTTTTACACATATTAAAAGTGTTGACAGATAAATTGAAAACAATATTTTCTGAGAAATTTCAAAAAATTTTCATTAGCTTTTAGAATTTCGAAAAAATTGATAAAAATATCAACATTCGATACAATTTTAATTTTTTTTTTTTCAATGTCTAGCTCGCGCAAGTTGAAAGATATGCTAAATTTGTTGGAGAGTATCATCTGAGGATAGTTTTTATTCTTGTTGGACAGAATTTCCGCAAGTTACCAGCTGCAAACGTTACTTTAATACAACTGTTTACCGCTTTTTCTAAAAACTTTTTCACTTGGTGCCGAATTTCAAATTGTTCAACATTTTAGCAGCTCAAGTTGGCTTTTACCTTTCAGTACCGTTATTAGTACTTGTTTAGCTTGACTTTTTGTACACTTTGGCTCTGTACAAGCTGTGAACTTGCCATTTCCTGAGAAATTAAAAAGGTTCAAGCCATCTAGCATTTACCTTTGGATTAAGGGATCATCACAGTGCGACCGCCCGAAAAATATCCGATTTTCGCTATTTTTTTTTGTATTGTGTAACATTTTTTTATTTGCGTAAAATTGCGTGGAAAAAAATGTTGTCCCATGTTGGCCAGGATTGCGACCGCAAATTTCATGTGAACCAAAAAATTCAAAATGATTTATTAATCTGTAAGAAATCCGCTATGTTCTTATCGAGGTTTTTTTTAGTGAAATTTTAAAAAATGGCGGCGGTTTGAAAAATAATTATCGAATTTAGCTTTTTTCGACAGTTTTTCGTAAAAAAAAAAGATGATTTAAAAAAAAAAGCTTCCATAGAAGCATAACGAATGACGCGAAGAATGTTCTGTCAAAAATTCAAACGGATAGGTTGAAAACTCTTCCTTTGAGAGTGGCCACCGTTTTGAAAAACACCATTCCAAGAAAAACGCGTTTAATGTTAAACAATGAATGAAGACATTTTTAAAAATTCATTTCGTATTCTTTATCAGTGTTTCAATTTGTAAAAAAAAATTAGACCGATTAGCTCATCCTATCCACCTAAAAAATAAATTGGCTCTTCTTCGAGCGGTCACACTGTGATGATCTCTTAATTTTCCAATGAAGACAAACCTTACTCTATGAGAGAGCAAAGTGGATGTAAATCCCGAAATGCAGATCGCCAAATCGCGAATCACGAGTACTTTTTCGTGATAAAATCTGAAATGCATGATAAAATCAGAACCTAGCTTAAAATTATAATATGCGGAGAAAGAATAGATAAAGAGCTCTCTTGGTATAGCTCGACGTTTACATGCCTTGTTCGATGTTTTCGCAGTCAAAATAAATAATAGTAATTATACATTATTATAAATTTTGATATGCCAAATCGATTGATGCATGTTAAAATCGGAAGTTAATTTTGCTTGGAATTATAACAAGCGGAGAAAAAATGAAGGGCTCTCTTGGTGACTTTTTTTTCAATTTCTTCTCGAAATTGCCTCCAAATCAGATAATTTTTACATCGACTTTTTGCCATTTTTACTTGACTTGTCAACTTGTCTGCTTGTGGTCGACTTGTTGTCGACTAAATGTCGACTTGTTGTCGATAATGTTTATTTTTATGTTTATGTCGATTTTGGTTCATGTTTATGTTTATTATGATACGCTTATTATTATATTTATGTTTATGTCGAATTGTAGTCGACTTGTTATCGACTAGTTGTCGATGATATTTATGTTTATGTTAATGTCGATTTATGTTTATGTTTATGTTTATTATGTTATGTATATTATTATATTTATGTTTATGTCGACTTGTGGTCGACTTGTTGTCGACTTGTCGACTTGTGTTCGACTTGTTATCGACTTGTTGTCGACTTGTGGTCGACTTGGCGCCAACTTATTCTTTTTTCTGATTGATATTCCATGTGCTTGGAGGTCATTATTGCTAGTCACATCACGAGACATATCCTCGTGGCGCAGTCAAATTTTGCTCACCTTATCGACTCGGCCAAATTAAAATTGTGACAATTGAAAATTATTTATCACCCCGATTCTGTAAATACTATACAAATCAAGAATATTTTTTCGGACCGGGTCCTATGATTTGGACGGTCGAAACGAAATAAAATAAAGATATACATTACGCTTCAACGAAACGAGAGAACATTAAGCTCGATTCGACCATGCAAGTAGCATTGCGGATATCGAGACTAGCATAAGCGGACTGGAAAATTTATTTTTCATGATGCCATTTGAGAGTTTTGAAAAATTCGAATAACAATCTCTCGCCCCCGTCGAATTTCATTGATGCCACACAATCTGCCACACAATCTCGAGAAAGGGCTGCTTTATATTTGATGTTAAGGAATGCGACAAAAATAGTTATTGGGTCTATCTCAACCTCGTGATATTTTATAATTTTTCGTGCCATACTCGCCATTTGTTTCACCTCTCGAGGTGTCCAAATGTGAATATCGAGACCAGGTTGCTCGTAATCCGATGTTAGGAAATAAAACGAGCATGGACTTCGGGTCCATCTGATCCCTGACATTATTTTATAATTTTTTGTGCTATTCTTGTCCTTTGTTTCACCTCTTAAGGTGTCCAAATGTGAATCTAGAGATCGGGCTGCATGCTATTCGATGTTAGGAAATGAAAAAAACGTAGCTTTTGGTTCCATCTGATCTCTGACATTATTTTATAATTTTTCGTGCTATTCTTGCCATTTGTTTAACCTGTTAAGGTGTTGAAATGTGAATCTCGAGATCGTGCTACTTACTATTCGATGTTAGGAAATGAATCAAACATAGCTTTTGGGTCTATCTGATCCCTAACATTATTATACAATTTTTCGTGCTATTCTCGCTATTTGTTTCACCTCGTAAGGTGTCCAAATGTGAATCTCGTGATCGTGCTGCTTACTATTCGATGTTAGGAAATGAAACAACAATAGCTTTTGGTTCCATCTGATCCCTGACATTATTTTATAATTTTTCGTGCCATTCTTGCCATTTGTTTCACCTCGTAAGGTGTCCAAATGTGAATCTCGAGATCGAGCTGCTCGTAATCTGATGGTACGAAATTAAACAAGCATGGACTTTGATTCCATCTGATCCATGACATTATTTTTTAATTTTTCGTGCTGTACTCGCCATTTGTTTCAACTCTTTAGGTGTCCGGATGTGAATCTCGAGATCGGGCTGTTCATTTTCCGATGTTAGGAAATGGAACAAACATAGCTTTTGGGTCTTTCTGATCCCTAACATTATTTTACAATTTTTCTAGCCGTTCTCGCCATTTGTTTAACCTCTTAAGGTGTTCAAATGTGAATCTCGAGATCGAGCTGCTCGTAATCTGATGGTACGAAATTAAACAAGCATGGACTTTGGTTCCATCTGATCCATAACATTATTTTTCAATTTTTCGTGCCGTACGCGCCATTTGTTTAACCTCGTTAGGTGTCCGAATGTGAATCTCGAGATCGGGCTGTTTATTTTCCGATGTTAGGAAATGAAACAAACATAGCTCTTGGATCTATCTGATCGCTAACATTATTATACAATTTTTCGTTCTATTCTCGGTATTTATTTCACCTCGTAAGGTGTCCAAATGTGAATCTCGAGATCGTGCTGCTTGCTATTCGATGTTAGGAAATGAAAGAAACGTAGCTTTTGGTCACATCTGATCGCTGACATTATTTTGTAATTTTTGTGCCATTCTCGCCATTTGTTTCACCTCGTAAGGTGTCCAAATGTGAATCTCGAGATCGGGCTGCTCGTAATCTGATGGTACGAAATTAAACAAGCATGGACTTTAGTTCCATCTGATCCATGACATTATTTTACAATTTTTCGTGTCATACTCGCCATTTGTTTCACCTCTTTAGGTGTCCGAATGTAAATCCCGAGATTGGGCTGCTCGTAATTCGATGTTAAGAAATAAAACAATTATAGACTTTCGTTCCATCTGATCCCTGACATTATTTTATTATTTTACGTGCCATACTTGCCATTTGTTTAACCTCTTAAGGTGTCCAAATGTGAATCTCGAGATCGTGCCACTTGCTATTCGATGTTAGAAAATGAAACAAACATATTTTTTGGGTCTATCTGATCCCTAACATTATGATACAATTTTTCGTGCTATTCTCGCTATTTGTTTCACCTTGTAAGGTGTTCAAATATGAATCTCGAGATCGTGCTGCTTGCTATTCGATGTAACGAAATGAAACACGCATAGCTTTTGGTTCCATCTGATCCCTGACATTATTTTATAATTTTTCGTGCCATTCTTGCCATTTGTTTCACCTCGTAAGGTGTCCAAATGTGAATCTCGAGATCGGGCTGCTCGTAATCTGATGGTACGAAATTAAACAAGCATGGAATTTGGTTCCATCTGATCTATGACATTATTGTATAATTTTTCGTGCAATACTCGATATTTGTTTCACCTCTTTAGGTGTCCGGATGTGAATCCCGAGATTGGGCTGCTCGTAATTCGATGTTAAGAAACGAAACAATCATGGACTTTGGTTCCATCTGATCCCTGACATTATTTCATAATTTTACGTGCCATACTTGCCAATTATTTTACCTCTTAAGGTGTCCAAATGTGAATCTCGAGATCGTGCTACTTGCTATTCGATGTTAGGAAATAAAACAACCATAGCTTTTGGGTCCATCTGATCCCTAACATTATTATACAATTTTTCGTGCTCTTCTCGCTATTTGTTTCATTTCGTAAGGTGTCCAAATGTGAATCTCGAGATCGTGCTGCTTGCTATTCGATGTTAGAAAATGAAACAAACGTAGCTTTTGATTCCATCTGATCATTATTTTATAATTTTTTATAATTTTTTATAATTTTTTATAACATTATTTTATAATCAAAAAAAAATTTTTTAGTTTTATAATTTATAATTTATAATATTATAATTTTTTAATAATTTTTTATAACATTATTTTATAATTTTTGTGCCATTCTCGCCATTTGTTTCACCTCGTAAGGTGTCCAAATGTGAATTTCGAGATTGGGCTGCTCGTAATCTGATGGTACGAAATTAATTGGGTTCGCAGTGGAAGATGATTTTTTTTATCGTGGTTACCCATGCTCTTTCCCTACTACCGCAATAGATTAAATCAAACACGACAAGGGCATCGTAATTAATGAAATATCGAGTGGATCGGAATCTTGCAATCGGACACTTGGATTTTATTTTGCTCAGTGAGCATTGTAGGACATTTGGTCGTAATTTTTGTCATGTGGAGTAAATCACGAATGCTCACAATTCCCGCTAAAATATACTTCGCAATGGAAAAACAACCACCAACAGCGTTTATTTTCGGTTGTCGTTTTTTTCAAAATAATTTTTAAACTATCAAACCCTTTTTTCACAATTATTTTTTAGTCTAAAGCCCTAGTCCAATCATTTCAACCGTGGTGCCGGACCTATTTCGATAATAAGTCACACAAGTCGATTATAAGTGACAACAAGTCGACCACAAGTCGACAACAAGTCGACAACAAGTCGAAAACAAGTCACTCACAAGTCGACAACAGATCGACAACAAGTTGACAAGACGTTAACAGCAAGTCGACAAGAATACAAACTATCCCCAGATGATACTCTCGAACAAATTTAGCCTGATATCGTTCAACTTCCGCGAGCTGGACATGGGAAAAAAAATCAAAATTGTATCAAATGTTGATAATTTTATCAATCTTTTCGAAATTCTAAATGTTAATGAAAATGTTTTGAAATTTCTCGGAAAAATATTAAATTTATCTGTTAACACTTAATATTTGTAAAATTGTTTTTCACTTTTTACGCTTTCTCTCAATACTATTATTTCACTTTTCATCCAATTTTCACTTTTTTAAATAATATCGCAGCTCTAATTTTTTTTTTTTCATTTTTTCATATTTTTCAACATCACTTTTCAAACACTACGGCTTGGCATGGGTGCGAGAGAGATAGCTGATAATACATTTCTCTCTGTCATTTCGTTCAACTGTCATTTCGGGCCAAGCGACAATAAGCCTCGACAGCCAAGGTAGAGCTTATGTGATGCAACTTCACGCGGCACAGTTCTATTCCACCTTTTCGAATAAAAACGCATTAAAATGCAACTTTTAACATTTTTTTTCTCCATGCAATCTGCGTCGAAAAAAATTTTCCACCAGCGCTTTGTATTCAGAATTAAATAATCTTTATGTTTCAAAAATAAAAATCAACTTGACATTATTTTTCGTCATAACCATTTTTCTGCTTTAAAAACTATAATCATCACATTCACACCGTATTTTTTTTCAAATCGGGATTCGAAAACCATTCAAAAACCGCACCCGAAAAACCCCGATATCACCTCCCAAAACCCTCAAAAAAATACCGTCCACATTATAATGGTCACTGTACATAGACGTTGTCGAATCTCAACCCGTTGGGCTGAGTTATGAGGTTAAGAAAAGCATTGGTCTTGCCACAATTATACGGTCCGCAGATCACTGCACGCACGCTATTTGGTAGCAGAGGTCCATGACGTCGTTTCCCCCACTCCTTTCACACTGCACAAGTTTATCGAAATTCACGACAGATAATTCAACCGGCTGTCTCTTGAACCTCATCTTGATCACAACTGACACGAACTAGTATATGTAAGTAAGATGCTTATAAAGGTTATTCCTAAGTCGTGGATGATTTTCCTTTCGATGCACACGCATGAAAGAAAAGTATCGATAATGAGTAAACAAGACGATTCGAAGAACCCTATAACTCAAAGCTTGGAGGATTTTGCCGAAAAGCAGCATCAACGGTTTCCTCCACCCAACAATACTGGAGTCAACAAAATTGAAGGAAAAGTAAATCATACCCAGGATTCTAGGAACAATTGATTCAGGGCGATACAGTACCGTTGGTGACAAGCGGAAAAAGTATTAGAAACGTGGAGGAAAAAAAGTATAAATACGGCATTTGTAACCTGTAACTTCTTAGTCAAAAACATTCCGTACAATGGTCATGATCATTCAGGAGCGTACGAAGAAACGTGGAAGAGGATTTGTCAACAATCTTATTAATAAACTCCCCGTTGAGTTGCATATACCGGGATATCAGCACTGTGGTCCCTGTACGAAATTAACAGAGACTCGCTCGAGGTGATCCTGATGGTATTAATCCTCTCGACGCGACGCTGCTCGCAAAGAATACGATATCGCATACTCGAAAAATCGGGAAAACCTTTTGGCACGACACGAAGCGGACAAAGTGCTTGCGGAGAAAGCTTGGCAGCGCGTTTTTTCTAAAGACGCGAGTATTCCGGAAAAGTCAGTCGCTTGGGGCGTAAAGCAAACACGATGAAAGCGAAAACGAAGCTCGGTATGGGTGTAGAGCGGGCAAAAATCGGGTGCATAAGAAGATGAATGCAACTTTGAGACCGATTGTCAATGCGGCTAAAACGGAAATGCGAAAGGGCAGGATAGATTCCATCAAATCGGCACTGAAGGGTGCGCGGGATGCTGTGAAAAAGGCAGGTGGTAGGAGCAAAGTCAAATCACCACGTATCCTGCCTGTACCCACGAAAATTGGTGGTTTTCTGCCTTTCCTCATACCCATTTGCACTGGGTTGAGTGTCACTGGAGCTATCGCTAGTGCTGCAGTGGGTATAGCAAAAGCCATAAACGATGCAAGTGCTGCTAAAAGATAATTAATGGGAAGAAGGTAAACGTCACAATGAGATGATCGAAGCTATCGCGTTGGGCAAAGGACTTTACCTGAAACCCTACAAGAAGGGTATTGGCTTGCACTTGAAACCCTACTTGGCTAAAAATGTGTGCTGGGATACATAGTAGAAGTGAATCTTCAACGGACAAGTGGAAAAACGAATCGCAACGGACAAGTGGAAAAACGAATGGCAACGGACAAGTGGAAAAACAAATCGCAACGGACAAGTGGCAAAACGAATGGCAACGGACAAGTGGAAAAACGAATCGAAACGGACAAGTGGCAAAACGAATCGCAACAAAATTTTAACTTAAAATTTTACGGGCAGATTGTTAATGTACTTGTCCAATTTGAAAATCTGCCCGTAAAACTTCAAGTTAAAATTTTGTTGCGATTCGTTTTGTCACTTGTCCGTTGCGATTCGTTTTTCCACTTGTCCGTTGCCATTCGTTTGCCACTTGCCCGTTGCGATTCGTTTTGCCATTTGTCCGTTGCCATTCGTTTTTCCACTTGTCCGTTGAAGTTTCACTTCTACTATGTGGCCCAGCACACATTTCGATTTTTTTTCGCAGGTTTACTGCAAATTATGATTTGGTTAGGTTAGGTACATTTTAATGAATGCATTTTTTATTTAAACATATTTTATTTTATCAAACAAAAAAACTGAATTTAATCCGGAACCAAAAAAAACATCCATAGTCTACTCTAAAATTATACACATACAAAGGAACAATAACAAATGCACATCTTTCGTCATCAATCTTCATTCAGCTCATCTGCGTTATAATCAATGAAAGATACAATCGGCTTATGGTAACTAAAATATGATATAAAAACTTGAGATTCCAATCTAATAATAAATTTTGCAAAAACGGCATCGAGTGTTGTCCCATGTCGAGTTGTAGGTTCTCGTGGGTCGTTGCTTAAATCTAAGAATAGTTTTTCTTTAAAAAATCTACTAACACCCCGTTATATAACACCCCGTCTATATAGAAGTTTCACTCTAAAAATATTTTTCAAAAAAATATATTTCAAAAAAAAATATAAAAAAAAAAATATTCGAACAAAATTACGTTAACAATAAATATATATGTACCTACACACCGCGGAGAATACCAACAGAGCAGCAACCTCTATATATATATGTTGTGTCTGTATAGTGTAATACGCTACACATGCACCGACCATTTTGTTTCCGTCAACACTTTTGTCGTTCGTTGTTGTTTACTTTTGATGTGACTTTCAAAAAACTGAACCGTCGGCAAAGTTTTCTTGTTATTAATTTGTTTCCTTAACAAACTCTCTATTTATTTATTTATTAATACGTTTTTTACACAAACCGCAAATAGAGGCAATGATGCCCAGCCACGTGGAGAGCGGATGTAAGGAAAGAACAGCTGAGCACACGCCGCCGGGACTCTAGCGGATATTACATGCAGAGCATCTGCTCAGCTGTCCCTCCTATCCCCGCTCTTCGCGCGACTGCACATTATATCCATCTAATACAGCCGTTGCCCTCTTTCCGCCGCCACCAGCCTTTCTCTCCCTCCACCGCTGCCGCCTCTCACCAAGCGATATATCGTCTACTCCCTCCACGCGGCCGTAACGCTTTTTCGTGACGGAAAAAATCCTAATACCCCCCGTCTATATAGAAGTTTCACTTCAAAAACGCACAAAGCTACCACACCGAGCTCTCACCGATGCTGATTTGATACGGTACGCCGGAGCTATGAAAATTCCACATTTTCGTGGAGTTTACATGAGAAACGAATTGCCCGAGAATGGACCTCGAAAATATGAATCGGCTAATGTGAATCTCGATGATAAGGATATTCCTGGTACACATTGCGTTGCGTACAAAAAAATCAACGAGGAAGTCATTTACTTTGACAGCTTTAACAATCTTCGGCCACTTCAAGATCTGATATAAACTATTTCAGTATTGGTAGCATTATAAAATATGATCATGAAAGATACCAGAACTGTGACACTATTCTAGGTGGATATTATTTATGCCTGAAATTTTTGAGTGGTCATCTATAATGTGGATTCTCGTGTCCCATGAAGCATCAGTTGAACGTTGTAACGGGAATCTCGGGATTCGCGTCACCCGTCACATACCCGTAACGGTATTCCCGATTCGCCCGGGATGTAGTTGAAGAGAGGGCGTCGACGGCTGGCCAACTCTCGAGTGCCTTCGAAACGTAATCTGAAATAACTGAACTCGACACAAGAACATTTATGGGACCTTGGTTCAGGCTAATTTATTTGTCTTCCTTCGATAGCTCATAATTTCCTCAAACCAGCACCAAATTCATATACGAAATAAATGCGGTAACAACGGAAAATTCGATAGCTGAAAATAAATGCGGTAACAACAGTAAATTCGATGAGTTAAAATAAATTCGGTAACAACGATAACCCCGGAAACAAGAACGTGAAAAGATAGTTCGAAAGTACGATAGCGTGACGATAACGAAAACTAAATTCTATAACTCGAAAACAACGGTAAGATCGAAAACGAGGCAAAAAGATGGCAAAAAGAAGGCAAAAAGAAGGCAAAAAGATAGCTCGAGAACAACGGTAACAGCGATAATGAAACGATAGCAAATTCGGTAACAGGTTGGGAGTTCCCCGAGCGGTGAACCGCTCGGCTCGAGACTCGAGAACAGCGCAGCGAGAGAGCGACTCGAGCAGGTAATTTTCTCGAAAAGATAACGTGGAGAGAGAGGGACACGTACGCGCACGCGTAACACGAACTCGAAGGGCACGTTCCTTTTTTCACTGCAAGTACTGGCAGCGCTGCAAACGCGTTCGGATATACGGTTGCAGCGCGCTGCAAAACTCCTATGACGGCATCAAATCCGCCCGCTTGATGACGTAGTACGCGCTGCGGCTACTGCGGCCAGCACCTAGAGGCATATGCAGTGAAACCAATATTGCGTCAAAATGGGGGCAAATTAGGGCCAAAATTTGTTGAGATACAGCATCGGCGTCACAATTCCTAACCTCCATATCTGTAAACTACTCTTGTGTCATCCTATCTTGAAAGACATGCGTCATTCTAAAAAGCGAACTGTGAACTGTTCCGTTATACAGTGCTGCAAACACCGAATTCTATTTCGGAACAACCGCCGCAGTGCGCTGTAAGCCGCCATATTGTAAGCACTGGCAGTGAAAACAGGCACATACCCAAATATCCTCTCAGCTCCTGACGTCACAGCGAACCCGAGCGCCTTATCTCGAAACATAATAGACCGGCAAATTTAAACGATAACGCTGAACTCAATCGAAGAACAAATATTCTCTTAATGCATAACGTAGAGACGCTGAGATGTTACGGCGCGGTGGGTGGATCCTGTTGCTCGCGATGGTTGCCCATCAAGGGGCCTTCTTCGGGTACGAGAGATCCGGCACTACATATAACTAAACCTACGATGATGGTGTGATCGGGCAATCCGTGGCGGATGGGGGATCGCGGGCCCATACGCCAACGGCCTTCCATACTGAAACGTAACTGAACCTTAAAATGTAACTCAAACCGCCCTTCTCTACCCATACCTCTTCCATGACGCGTCGAGAGTCGCACTCGAACCCCTAGACTCCCTCGGATTACTCTCCTCGAGACCGAGTATACCGGGTGGCTCATTATTTCAGCCCTTATCCACGGTAACTTGGTGTCTAAATGCGTAATGATCCAACAACAAACGAAACTAAAACTTACGATAACGCGAAACTGGAAAACGGACTTACACACTAATTGCTAAAATTATTCCAAATTATTCGAAAATCATCGAAAGACCCTGGTCGGGACGGCCTGTGATGCAAAACCCAAAAATTGCGTCACAACGTTAGCTACCATGAGTAACTCTTCCACCTTGACGCTTTCGGGAACGAGTTCCATACTGGAAGTATACTTACCACCATGCTTGTAAGGGTTAAAGCGATTGGAAAATTTATACCATCATATTCTAACACTGTACTGTACTTGGGATACGAGTTTAGTTGATTTACATTTGTTGTAGCTGGATGTTGGATCTCATGAAAATGAACATGAATATTTTCTTGCCGACGAAGAAATTAATGGAGTTGGAACAGGGTAAAACTTTTCTAGTCTCCGAGCTCAAAAATGTCAACGCCACGTTCGGAGCTAAGATCATCGCGGAACTCAACGCAGAGATTGTCGTATTTTTACCGGCGAGAATCATTAAAATATTGCTGGAAAATAAAAAGAAACTGAAAGAGATGTCACGAGCAGCTACAGAAAATCATCTGTACGTGCGTTATATTGGTAGAATTTTCCACCAGTGTGATTTTTCAAATGTATAATAATATATATAATCGAGTTTTTACTGTCCAACTTTGTATAAGTTTTTAACAATGTCTTATTCTATCACGCAGTACATTTTTCAAATTCGCAACGAACCTGTTCTCCTCTCTCTCATTCTCTCGCCTCTTCGACATTTTCTACATCCATCCCTCCTGTACAGTTTTTCTCGCCTTCAGTCATTCCTTCTTTTTTTTCCTTTCCTTTCTTATTATTGGGTTTTCTCCTTCATTCTGATTCTCTTACATCCTCTCTTACATCTTCCCTCATCCCTCGCTTTTTACATATTTCATCTATCTCTCTAAAGTACTCACATATCCCAATTTGTATTCTTCCACTCGGCATATTTATCATTTCTCCTTTTATCGCACATCCGTCCATTCCCTCCAACCATTCCTCTCCAACCTCTCTCGCCTTCTCAGATACTGTTTCCCTCCCTTTATCGCACACTAGTAAGTGCTCCATCGTCTCCTCATACGCATTGCAAATCCTACATTTCCAATCCATTTCTCCTTTTTTTCCCGCCCTTCCTATATTGCCGCATCTTAATTTTGCCCACATTTCTTTGTCCCTCCCCTTCATACCTTCTTCTGCCCAGTATTTCCAAGGTCTATCTTCGTTCTCTATAATGTGTTTATACATGCTATTATACGTGGAACTTCTTATTTTTTCTTCTTCGTCTCTTAGTATTCTATTTTTTAAGTTTTCCAGACCCTCGTTTATCTTCTCCTTTATTCTCTCATCCTCCCTTCTTTCTCTTATCATCTCTATTAGCTCTTCTATCCCCATTTCCCTTAATACTTTAACTAAATTCGCCCCCCATTTTGACGGCTTTCCGTTTGCAATTGCCCTCACTTCTTCCCTCACACAGATTTTCGGCTATCTTGTCTCCTCCAGTTTTATCACTTCCTTTATGTACCTTAATGCCCTTTCTCTTATCAGGTATTCCATGGATGAAATTCCCAGTTCTCTCTTCCAAATATAACTTGAGGTTGTCCTATTCACTCCTCACGCCATCTTACAATATCTACTCTGTACTCTCTCAAATATTTTTATATCTCCCAACCCCCATATCTCTACTCCATACATCGCTCCTGCTCTCACTATCGAGTCCAATAGGTAAAGCCTGTCTTTCATCGTGTTTCTTCCCGCCCTCCTCCATATTCCCCATACCGTATTCGTCGCCTTTTGTGTTTTCCCAGCTATTCTTTTCCCATGTACCCAAATTGAATTTTTGCTAGGAAACCAGTATCCCAAGTATTTAAATTCCCTTACAATTTCAACCTTTGTCTTATTGATTTCCCATCCCTCCCCTTCTCTTATCTTTCCTCCGTTTCTGAATATCATAATCTTTGTTTTCTGTGAGTTGACTTCCATCTTATTATCCTTCGCCCATTTTTCCAAATCCTTTAGTATGCTTCTTAACCCTTCCGCCGTTTCCGCCACTGCCGCTACATCGTTTGCATATTTTATCGCAAAGATTTTTTCCTTCCCTATTACTAATCCTCCTTCATTTTTTTTCTTCCCATCTCTCCTCCAAATCATCTAAATATAAGTCAAATAGTATCGCGCTCAGTGCACATCCTTGCCTTACTCCCTGTCTTGTTTTAAAGCTTTCTGTGGTTATCTCTTGTGCATGCTTTTGTGCTTTGCTTTTGTATCCTTATATTTTTTCTTTTTTTTCTAATTCTTTATTGTTTCTAATATTCTTCCTCCTATACCTTTTTCTTTCAGCTTTATTATCATTCTTTCCCTGTTTACTCTATCGAATGCCGCTTTAAAGTCTATGAAGGCTACGTATAGTTCCCCTCCCCTTGCTTTCAATTTGTTGTTTATTATGGCATTCAGTGCAAATATTTGGTCTCTCGTTCCCTTTTCTGAATCCCGCTTGACTCTCTTTCAGCTTTTTGCCTTTCTCTATCCACCTGCTTAATCTTTCCGTCATCATCTTTGTTAGTACCTTATACCCTACATCCAATAGCGATACCCCTCTATAGTTTTCTACTCTGTTTACCTCACAATCCTTTAAAATTGGCACCACTCTGGCAATTTCCCACCATTTAGGCATTTTCCTCTCCCTCCATATTTTATTCAAAGCTATTCTCAGCTCCTCCCTTTGCACCTCCGGCAGTACCTTCAGGAATTCTACCACGATCCCATGTTCTCCTGCGGCCTTACCATTTCCCATTTTTCTTAATGAATCTTCTAGTTCTTCCATACTAAATTCTTCGTAAAACTCCTTTTTCTCCTCTTTTTCAATTACCGACACTTGTTCTTCCTTATCCCATACACTTCTCTTCTCTCCTTCTACTGTCAAACCCGTATCCCTGCTCTCTTCACCGTTCAACAATTTCTCGAAATGATCTTTCCATCGTTCTTTTGTTATTCTTCCCCCTACCTTAGCCCTTCCTTTGTTTCTGAACTTATTTAGTGCTTTCCACCACATCGACATATCCTTTGCTTTTCCTACTTCCTCCCATATTTCTCTCCTCCAATTTTCCTTTGCCTCCTTATGTATTTCCTTCAATTTTTTTTCTCTCCACTTCTAGTTCATGCTTCTTCTCCCTGCCGCCTTGCTTCGTGAATTCTTTTAATTTTTCCCATACTCTTTTTCTCTGCTCCGTATATTCTTCGTTGTACCATCTCGGTGGGCCCTTTACTCTCTTTCCCTTTTTTCCACACTTCCTTAGCCCTGCCATTTCCGCCGCCCTCATAATTTTGCCCTTCACTACCTCCCAATCCTCTCCTCCCATGTCCCTCTCATCTGCTTTTTGTATTTCCTCCAAGAACTTCTCGGCTTTTTCTTCCTTCCAAATTAACCTTGCACTATCTTGTTTCTCTTCTTCTTCTTCTTCTTTTTCTTGCTCATCTCCCTCATATTCCCTGCCTCCTATCGCAAATACTATCGGTAAATGGTCGGATTCGATTCTCTCCCTCACCTCCATCCAATTTATTACCCTTGTTTCCCCTCTATCCACCGCAATGATGAAGTCAATAACCGATCCGCAGCATTCCTCACCGCCTCCTACAAAAGTCACTTTCCCTACCTCATCCCCCTTTGTTCTGCCGTTTAACACTTTTAAACCCAGCTCTTCGCACATCCCTAATAATCTTCTGCCTTCCGCATTTATTGTCTTATCCTACGACTCTCTTATTTCCCTCTCTATCTCCTCTATCTCCTCTTCGTTCATCGCTTGCTCGTTTCCTATCCTTGCATTCATATCCCCAACTATTAATACTTTCTCTGCAATTCTTCCTTCTTCTATTATTATTTCCCTCAGCTCATTTCTACTCTTTTCCAGCCGACATTGTTGTAGATCGTAATAATCGAGGTTTTTTCTTTTATTCTGCTGTTGTTCATAAGCAGACCATATTCCCATTTCTTTATCGACCACAATTTTTCAAATTCTTTTTTTATTCCTACCACCTGCCCCCCTTTCGCTCTTCCTTTCTTGACCGCTTTATCTTTATCTGCTGCCAAAAAGTGCCAATCATATTTCTCACTCATTTTTTGTCTCGTTCTCTCCTCATCCTTTTTTTGCACCCATGTTTCCTGCAATATTATCATGTCCATTTTCTCTAGCATCTCCCACGCTTCTCCTATTTTAAATATCCCGCAATATTCCAGCATATTAATTTGAGTTCCTTATTCTCCCCCCTTCTATCTTTCTTCCTTCTTCTTCTTGTAGGCGCCTCCGTTGTCTCCGCTGCTCTCTTCTTTCTTCTTTCTTCTCTCTTGTCCTCATTCTCGATGCCGCATCCCAAGTAGGGTCGAAATACTTGGCCAGTAATGGGCCAGTACCCGTGCCGGGACTGCCAGTACTGGCTATGTACTGGACGCCGACATTGGGCCAGTGCTGGCTTTTATCTAGAATGATAATACCGACCCAGCATTGGCCAACAGTACTGTGCCTGCACTGGCTAGTAGTACTGTGCCTGCACTGGCTAGTAGTACTGGGACTACCCTGGCTAACCAAATTCCAAATGAAAAGCGTGGGTCGAATTAGCATAATAATTGTAGTTTATTATCTAGAAATTAGCAATTAAATCGATGAACGAATTTAAAACTGCTGTTCCATTATCTTTGAAAATACTATGAATTAAAAAAAAAAAAAAATGTCATTGACTGGGATCGAACCCGGTATCCTCCAATCGACGAATTCAGCACTTTCGATCCTCAAATAATTATTTTAAAAAAAAATTAACACTTTCGAGGTTATTTTTTTTTACGAGTGTTTCCGGCTCCGCAGTCCGGACGTTTTTCCGTCGAAATTAATTTTGAGCCTACCTGAGATTTTACCTGAGACCTACCTAACGACCTACTTAACGACCTACCTAACGACCGACACGCTACCACTACGCTATTGATTCCTTTTCATTTTCTTATATTTAAATGGTATTAGTCTACGAGTTCAAATGAAAACGCGCTGTCTTACCGGGCTGGATAGAACAGCGCATGATATTCAGCAAAAAAGTGATATATAGTGAAAAAAATTATTCAATTGTTACTTAACAAATGGGTTTTATAAGAGCTAGGACCATTGAAATTATAAAATTCATGTGTGGAATATTACAAGTGTGATCAGGACAGGATGTTGTAGAAAAAATATAATTTCATGTAATTAATTTACTTAATGCACCTTACTTGACAATTGCATTTCTCAAGATCCATGTATAGTTCAAAAGTAAAAATTGTTATATGGGCTTGTGAGACTATGTGCAAGGCGATAGTATGTGAAAATATTATTTAACCGTTAATTAACAATTGAATTTAATATAACTATAGGGAATTAAAGTTCGAAAAATGATATCTCGAATCTTCATATTCTAAATAGAACAGGATGATGTATACAAAAACTTTCATAATTATATAATTAATTTACCCTTTTGCACGTTAATTAACAAATGTATTTCTGGAGAACCACGTGCGGTGTCAACATCAAGTTTTTTATATAGGCTAGTGAGGCTGTGAACTAGGCGATACTAGACGCGAATTTTCATTTAAATGTTAATTAGCAATTGCGTTTCATAATAATTACGTGGGCAGTTAAATTAGAAAAACTGCGGTATCTTCAATCTTGAGAGTTTTAACAGAACAGAATGATAGATAGCAAAGTTATCATTCTTATTACTAATTTACCGTTTGTACCTTAATTAACAATTATATTTCTCAAGAACCACGTCTATATTCAACATAAAAATTGTTATATAGGCTTGTAAGACTGTTAACAAGGCGATACTAAGTGAAAATGCAATTTAAATATTAATCAACCATTGTGTTTAACAATAATTATGTAACAACAAGTTTCTGTCTTGCAGTCCAAAATATGGAAGTTATTTATTAATTAGCGGTTGAGTTACATTTTTACATAGTTTTTCTTAGTCCATAGTTTTACAAGCCTTTATGTCTTTTTTCATTTTTAAACCACACGTGGTTCTTGAGAAATACGATTGTTAACAAAAGTGCAATTCTCAACCAGCTTTTTCCAGTTGTTGAGAGTTGTACCGGTTCTGAGCCAGTACCGAATAGCCAGTGTTGTGTCTCAACTATTCATCCAGTGCTGGTGCTATACTCAATGACCGGCACTGGCTTTCCGGCAATTGAATTAGTATTAGACCAGTGTACTGGGTGCCCAAGAGTCGGTCTGCCGTAATTATACTAGCATTGGGCCAGTGTTGAAATCACAGTACTGTTTGACCATTGCTTGGACCGGTTCTGAGCCAGTACCGGATAGCCAGTATTGGTGTCTCAACTATTCACCCAGTGCTGGTGCTATACTCAATGACCGGCACTGGCTTTCCGGCAATTGAATTAGTATTGAACCAGTACTGGGTGCCCAAAAATCGGTCTGACGTAACTATACTAGCATTGGGCCAGTGTTGAAATCCCAGTACTGTTTCACCATTGCTGTAACAATATTGGGCCGATAGTGCCAAAATACTGGGCCTGTACTGAATGCCAAGACTTGGTTGCCAGTACTGGCCCAAGGATTGGCCCTGTTGTTAGCTCTGGCGAACCCTACTTGGGATGCCTCGAAAGGGCTGCCTCCCTTCTTCCTATCTTTCCCATAGCTCAAGCCATTCCCACAGCCATTGTTCTTCCCGCATCTTCCCATGTATTTTGTATTTCGTCGTTGTTTGTTTTTTGATGTCTTGTCTGGTCCTTCTTGTTATTTCCTCCAATACCCTTTCTTTCGAGCCTCCTTCGTCCCCCTGGAAATAGACACTTATATTGTTTTTCCTATGTTCCCTCTTGCTTTTCTCTTCTCTCCATTCTTTATCGTGCATCACCTTCGGTTTCTTCTCTTCTTGTTCGCAATCCTCTCTGTGCAGGCTGTGAGATCCGTTGTTGTAGATGTTACAGTTGTTGTTATTGTCCTTCCTCATTCTTTCTCCCCACTTGTTTCTCACCTCTTGCCAATCCTCCCATGGAGCTTCTTTTCTTCTTCTCTTTTCGTCGTAGTTATTCCTCTCGACTCCCAAATGTACTGTCCCTCCTTTTCTCACCCCATTTGCTGTTCTCCCTTTGTTGGTTTCTTCGACTTCCTGTCTTGCCTCACCTGTGAATTCTCTTTTTCTGCGCCCGTCTGCTCCAGTACTCTTCTCTTCTCGCTTTCCGTTCACCCCCCTCAATGTCTCTTCTATCTTCCCCTTCCTGCTTGCCTCCTTATCTTCTTTCTCGCTTAATAGCTTGTTTATTGTCTCTAAGAGACCTCTACGCTCCTTATCCCACTGTTTTCTGTCGCATTCCGCATCACTTCTCCCTGTATCTATCCTCCTCTCCCATTCCCTTCTTTCAATTTGGTGCCTTGCACATTGCTCACATTGTTCTTCCTCTTCCTCTCTACACTCGTCTTTCAGTCTTACCATCTCGCTCGTCCACCACTGTTTTATCTCTTGCACCGACTCACTCACTCTGTCTCTGATCACCTGTTTTAACTCGTTCCGTTCTTTTTTCGCGAATATCCCCTCCTCTCTTATTCTTTGCTCCATATTTTTTCTCGTCTTTTCCTCCGATTCTCTTAAACCACGCAGCCAATCGTATATGCCTTCCATTGTGTCCGGGCCGTCCGTTTTGTACATTATGTATACGATTTCCTTCACTTTTTGTATGTAGTCTTCGTCCGAATCCTCATCATCTTCTTCTTCGCTCTGACTGTCAATATTTCCCACTTCCGCCCCCCCCGTCTTCACTTCGGGTCCCCCTGTCTCCACGCCGCAACCGCTCTGCTCTCGCTCATTTCTCGTCCCTCTCTCTTTCTCTCTCTACTTCGTCGTCATCTGTCTTCTTCTCAATCGTCGCCACTGGTTTCGTCACATCACCTTGTATCTCGACGTTGCCACTGTCTGACTCCGTTACCCCCTCTTCTCTCTCTCTCTCTCTCTCTCTCTCTCTCTCTCTCTCTCTCCTTTGATTTTATACCTCGCACATCTGCACGGGGAAAACTGGTTTGTAGTTCTGACAAATGCTGCCAACGTCGGGGCACTTCAGTCACTTCCACATAGTACCTTTGTTGATTTAACAAAGTATCGCGCTGTTGGATATAGATCTGGCTGCGCGCATGCGCACGAGGCACAAATATCAGTCCATAAGGCACTCTACAGATCTACCTTTGTTGATTTAACAAAGTTTGCCTGGTCAAGTCAACGATTAATGCCTACAAAGATACACGTGGTTGGTTTGATAATCTTACCAATGGCGTGCCAACAAACAAACTCTACCAAGATGAACTTTGTTATAGTGGCGCCGCACGTCGGTCAGATCAACAGATATAGCTGTCAATATAACCAATTATTTTTCCCCGTGTGATAGACTCTTACTCGGCGTGCGTTTCAACCTGTTCCTTGCCCTGAACACCTCACCCGCGCCCGCTGTCTCTTCCCCAATACATGTTAGGAAGCGGTCTATTTTATCGAGTCCCCCGTTTCCGTCCTTACCATCGATCTTCTTTGGTCTCCCCCTGGGCCTTTTTATCGGCTCTGCTCCTCCCTCGCACGTCACGCCATCTGTTGCCTTTTCTTTTAACTCCGTAACCTCGTTCATTTTTCTCTTCTTCCGGACTTCCTGTGCGCCTTTCGCCTCTTTTCCCGTCATACACTTTCTCAACGTGTATAACCTCTAAGCACACCTTCACTCGTCACTTAGTAATTTGCACTCTTCCTTCACTTTCCTTTTAGCCACGAACATTCGCACTGGATCCTCCCTTTTCACTCTCTCGCTCTATCACTTTTCTGCCTTGTCACTTGACTGTACACGTTTGAATCTTTTGCCTTTTATGGAACTCACTCACAGGCTTCCGCACACTACGATCGTCACCGGAAGTCACCGGAAGTGTCTCAACTTTTTGTACACCATATATGGTTTTTTTTGGGGGGGTTTTTTATAGGCCTCCCAACTTCAACATTGAATTTAAAAAGTAATTTTTGGGGTACATATTAAAAAATATTGATTTTCACGAACATTTATGAATTCGTGGGAAAAAAATACGTGACATTAAAAAAAAAAAATTTTTACGACAATTTATATGGAAGATATGGGAATAGTTAATTAAGCCACGCGGGCTTGGGGAATATTGATTCTTATGGGCATTTTTGAAATCGTGGGAAAAAACTACATAAAATGAAAAAAAAAAAAAATTTACGACAATTTATAAAGATGATATGGAAATAGTTAATTAAGCCGCGCGAGGCTTAAAGAATATTGATTTTTATGGGCATTTTTGAATTCGTGAGAAAAAATTACGTGCAATTTTAAAAAAGAAAAACTTTTTACGACAATTTATAAAGGAGATAAGGAAATAGTTAACTAAGCCGCGCGAAAGGAGCCGCGGAGCGAGACGTAGGCCCCCACCACGCCGCCCAGCTGCACCGACGCTGCCATCCGCTATTCCGTGCGCGAGCGACCGAATGCAATCAGGATCTGCCATGAGATTAATGCTCAAAACAGTTTGTATGATATCGAATGTTATGCCTAACACTATTACGAATGCTCACGAGCTTGAATTTCGTGAAAATGTTGATTTTAACAGTAATAAATTAAACAAACCCAAAAATGATTGTATCTCGGCTTGTAATAAAGATATTGAGACTCTTTTTTTTTTAATTACGCGTCTCGCTAAGATCTATGAGAATCTTGAAGAATATTTTACGTAACTCAAATATTTAAGGAGTAACTTCTATTTTTATATAAGCTAAAATTTTATATCCTCGAAAAACATGGTTAAAAAGAAAAAAAAACCATTCTTTGGAGTTAAATCCTGAATGTACATATTGAAAATAACCAGCCTAATTTTTTTGCACCTTGTGGGCCTTGTGGAACAGTTTCTATATCGAAACGCCGGAATTACGAAAATCGGTTATTATTGCTAAACTATATAACATGGCTGGATAAAACTTACCGATATTTCTTCAGGACAGTTTCTTTTAGGTGATGGATGAGTTTCAGAACAGTACTTCATAAATAATCCACGTAAATACAATCAATAAAAAATAAATAAAGTTTTGTTTAACAGTGATTTACCGCCAAATTAATAATTCTACGTGATTTTTTTATAGGACTTATCTTGTAGATTTCATTACGGCGCACATTTTTTGTAGGAAAATTTTTCGATAAATCTCATTCCAAAAATAATAACATCAAAATAGTGACTTTTTGTTTTTTAAACAATTTTTGCGGCCAAAAAACAACTCCTACGATTTGACATTTTTCACAGTACATTCTTTGGGGTCCAAACTACTTAGAAAAAAATCGGCGATTGGGTGGGTCAGTTGAATAGAAGTCGTCCAAATTTATGTACATTCCGACTGGACTAATACTCCGCCCGGCTGTGTTGCAAAACGATCTTCATTCGTAAAAAGCGTGTAAGCTGAATATGTAAGGCAAGATGATTTTTCTCTCGACATTTCGATCGATATCATGGCACATTTTTTACTTGGAAAGTTTTTTATCCGTAATAAATACTACTGTAAGCGACTTCTACATTTTCTTTGTCGAAAAGATTATTATTTCGAACATTCTCGAAATTTTTTCTGCATTTTACTTGAAAATCTCCCCCTTATAACATTCTAGAGTATCGTCGAATGCACCCAGAGAAACGATTTATTAAAATTCAACAAAATTTATTCAACTCAAATAAATTTTTTTTTATATATGAACCTAATGGACTTTTATTTCTGCCAAAGAAATTTATGTGTTTAAAAAATTTATTACTTATGAAGGCTCCATATTGTTTGAAATAAACAAAATTTTATTTGCCCTCAGCAAATGTTTTGTTTGTCCTGAGCAAATGTTTTATTTGTTTTTAATAAATAAATTATTTAAGTGAAGATTGTAGTTTATTGAATAGAAATTACCCATTTATTTGAAAGGTGTGTTGTATTGGTTTATATTAAAAACGAGTTTTTTTTAAACAATTTCAGTTTATTTTTACAAAGCGTAAGGTACAGTTATGCGATACGTATTAAGAAACTTCCTGAGATGCATCGACGTTGAATCTTTTAAATCTATAATACAGAGATTATTTGTACATGTGGATACTAAATTTGACAAACATGAATTACGTACGAATGCGTGTGTTCATCGAAGCCGAGAACTTAAGAGGCTTGATTCTTAGGGCTAACGAAACACATCTGCAAGTTTGAGCAGAATCCATGACCCGGAAGCCTGATACTCTCCTCGTCAGATTAAAATTAAATTCGTTAAGCGCAATCCCTAGTCGCCCACCTCTTTTTTGACAAAAAACCGGCACATTTGGATTATTACCTGACAATGAGCCCACCCTGATAGACCACTGACGTATAATATACGTATATTTTAGGTATATATGTATATGATATGTATACGTCTATGATAGACTTATATTATACGTATATTATACATATATTGAGTGTATATTGTGATGCCATTTAACTGATGTAGTGAAAGAATTTTATATGCGTATATTTTACGTATATTAAACAATAAGCATTTGACATCAAAATATATACATATATTATATGTATAAGGAACATCTACTTGACGATAGAAACGAAGCCGACTGCATTCCTGTCAAACCACGTATTATAGACGTATATTGGACGTGTGTTTTTCAACAATATATCTCCGTGGAATTTTGTACATCTCATATACGTATAATATTCGTTCATTATCTTTCGGTTGTAATTTCCGGATCTGAAGCATATACATATATATATTTAATGTACATACGTACATTGAATATTTATATATATTTATATACAATTATACCTTCAGATCCGGGAATTACAACCGAAAGATAGTGAACGAATATTATACGTATATGAAATGTACAAAATTCCGCGGAGATATTGTTGAAAAACACACGTCCATTATACGTATATAATACGTGATTTTGACAGCAATGCAGTTGGCTTCGTTTCTATCGTCAAGTAGATGTTCCTTATACATATAATATATGTATATAATTTGATGTCAAATGCTTATTGTATAATATACGTAAAATATACGTATACCGAATTGAGATCATGAACCTATATATACATATCTCTCTATAATATAAAGATATATCGCCGCTGCCGCCGCCGCCGCGGCCGCCGCCGCCGCCGCCGCCGCGGCCGCTGTTTCAGGATTTGAGCTTATACCGGGTGTCCAATTTGAAAAGGATGACCAACCCAAACCCAAACCCAAACCCAAACCTAAGTGAGGGCGCGTAGCGCCCTCACTCAGGTTTGGGTTTGGGTTTGGGTTTTGGGTTTGGGTTTAGTCATCCTTTTCAAATTGGACACCCGGTATAAGCTCAAATCCTGAAACAGCGGCGGCGGCGGCGGCGGCGGCGGCGGCGGCGGCGGCGGAGGCGGCGATATATCTTTATAGGAAATCCCAAAAATGGAGGAGAAGGTTGAGGACGATCCATTATTTCTATGTCTCCCAAGCACGTTCGATCTCTTTGCCTTCCGTTCGATATCTGATCTCCTCGCTCGTTCGTTGCTAAGCTCCTGTTTCCCGCTTTTCATTTATTTCTCTTTGCTTCCTTTTTTAAATTGCATGATACTTCATACAGCAGACTCATCTCTATTTCCGATGTCTACTACTTGAAGTTATCATTCTTATCTTCTCCGACACGGCCATCCTGACAATCCACATGTCCCTATGTGGTCCAGCCTGTAAGAAATAAAATTCCCCAGCAGTAACCAGTTCGCCCTTGACAATTTCAGCTTTACTTTAATTAATTATATAGACCAGAATTTTAACTTCAGTTTCAATTTAATATTTATTAACAAGGTACGTCGATTTAATACATTAAGGTTCCTTTTTTTTATTTTTTATTTTTTTTTTAACTCATTAGAACTCAACACACTACTTCTTTTTTTTTTTTTGCTCCTTCCTTTTTTTTTATATTCGTTTCCCTTGAACGAAAAACATTTTCTACCACTTCCCCTGAGTGGCAAATGTTCTCAACCACTTCCCTTGAGTGGCAAACATTCTCAATCACTTCCCTTGAGTAATTTTTAATACATCTTCTACAGAAAGCTGCACACCGCTCGCTCACGATTTCACTTGAAAAATTTCGATTTCGATTGAGCTACGGCTACAACTTTCATCCAAACAATTTGCGTCGATAACCGTGTATTTAGCTTAAATTTTCAAATATCTCCTTATTCTGTATCCAATTCTTCCGGAATGTAACCTTCCGGCATTTTTCTCATACGGTCGTGTGCGTATTTAAATGTACGGTTGGAATTCAAGGCTTTCAAAACATATCGATCTCCTTTCAAAATTTCAATAACTTTATAGGGACCTTTGTACTTTGGATCTAATTTCGTTTGATTTCTTTCTTCATTCTTCAAAAGAATAAATTCGTTTAAAGCAAATTTAATCACTTTTGCCTTTGTTCTATTGAATCTTTCCTTTTCATATTCTGCATTTTTGTTAATATTTTCAATAGCTTGAGTTCTAATCTCGGATAGGTTGTTTACGCATTCTTCCCCGGAAGCAAACATTAGCTCAAGAGGCCTGGCTACTTTTCCTATCATTAGTTCAAGAGGACTAGATTTTGTTACTCGGTTGGTTGTGCAATTGAGTGCCAATTGCACATCGGGTAATGCATCCTGCCAAGAACGGTCACTGGTAGTCTCTACGGTAGTTAGCATATTTTTTAATATGCCCATCACCCGCTCCACCTGACCATTCACGCGTGAACTTCCGGTTGCAATCAAATGCAAGTTGATATTATGGGTTGAACAGAATTCTCGAAATTTCTCATTTGCGAAGCAACGACCCTGATCGGCGATTACGCGAGTAGGTGAGCCAAATAAGGAAATAACTGACTTCAGTGCTTTAATGCTACTGCTCGTATCTATATGCAATGAATGACTAAGGAAAACGAATTTGGTAAAAGCGTCAATTAAAACGAAAACGTATTCTTTCCTATCATTTTTACCACTCATTTTTCCGGTTGCGTCGATGTGAATGGTATGCCAAGGGATTGCGATTTTGGGAATAGGATGTAATTGTGCCTGTATTTTTCCTGAATTTGTTTTGGAGATTTTGCATATTAGACAATTTTCAACGAATTTCCGAACATACTTTGACATTCCCTCGAACCAGAATGAATCATAAATTTTCTCAAGGGTCTTTTCCCATCCTACATGTACTAAAGCATCATGAGTAGCGTTAACAACAGACCATCTGTACGCGCGCGGCAAGATAGGTAGACACCGCGTTTTCCCATGTCTCTGTATTTTACGATAAAGAATCCCAGAACGCAACTCGTATGTTTTTGCTAGTTCATCCTTCAACTGTTCCTCAGTTAAATTTTTAATTAATTTTGAAATTTCTTCATCGCGTTGTTGCTCAGCTAGGAGCCATGTACTTGATAGATTTGTTAAATTGACTTCTTTGTGCTCTGGTTTATTAAAATTTTCTCTCAGTGGATCTGGTACTGGATTTCTAGAAAAAAAGTCTGCATGACTCATCTTTTTTCCATTTCGGTATATTATTTCGAAATCGAATGCTTGGAGAAAATCCCACCATCTATGAACTCTTGGCGTGAGGTCTTTTTTCTTTCTCGAGGATTGTAGAGAGTTACAATCTGTGACGACTAAAAATTTTCGTCCGTATAGAAAGTGCCGGAAATGTTTAACTGCGTTAACGACAGCAAGCGTCTCTAATTCGTACGATTGGTATTTTGTTTCGGCTGGCGAAGTCCGTTTGCTAAAGTAAGCAATAACGCACAATATATTTTCTTTTTTTTGCATTAGAACTGCTCCATAACCTACTGAGCTTGCATCGGTGTGCAATTCAGTAGGGCAATCCGGATCAAATATAGTTAAGACTGGTTCATGGGTAAGAATAGAAATGATTTGTTTTCTAATATTCTCGTGTAGTTCTTTCCATTCAATGTTTCCCTTTGTTACGGAAGTTAGCGCGTATAACGGGGCTGCGATTTGAGAGAACCCTGGAATAAATTGACGAAAGTAAGATGCCAAACCAATAAATTGGCGTAATTGTGTTACCGTTTTGGGAGAGGGTAAATATATTAAGGCCGATATTTTTTTTTTATTAGGTCGAATTTCTCCGTCGCTCACTTCGTAACCAAGGTACTCTACTTTTTGTTTTAGAAAAGAACACTTTTTGACATTCAATGTGAAACCGATATCGGTTAGGACCTTTAACACGAGCTTTAACCTCTCCAGGGCTTCATCCTCGTTAGAAGCAACAATAAGAATATCGTCCATGTAAACAATGACAAATGTATTCGCCAATTCTCCCAAAGCCCGGTAAACGGCTCTCTGGAAAACAGATGGTGCGTTTCGTAGCCCAAATGGCATCGATAAATATTCATACTGTCCATCATGAGTGATGAAAGCTGTATATTCGATTGAATTTTCGTGAATGGGAATCTGATGAAACCCGGATGCCATATCTAAAATAGTAAAATATTTTCCTCCGCGTAGCCTATTTATTTGATCGGAAATTAGTGGTAAGGGAAATCTGTCAGGTACGGTATTATCGTTTAGTTCGCGATAGTCCACACACATTCTATCTGATCCATCCTTTTTCTTCACAAGAAGGATAGGACTAGCGAACGGAGATGAGCTTGGACGAATTACGTTTGCAGTAAGTAAATCTTTGATCTTTTTTTGAACTATTTTTTGCTCGTCATAACTCAATCTATAAGGACGTCTATATACTGTTTTGTTTGGATCTTTTAAGCGAATTTGCATTGGGTCCGTATTGGCAGGCTGCTTTGGAACGCCAGTTATAAAATATTCTCTAAATTCCGTTAGAACTGATAGCAAGCTTTCTTTTATCCCAAAAGGAATGTCAGCTATAATTCTGTCAAAATTTACTTCGTTCAATTCGCTAATCTCACATACTTCTACTCGAGTTTCCTTTTTTAATATCAGTTCGTTAGAAGATACGAGCATGGTCAAACCTTGGCTTAAGATTTCGCGACCAATTGAAATATCGTTTCTCAAATAATGATTTGGCAGAATATGAAAAAGAATTTCCAAAACAATGCCGTCAATGGTTACGTTTGTAAGAATTTGCAAGGTACTATGTACACTTGTTTGTCCAATCCCTGTCATAGTCACGACATTATCGACTCTTTTTCCAGAGAACCTTGACGACACTGATTCTTTTATCAAAGAACATTCAGCTCCAGAGTCAAAATAAAATGAAAAATGCTCACTTGAATGCCGTAAAATGCCAGAAGGTGACTTTACACCGCACAATTCCACACGTCGTTCGATACTGGATCTATCTGGGTTTCTGAATGATGACTTGTTGCTCGTTCCGGGACATTGCGAGGAATAATGACCAGGTTCTTTACACTTGAAGCAGGATATAGGTTTCCTGGTCTCGTTGTTTCTGGGAAATGTGTCCTTGTGATATGTTTGGTTCTGCGTAGTGTCCCTGAAGTTCTCTCTTCTTGAGTAACACACTGATGATTTGTGTCCTATCTTTCCACATGCGAAGCACCTCAATTCGCTGTTAAACGACTTTTCTTTACTTCGTTTTACTTCGGCTTGACCTCGTTCAGTAGGGGGTTCGGAACTCTTCCTCTTCAGATACGATATGACCTTCAATTCTTTTTGAAGTTTATCCCTTGTCTCAATTTCCTCTGTGAAAGCGAGTCGTTGAATTCGTGGTTCGAACTGTGAGACATGGGTAAGAACAAAAGATACTGCTATCTGTTCGGCGGTGAGATCCTTCCATCGGTTCATTAACGAGGTCATTAGGGTTGTAGAATAGGCAGCAATGCATTCTCCTTCTTTCGGCTTTCCTCGGTTCAAATTCATTAGAAAAGCAGCGAGCGTTTCGGGGCATTCGTATCGTAAGGAGAATATTTCTTTAAATTCGGTCCACTTCATTCGAGGAATTGCGTTTTGCGTTAGCCATGACGATGCTTCTCCTTTCATGGCGCGGGTCAACGCATTTATGAGCGACGCTCCTTCTAACGATTGTTCCGCCATACACATTTCAGCGGTTAAAATCCACGCTCGAGTATCGCTCACTTTTCTGGGATCAAATTCGGGTAACTCAATTTTTTTCTCGGTAGGTTTCTTCATTGCTTCGATGATTGACAGGAAATTATTTTGCTGTTGTTGTAAAAGCCTTTGCCATTTTTCTTCGTCGATATTTCTTTCTCTTTGTCGGGAAGTAGATTCACATCCCACTTCTGATGTCGATGGAAATCCCAAAAATGGAGGAGAAGGTTGAGGACGATCCATTATTTCTATGTCTCCCAAGCACGTTCGATCTCTTTGCCTTCCGTTCGATTTCTGATCTCCTCGCTCGTTCGTTGCTAAGCTCCTGTTTCCCGCTTTTCATTTATTTCTCTTTGCTTCCTTTTTTAAATTGCATGATACTTCATACAGCAGACTCATCTCTATTTCCGATGTCTACTACTTGAAGTTATCATTCTTATCTTCTCCGACATATATATATACACTACCGTCCATAAGTATGGGGACACTCGCCCCAGATCCGAGCCACACAAGAAGTTGTATCGCTCTTTGAAAAATGAAGATATCTCAATTTCCCAAGCGGCGTTCTAAAAAGGACATATTTAGCTTCATTTACCTATTTGAGAAAAATTTTGCGATTTTTTTTTAGCCCAGTACGCACTTTGAAAGATGGTCATTTTTTGGCTTTTTTTGGAGGGTGGAAATTTTCCCGCATATCTCGTAAAAAAATTTTTTCAACTTTTTTTCCGTGAAAAACTTGAAGTGGGGAGTACAGCCTTCAATCTTATTTTTTGGAAAATTTTTTACGATTTTTTTTCGCAAAGATATTCAACTTTTTGCAAAAAACGACCATATTTATAAGGAGTAGTTTCACTCTGAAACTACTGGGTTTTCGTATGATTACTAAGAGGGTAAAAAGTTGCATACAATCATTTTGGATGTATCACATTTTTTTCAGAATTAAAAAAACAAATTCGAAAAAAAAAAAATTTTCAAAAATTAAAAAAAAATTTTTTTCAAAATTTTTTCTTAAATCAACGAAATATTTTTTTTATCGCGAAAAATCGGGTCTCTTACTTCAACTACACGGCTTTTTCATCGTCGTTTTGTTTACATTTGTTTCGAACGTCGAGCGGATGCCACGTCTCGTTAAAGCTGTAATCGCAGCGAGAAGTAGCTTTGTCGATTAAAAAGCTATGTAGATGAGGTAAGAGACCCGATTTTTCACGATAAAAAAAATATTTCGTTGATTTAAGAAAAAATTTTGAAAAAAAAAATTTTTTAATTTTTGAAAAAAATTTTTTTTTTCCAATTTGTTTTTTTAATTCTGAAAAAAATGTGACACATCCAAAATGATTGTATGCAACTTTTTACCCTCTTAGTAATTTTACGAAAACCCAGTAGTTTCAGAGTGAAACTACTCCTTATAAATATGGTCGTTTTTTGCAAAAAGTTGAATATCTTTGCGAAAAAAAATCGTAAAAAATTTTCCAAAAAATAAGATTGAAGGCTGTACTCCCCACTTCAAGTTTTTCACGGAAAAAAAGTTGAAAAAATTTTTTTACGAGATATGCGGGAAAATTTCCACCCTCCAAAAAAAGCCAAAAAATGACCATCTTTCAAAGTGCGTACTGGGCTCAAAAAAAATCGCAAAATTTTTCTCAAATAGGTAAATGAAGCTACATATGTCCTTTTTAGAACGCCGCTTGGGAAATTGAGATATCTTCATTTTTCAAAGAGCGATACAACTTCTTGTGTGGCTCGGATCTGGGGCGAGTGTCCCCATACTTATGGACGGTAGTGTATATATAGGGGGACTCCGTCTATCGTCTTAAACGTGATGGCAGCAGAACTGAGTGAGACAGAAAATAGAGGGGCAATGTTCTATCTCTCTTTGCGAAGACTATAGTCAGAGTGAATCAGACAAGTTATGGAATTTTTAGAATTTTGGATCCACCTTATTGGATTCCCCACGTTCAATTTTGTAATTTCTTCAAAAACTGACATGGTTATACTAAAAACGGATTGAAGACGCGACCACCACCATCCCTTGAGTAGCTCCTAACATACAACTGATCATGTGTTCTCTGGCGTGTCAAATACATGATATGAATTACTAAAGTTCATAAACAGTCGATAGCGTAGTGGGTAGCGTGTTAGAAAGATAGGTAGTATAAGTAGGTAGGTCGCAGGTTCGAGTCCCCGTCAAGCAGAATAAAATTCTATCGAGAAATCCGTGCAGAATTTATTTTTTTTTTCAGTGTAACTCTTCTATGACCTATAACAACAACAAAATGCGTATGGAACCGTCAGTAATGTTTTTCGTTTTTGTTTATGTTTTTTAAAAATATTATTGTGCTGTGCGTAGATTTGATGTATTTTCGACGTCTTATATACGTCATTTTTTATGTATTTTCGACGTCTTATATACGTCAAATATACAGATATTAGCCGGACATTTAGCTCTTCAGTATACGTACTAAATACGTCTTACAGACGTCGATGGCGACGTTGTATATACGTATATCAGATGTCAATGTTCTATCTGGGCAGGCGTCGAAAACGCAAAAACGCGAAGGACATAGCGGTGATTTCATTTGATTCAATGCCGAACACATACAATCAAAAACATGTTCGTTTTATGTGAAAATAAAGTATAAACATGGTTTTTACTCTATTATTCACTTTATTCGGATGTCACTTTGTTCCCTTATAAAGTATTTTACATTCGTGGCTCTTTGTGGCTACATAACCTCATTTATGTAGCCGCAGTAAAGTAATACTTACTTTTAAAAACCGAGACATACTCTTCCAAGTTGTTCTTGGCTAAGAAATCGGCCACATCCTGGTCCATCTTTCACTTTTTTCAACACTTTCGAGAAAAGTAACGTCGTATACGTGTATTGCGCGTGCTTGGTCCTCCGATCGTGGGTGAATAGACCGCGAAAAACTACGCGTTCCACGACAGTTGCGTATACTGCCGCATCACGTGAGTGAGCATTTATTTGACTTAAATACATAATTTACTTAACGGAAGTAAATAATTTCAGTTGTGTTACAAGGAGAGTTCTAACTCAAGATCCCTACTACCGACATTTACCGACATTTTAAGCTCAGACACGAACCACTTAGCCGAGACACGAACCCCCCGGGGGGGGGGGCTATCTCGATGAGCCGGAATGCACGGAGCCGATCGGAGGAGGGGGGGGGGGGGGTCTCTAACAACTGGAGGGCACCTAATCTCTCATGGGTCGAGACATTGGGAGGGGGTAGGGGGGGGGGCTAGCTTTGAGGGTGGTATTGGAATGTCGCTGTCTCTGGAAGCGGCGGTGCGCCTAATTTTTCAAGGCGACATTTGATTGACGATTATCAGTTAGACTGGCGTCTCTGCAGGGGGGGCTAGTTTTGAGGGTGGTATTAGAATGCAGCTATTTCTGGCAGCTGCAGTGCAGCTTGTCTTCGCATTGGAATGTTGTTATCTCTAACAAGTAAATAGTGCGTCGGAGCGTTAGACCTTTCAACCGCACACGACGCTACGCTCTTGGGCCAGTGCGTCTGTTTGTCGCAACCTTATCGCTGGTCATAAATCATATCTGGTCGTGTGCCAAAGGTTAGACCGCAGTCTGGAAAAGGTCGAACATGAGGTCATAAAATCTTAGAGGCGCCTATGATAGTGTCTCGCTGATCCTCAGCACCTGAAGGAAAAGCATCGAAATGCCCCTAACAGGTAAGTAGTATATGGACCACTATGGCCACCCCCACTCCTATCCCCTCCACTTTCCCCCGCGCTGGATCTTTAGATATAGCAGCAGTTCTTTTACATACAGGGCTAAGAATAATTTAAAATGGTGCAGATCGCAGGCAGGAATGTCCGTGATCTCTAACAGGTAAATAGCGGACTAGAGCGTTAGATTTTTCAGCCGCCCACGACGCTACTCTCTGCAGGGCTGCCCTTGTAAATTTGAGAGAGGGGGATATGCTTGTCGAGACACGTTAATCTCAGTGTAGCATTTTCGCCGTACCTTTTAAGATAGCATTGGAATGTTGTCATTTCATCGACAGAGTGCACTTTACGTAATCCTTACAATGGCATTGGAATGTCGCCTAGCAGTTAGAATGCTGCGTCTAGTCTTCTGTCACGCCCTCATGGCTCATCATAAATAATTTCTGGTTGCGTACTAGGTGTTCGACCGCAGTCTGGAAAAGGCCGAACATGAGGTCATAAAATCTTAAGTAAATAGCGGACTAGAGCGTTAGACCTTTCAACCACACACGACGCTACCCTCCCGGGCCAGTGCGTCTGTATGTCGCAACCTTATCGCTGGTCATAAATCATACCTGGTCGTGTGCCAAGGGTTAGACCGCAGTCTGGAAAAGGCCAAACATGAGGTCATAAAATCTTAGAGGCGCCTATGATCCGGCTGGTCCTCGGCACCCGAAGGAAAATATCCCTAACAGGTATTCTTCTGATCGAATTTATATAAGCATTTCCCTATCGCACTGACTGGTGCGTGAGCAGATGTAGCGCAAGGTGCTGCGGCAGATCTTTTTTCAAACCGTGATGAAATTGGGACGAAGAGGAGATTGAAAATATGGAAAAGCACGTTCGATTCGATACTCGAGCTCAAATTCACATGATGTATGCATGGGATTCCATTTCGACTTATTGATGTATTTTTTAATCTGTTTGTGATGAATCCCAGATCCTCTCTCCAACGTATAAGATTTTTCACTTCTTCAATATTTTTCAAAAGCAGGAGCAATCGTTCTTTCAGCTCACGTTGCTTGTCTTGCATGTAAACGGTTGCAGTTCAGGCGTGCATCTTGAGCTTATATATGCCTTCCGAATTCCAAACCCCCACTAACTCTCAATTCTAGGACCCAATAGAATTTTCCACACTTTCCTCCGCCCACACTTTGCTGCGACACATTTCACAATTCCGTACAGAGGGTGCAGGGCCATCGATATGAGTCATGATGTGAGGCGTATTCCAATGTTCCATACAAGGCAGATATGACATAATTTCGGCGTCTGCACGAAGATTTTCGGGTAAACGATCATAAAACATATGAATTGATCGACTAAAATATTTTAAAATCATAGGCTTTGTTATATTCTTAAGATCACCCCTTGATAATTCCCACGGATATTTGGCTCCGAGAACGCCATCAGAATATCCGTCCATGTTGATAGCAAGAACGCGACTAAGCGTGTCATAGCGGCATTCCATGAAAATCAAAGCCTCATTTTCCGGCGGTTTGTCACAATATGTAAACACTGTGCAGGCTCAAGCGTGTTCAGACATGCAAGATGGCATCATCCGCTCTCGAAGGTATTGGGAGGGCTCGAAACAGGTCGAAACACGTCGAAGGCGCATATCAGTATACCATTTTCCGTTAAATTTTTTTTCTCCCTCAATACAGATTCAATCAGTTTGCCGCATTTTTCAATTCTTAATCTAAATCGCTCACGATCACGTGCAACTTCTTCCCACCGGCCTCGGCGAGCGGCTCTGTACGCATAATCCCATGCATACATCATGTGAATTTGAGCTCGAGTATCGAATCGAACGTGCTTTTCCATATTTTCAATCTCCTCTTCGTCCCAATTTCATCACGGTTTGAAAAAAGATCTGCCGCAGCACCTTGCGCTACATCTGCTCACGCACCAGTCAGTGCGATAGGGAAATGCTTATATAAATTCGATCAGAAGAATACCTGTTAGGGATATTTTCCTTCGGGTGCCGAGGACCAGCCGGATCATAGGCGCCTCTAAGATTTTATGACCTCATGTTTGGCCTTTTCCAGACTGCGGTCTAACCCTTGGCACACGACCAGGTATGATTTATGACCAGCGATAAGGTTGCGACAAACAGACGCACTGGCCCGGGAGGGTAGCGTCGTGTGTGGTTGAAAGGTCTAACGCTCTAGTCCGCTATTTACTTAAGATTTTATGACCTCATGTTCGGCCTTTTCCAGACTGCGGTCGAACACCTAGTACGCAACCAGAAATTATTTATGATGAGCAATGAGGGCGTGACAGAAGACTAGACGCAGCATTCTAACTGCTAGGCGACATTCCAATGCCATTGTAAGGATTACGTAAAGTGCACTCTGTCGATGAAATGACAACATTCCAATGCTATCTTAAAAGGTACGGCGAAAATGCTACACTGAGATTAACGTGTCTCGACAAGCATATCCCCCTCTCTCAAATTTACAAGGGCAGCCCTGCAGAGAGTAGCGTCGTGGGCGGCTGAAAAATCTAACGCTCTAGTCCGCTATTTACCTGTTAGAGATCACGGACATTCCTGCCTGCGATCTGCACCATTTTAAATTATTCTTAGCCCTGTATGTAAAAGAACTGCTGCTATATCTAAAGATCCAGCGCGGGGGAAAGTGGAGGGGATAGGAGTGGGGGTGGCCATAGTGGTCCATATACTACTTACCTGTTAGGGGCATTTCGATGCTTTTCCTTCAGGTGCTGAGGATCAGCGAGACACTATTGTTACGTCCCGCGACTTTCGGGACTTTTGCATCGATTTGAGATTACTTATATCGTGTAATTCTCAATAAAATTCAATACGAGGAAAGGGACCCGGTCATACGAGAGAAACTTTTTTTTTCTTTGGAGAACTCGGATAGTTCGGGCTGTCTTCGTCGACACGAATATGGTCTCAAGTGAGCATAAATTATCGAGAGGTGACGCCATGGCGACGTCGATATCGCAGCTCCTTATAACAAAACGTCCATCGTCGGGCGTGAAGAAAAACATCCATCGATGCTGAAGAAATCTTTGGCCATGGCATCAGATTACTCAGAAGTGGTGGGCCTTTGTGCACAACGAAAAGCAATGTGCATGGGAAACTAATACAGGCTGAGTGCAAAGTCTTTGCCTTCGTGAGAACCACAGGCGGTCTCTTTGGGTGTGTGTGAGAAGGAAAGCAGGAGAGACAGAGCGTGTATGCCTCATCTAAAGCTAAGTGACCGGTGATCCTCTTTTTCCTTATCCCCGAATGAAGACTTTATGAACTAAATTCCCGAAAGTACGTGAGTGAACGGATGTAAAAATGTAAAATCAAGAATGAGCATGGGTACCTGGGTCAGGTCATCGGTGATGGTAAAGGTGGCGTTAGATTATAGATAATTGCATTTAAATGTTCAATTTTATTTTAAACTAGGTCGGGATTTCCATGAATCGAAATTGGTCGAAGAGATGTGAATTTTTCTTTGAATCTTTGTTGTTTTTCTTTTTTTCTTGCTCCGAAATTATGGGAGGTTTTAGCCTTGTTACGACTTTTTGGGAACGGCGTCTGAAAAAAGTCATCGGATAATTCTCATGGGTGGTCTACATGAGCTCTGCACGTGATCGATAAATTAACGCAGTGGTCGAGTCGAGGAGACTCGATGGAAGAAAGATTTCGACGAAACACCCAATCATCGACGACCAAAATTAAACAAACTTTTGAGAATATCTGTTTATGCTTGGACTGTTATTGGACTCCAATTTAATGAGCACTGAATGTTTATGCTGCACGAAGAGAACCCCGAGTCTATAGCCAAAGAAAGAGAGCAAGCAGCGCTTTGTCCCAAGTCCTGGGATTCGGAAGGCGTATCAACATACGAATCCAAGCTCTCGCCTATGAAGGAGGGGCGACACCAAAATTCGGCATCGAATCCAACAAAGACCCCAAAAGCGTAGCAAGCGCATTATTTAATTAACGTTTTTCTTTTAATTAAAAATGACCAAATTCAAAGATTTCAGGAGATTTCGTAATGCATGGGTAAAGGTTTATGTGGAAATGAAAATTGTGAACGAATCCTTTTCCTATAATAATTACGAGTTTGATGAATGAATGTATGTGTGATAGTTGCGTGACCATGAAGATAGATCTTTCCTGTAATGACAAGTAAGAGAAATGATAAAGCCGGAATCATAAAATTGCACAAGATCCGGAGTATATAAATAAAATTTCAATTGTTATAACAAATGTAGAATCTGAATAACTGGTTTATAATTATGAGAATTTTGAGTAGTTTGGATACGCTAAAATAATTTCCTTTCGTATAATTATTGGAAAGAGTTAATTGTAATCCAAAAGAAATAGCATGTCATACACCATTGCATCAGAACCTCCGCATGGTGAATAATCAAAAAAAGAAATAGGAATAAATGGAATGAGAGAAAAGATCGAACGAAATCCAGAGCGAGAAAGATACAGAGAAACAGAGGAGAAGTTGTCACCGAACGAGAGTACGAATGAGAAAAGACGAATGGAAATGTACGTGTATGTATGTGTGTGTGTGTGTGTGACATCGAGAGCCTATGACGGGTCAACGCGTGGCCCATAGGAGAAGTCAAATGCAAGCATGGTGGGATGAGAAGGAGAGAGTGACCAGAATGAAGAAGAGGGGTTTACTCCTCCGCTGTGTGGAACCTCCAAAACGAGGGATAGAGTGAGTGAGAAAGTAAATACGAAATATGTAAGTATGAGAGAGACAGAGTGAGCGTCTTCATGAAAAGACGGCGTATGTGCGAGAAATTCGTTTTCTGATCATTAGGTAATAATGGAATAATTATTATAAAGGAATGCAGGAGTGAATATTATATTATAAGGATAAATTCGTGTTACTACATTTTCGATTATATAGATTCCGGGGGATTATTGAGGATGCGAGGTGGAGGCGGCGGAGGAGCCTGCAGCGTCTAAGGCGTTTAAGGGCGTACCTCCCCACCGCCGAAACTGAGCCATCCTAGAGGACCCTATATAAGACCGGGTAATGAGCCCGCGGTAAGTCAGAAAAAACCGGAGAAATTCTTACGCGAAATCGTTGTCCGTCGGGTCAGATTATTATCATTTAGCCTCATTTTCATTTTTTTTAGAATTTTTCTCTTGTCTCCGGAATACCGTTTGTAGAGTATTAAGACCATAGACTTGTTTTGTCTTTTGTTTTCCTTCCAAATAAAATTATTGAATCAGTGGAGATTTATAGTATTGAACTTTTCTTTTTCATCGCTTATTTTTCGTTCCGTTTTTCCACGGTTTTCTTTCATCTTCGTCGCGAAATACCATTATCAGCTACGTCGGATTATTCCAATTTGCATCCATCTGTTTGTCATCATATTCGTGTCTCATTGTCATCGGTGCATCATTTCGTCTGCTATTACCATTGTCTGTGTCAATCATCACCGTCGATTTACCTTTGTACCCGTTTCAATCATCAAAGTAGTAAGTATTTTAAAATGTTTTCTCGCATGTGTCAGAATCTATTCATTCGTGTTGCGCGGTGTCTCCGACCCCGGTCGACACCTCAAGACGGCTCGAGGCCCGTAACCGAAACTACCGGGTTACTCACCGTTGAAGATCTATGAAATATTTTCGTCGTTGTTTTCCCTTTTCGCGTTATCCGTTTTGTATTAGATTCCGATTTTTGTGTTAAATTCAGCTTTATGGAAGTTCAGATTTTTGTGTTAAATTCTGTTTTATGGAGATTCAGATTTTTTGTGTTAAATTCAGTTTTATGGAAGTTCAGATTTTTGTGTTAAATTCAGTTTTATGGAGATTCAGATTTTTTGTGTTGAATTCAGTTTTATGGAGATTCAGACTTTTGTGTTTTATGGAAATGCAGATTGTTGTGTTAAATTCAGTTTTGTGAAAATCATCTCAATTAAACTTCAGTTTTGCGAAAAGTGTCTGATCAAAATTATTTTCTCAATTTTATCTTCCTCGTGTTTAAGTTCAATTCTTTGTCCGATTTATTTAACGTCCTTTAAAATTATTTTTATTTTGGTTTTGTGCAATTAGATTATTTCAATGTTCCAAGTAAATCATTCCGAAAACCCGTTCGTGTTTCAATCGATTGTAGGATTATTTTTCGTGCGAATTTATTTTCTCCTAGGAAGTGCTCATGTTTGTAAATTCAGTGAAATATGTGCGAGTTAAATTCATTTGAGTCATTCACGTTTTGTTCCGGAAACTAATGGATCAATAGTGTTTTTTTTGTATTATCCGTGGTTAAATTCATTTTCGGAGATTTTTGAATTTCTTTGAGTGATGAAATTCAATCGAGTCGTGGTTGAGTAAACTCTGTGTTGTTTCTTTGCGTGAGTTGTCCTGTCAAATGACCATGTACCTTTTCCAATTAAAAATAGCTATCGTTGTAGTAGCGGTCATTTTAATACTCGCGATAATTTCGTTTGTCCTTGTAGCTTGCGCGGATAAACCCCAGGAAGCTTATCTTGAGGATGGCCCTGTAGTTTATTTTCTTCCGCGTCAGTGACAGTTTAGTTCCCGTTTTATTCAGAATTTATTTAATGTGATCATACAATTTTTGTCCCTTTATATTACGAGTTTATTTGTCCGATTGTGCCGAATTACAATTTATCAGTCTTTTCCGATGTATCTCGCGAAAATTAAAGAGTTTTGTTCGTGAGATTTTATTTTAATTTGCCATTGTTACCAAATTATGCACTCTCCGCCCATCCTGAGCAATTTTCCGCAAGGTTAGGCTCAAAACAGGGCAATTCCGATTTTATCTCGAATAACGTGTTAAAGGGAAAACCGCGCTTTTCTTGGCCGAGATTTTCAGGACGTAACACTATCATAGGCGCCTCTAAGATTTTATGACCTCATGTTCGACCTTTTCCAGACTGCGGTCTAACCTTTGGCACACGACCAGATATGATTTATGACCAGCGATAAGGTTGCGACAAACAGACGCACTGGCCCAAGAGCGTAGCGTCGTGTGCGGTTGAAAGGTCTAACACTCCGACGCACTATTTACTTGTTAGAGATAACAACATTCCAATGCGAAGACAAGCAGCACTGCAGCTGCCAGAAATAGCTGCATTCTAATACCACCCTCAAAACTAGCCCCCCCTGCAGAGACGCCAGTCTAACTGATAATCGTCAATCAAATGTCGCCTTGAAAAATTAGGCGCACCGCCGCTTCCAGAGACAGCGGCATTCCAATACCACCCTCAAAGCTAGCCCCCCCCTACCCCCTCCCAATGTCTCGACCCATGAGAGATTAGGTGCCCTCCAGTTGTTAGAGACCCCCCCCTCCTCTGATCGGCTCCGTGCATTCCGGCTCATCGAGATAGCCCAGGGGGGGGGGGGGGGGGGGGTTCGTGTCTCGGCTAAGTGGTTCGTGTCTGAGCTAGAAATGTCGGTAGATGTCGGTAGTAGGGATCTTGCGTTGAACTCTCCTTGTAACACTACTAATTTCGTTAAAATACCTATGTGAATAAACGGCTATTTACGGTAAATAATATTTTTCTTTTTTCTCGAATATAATGCTGAAATTGCATCAAATAACATTATACTTTGACATGAAATAAACTTCGTCACTTAAATTGAACAAATATTTCTTTGAATTTAGTAAGAATATACTTAATTCAAACAAATAAATTTTAAATACACTATTTTATTACAATCGAACAAATCTTTTCTCTGGGTGTGTTCCAGAAGAGATCGAACCTTCCGGAATGACCTTTCGGAACCTTCCGGAAAAATCTTTCCATGACCCGCAAATTTCCGATTGAATAAACAATCGCCTCGGAAATCTCCGAAATAAACAAAACGTCCTTCACAGCTGTCGTCGGCATTGTTCGAGATCCCCCTTCGCAGCACTTCACTGGAGTTTGAGCCGCCATCTCCTCAGAATGTCAAGGATTTCTTCCCGATTCCTGATTCCTGGTATCCCGATTCCTGGTATCCCGCTGCTTAGGAGCGGCCGGTATCCCGCGATTCCCAGGAAACGCGCTGTAGCCGAATACGCACGGCGGCCGGATACGTGTGGCCATCCCAACCTCCCGTTTCATGAACGTCGACCGAGTGGGTTGGGTTTGGGTTGAACCGGACACGAACCGCCGGTTGGGTTAGCCTGAACACGAACCACAGGAATCTACCTTACCGACCGATCTGAGTTCGGCAATGTGATGCGTCCGGCCTAGCTTATCTACTGCTTGCGAAAAGGCTCGCGAATGCACAACAATGCTCGCGAACAGGCTCGCAAATGCACGCGAACGCTCGCGAACGGGCTCGCCGTTGCTCCCGAACAGGCTCACGAATGTCCGCGAATGTGCGCGAATGCTCGCTAACAGGCTGGCGAATGGTCGCTAACGCTTGTGAACAGTCTCGCGAACAGGCCCCTGGCACTCAGTGCTTTTCGGTGTCCCCCTTATTGATGCCGTTTACCCAGATGGCGCTGGCAGTAACCTGTCCGCGCGCATTATGAACATTACACAACGTGAAATCCCAATTACGCACTCGTTATACGATTCATTACACCAATGTTTACCGAGAAGGTTGGCATGGAATTTTGCTTCGCCTAAAATTCTCATCTCGTATTTAATGTGATTACAGGGGATAATTTGTAAAATATAAGCGTCGTGATTCTGTAGGGCTTCAATAATAAAATTATTCTGAATAAAGAAACAATAAATAAGCTCAATAAAGAATAAATATCTTACTAAAGTGGTTTAATCCTAGAGATGACTCAAGAGCGTAATAAAAAGAAAAATAGAGAAAGTGATACTTTTATTTATCTAATATTTTTTTTCGTAAATTCCAGTCAATTAAATTTACTAGTAGATCTTGTGTTCGGAAATTTTTAATATGCGATTATTAACACAGCTCATGGACCAACAAAATTTATATCAAGGAAAGTATCCGTTTTAGCCCTCAATACCATAAATACATTTTGTACATTAATTTGGTTGGTTTCTGAAAAAAAAACACTAGAGGTGAAGAAAAATGATCGTGCCAAAAAATTATTATTATAACAATGTGCTATTATTTTATAGTTTTTTTATTAATATAATAATTTATAATAATTTTACGAATCACCTCTTATCACATGGAATAAGAGATGAAAATCACACGATATGAGAAATCTATATTTGAAAATACAATTCCTTGGGAACTTACTGGACACAGCTATAAACAAAAATGAAGGAAAGGACACTCGGTGGTGTTCAATGATTAAGACGAGGGGTTAAAAAAATAACTTTATTCCAATTAAAATGCTTCGTATCATTATGTTGGACAATGCTTTGCCATTTTTTTTTTAATTGATTGTTTTTCTTGGTTTCTAAATTTAATCTCGTAGCATACTGTTGCATTCTTATTCTTACAAAATAATGGATAATATGAAACATGACCTCTGTTGCATGAAGTGTACAGGGAAAAGACAAGCGATCGGAATTCACAGTGATACCCTAGCGGGAAAAGCAACCGAACAGATAACGGTTGCTTTGTACAAAAAAGCATCTATCAAAGTATGCAGTCTTTTTTCTCTACGGGCTGTACGGACAAAAGTTTTGCCGAATAAAAATTAAAAAATCCCAATTTTTCATTGAGTTTAAGCTCAACGGAGAACTGGGATTTTTTTACTTCTTATTTGGAAAAACTTTTTTGTCCATAGAGTCTAAAAAAAAATATTTTTTGTCCATTGAGCTTGAACTTAACGGAGAAGTGCGATTTTTTTCTCTACGGACTCTATGGACGAAAAAGATTATTTTTCCGACTCTATGGACGGAAAAGTTTTTCAAAATAAGAAATAAAATAATCCCACGAGAACCGGGATTTTTTAATTTTTTTTATTTCTTATTTGTCCGTAGAGTCTGAAAAAGAATCTTTTCTGTCCATTGAGCTTGAACTCAACGGAGAAGTGGCATTTTTTTCTGTACGGACTCTACGCACAAAAAAGATTCTTTTTCAGACTCGATGGACAAAAAAGTTTTGCAAAATAAGAAATAAAAAAAATCCCACGAGAACTGGGATTTTTTAATTTTTTAATTTATTATTTGGCAAAACTTTTTTGTCCGTAGAGTCAGAAAAATAATCTTTTCTGTCCGTTGAGCTTAAACTCAACGGAGAGGGGGGATTTTTTTTCTACGGACAAAAAGTTTTGTCAAATAAGAAATAAAAAAATTAAAAAATCCAAGTTATCTGTTGAGTTTAAGCTCAACGGAGAACTTGTACAAAGCAACCGGTATAAAAATGAAGGGAAGGTTTCATATAAGAATCTAGTCACATGCCCACAAAATTCGGCATTCCTTAATATTGTTTCTAAAAGCTATACTACGTTATAAGCTAATCAAGTTCACTTTAAAAAATTTTTTTCACACTCATTGAAACAATATTTACACTTTAATTATATTAATATTTAAATAACGATTCACTTTTAAATTATACACTTGTCTAAGCGAAGATGCGCTTTGGTGAGGTTATGCTCGTTACGCATGCCTCAAAACAACCGGACTAGATGACTACCAGCGCCTCTGGCGGAAAACTATAAATAAGGGGGACACCAGAATATACGGGAAAGAGACCCAGTGCCAGGGGGCTGCTCGCGAATGATCGCAAATGTCTGGGAATGCACGTCAATGCTCGCGAACAGTCTCGCGGATGGTCGCGAATGCTTATGAACGCTCGCGAATGGTCGCGAATGCTTGCGAACGGGCTCGCGAACGCTCGCAAATGGTCGCGACCAGGCTTGCGAATGGTTGCGAATGTTCGGAAATGCACGTGAATGCTCGCGAATAAGCTCGCGAATGCTCGTGAATCCCCGCGATCAGGCTCGCAAATGTACGAGAACAGGCTCGCAAATGTACGAAAACAGGTGCGCCAATACTCGCGAACGCTCGCGAACCGGCTCGCGAATAGGCTTGCAAATGCTCGCGAATGTACGCCCACAAGAAGGCGAATGCTCACGAATGCACGCGAACGCTCGCGAACAAGCTTACAAATACTCGCGAATGCACGCGAACGCTCGTGCACAGGACCGCGATAGGCTCGCGAACAAAATAATTCATATTTCAATAAGCCCGAAATTTTGGTACAAAAAGGCGAGGAGCCTGTACACTGTACATTTGACCACTGCAGAAATAAGCAATTATTTGTTTGAATTTTCCAGGGTTTTTTTTTTTTTGTACAAAAAAAACCCGAGAATCACAAGAAAAATTTGTTTTCATTTCCGCCTCGTTCAACTGTACAGACATATTGTTTTTCGCTACCAAAATTTCGGATTCTTTGAAACAATTATTATGTTGCTATCGAAACTATTGGATCCCAGTGCTGATCGGTTTTCTAGTTCGTCTGTACGAAAAAAAAAACCCGGGTCAAACAAAAAAATTTTTTTACTCATTCATGCCTCTTTTAAATGAACAGACTTCTTGTTTTTCGCTACCAGTACTTTGAATTTTTAGAACAACTATTATTTTGCTCTCGAAACTATTGAATCTCAGTGTTCATAGGTTTTATAGCTCATCTGTACGAAAAAAAAACCCAGGCGGAACGAAAAAAAAATTCTCATTTCTGCGTTGGTTAAATGTACAGGCTTCCTTGCCGTTCGCTACCAAAATTTCGAATTTTTTGAAATATTTATCATTTTACCCCGAAAACTATTGGATCCCCGTGTCGATCGCTTTTATAGTTCGTCTGCACCAAAAAAATCCCAGGCGTAACGAAAAAAAGTTTTCTCGTTTCTCGCTCGTATCGTTCAAATGCGCAGAATGTTTGCCTTTGAATATCACCGACGTCGCCCGACGCCGTGCAAGACTATCCAGCATTTACATTGACGTTTGACGGATTTTCGGGATTCTGTCCCAGACTTGTCCATCCGGGATTTATTCTCTATCCCCATATTTACCGTATGTTGGCCAAACCATCTGTTGATAAAAAAACATAATCAATTGAAATTCAACTATTTCTTCTCTAGTGTGTAATTAATCCAAAGCGATGAAGATTTTTGGAGTAGAAACATGAATTGGTCGACGATTGGGAAACAAAACAATTATCTGCTCATGAAATTCAGCAATTTTACAAATTTTAATAATCCGTTTTAATTCCTATGGACAAAAACATCCTCAATTTTGAATCCCTATACATTATTTTCCATGCCCTGGTTCATTCGCTCTTTCCTTCTGTCTTCTGTCTTTCAGAAGTATTCCTTCTGTCGATAATGCTAGGAAAATTTATATCCAAAGTCCAGGAATATTCGAGGAAAAATATGGATATTGATCCTGCTGTTTGCTTTAATTTAACGTTTCTACCTTCCGCCTTCTGTCTGTCAGAAGTATTCCTTCTGTCGATAATGCTAGGAAAATTAATATTCAAAGTCCAGGAATATTCGAGGAAAAATATGGATATTGATCCTGTTGTTTGCTTTAATTTGACGTTTCTGCCTTCTGCCTTCTGTCTGTCAGAAGTATTCCTTCTGTCAATAATGCTAGGAATATTAATATCCAAAGTCCAGGAATATTCGAGGAAAAATATGGATATTGTTCCTGTTGTTTGCTTTAATTTAACGTTTTCCTGTACAGTCTCATTCGTCAAATTATTATGATCTACACTGTTAAAAATGTTATGAAATTTACAATACTTTACTGTACCAAAGTAATTGAAATTTACAAACATGGTATATGAAACGTAAATTCATACCATCGCATCGCTAAATTAATAGAGTGATATTAATTTTAATATACTATGGGAATTTAATATACACAAGTTTGAATACTGAAAACTCGTAAACTAATTTTTCGAATACGTTATGTAATGCTACAATTTTTGTTATAATAATCAAAATTCTTGTATATGAACTCATTTATCAGTAACGATGTATTAATTACAAAAACAAGACAACTTTGAATTTTAATTGCAACCGAATGAAAAATACAATGTACGTGAAAATGAATATTACGATACGTACAATACATCTGCAATAATTGTCTTTTAAAATTGTGAAGCAAAACTGAAATCGAAATTTCATATACAATAAATTCTAAATTACAAAATCTAATATGGTCGATCCACTATAGTGGATCGAAAATTTTGAAAATGCCATGTTATCAAATTTTGATCGAACTTTCTATTTGATTGTTTTGAGGTCACTGAACACAGATTTGAGATAAGGATTACGTGCATGCGTACGCGTGTGTGTGTGCATTCACGTTCATGTATGTGGGAAAGTGTGCTGTGTGTGTGCATGCGGCCACACCGGTACGTACGTGCATGCGCGCGCGTGCGCGCGTATGTGTGTGTGTGTGTGTGTGTGTGTGTGTGTGTGTGTGTGCGTGCGTGTGTGTGCGCGTGTGTGTGTGTGTGTGTGTGCGCGTGCATGCGTGTGCGTGCGCGCGTGCGTGTGTGTGTGTGTGTGTGTGTGTGCACGCGCGCGTGTCTGTGTGTGTGTGTCTGTGCGTGCGTCATGTGCATGCACGCGCGCGCGCACGTTCATGCGTGTGTGTGTGTGTGTTGTAATTTTGACGTCAAATTCATGTTCAGTAACCCGAAAAACCCCTATATGTAGAGTTAAATCGAAATCTGACAAGTCATGTCATTCTAAGAATTCTCGAGCCACCCCTATGGATCCGTCATGATGCATTTTTTAATTTTGACCTCAAATTTGTGTTTACCAACCAAAAAAAAACTCCTGAATAGATAATTAGAGTGAACCTGACAAGTTATGGCATTTTTAGAATTTTCAATCCACCATATTGGATTCGTCACGTTTAATTTTGTTATTGCTTCCAAAACCAACATGATTATACTAAATAAAGGGTTGAACACGCTACGACCGCTATTCCTTGAGTAGCTCCCAACATACAACTGATCAAGTGTTCTCTGGCGTGTCAAATACATGATATGAATGACCAAAGTTCATAAGCAGTCGATAGCGTAGTGGGTAGCGTATTAGGTACATAGGTAGGGTAGGTAGGTAGGTCGCAGGTTCGAGTCCCGGTCGAGGAGAAAAAAAATTCTGTCGAGAAATCCGTGCATGATTTTTTTTTTTTCCAGTGTAACCCTCCATGACCTCTAGCAACCACGAAATATGCGCTTGTAACTATTTTTCAAGTGATATATTAAGTATTTGTTCAAATTTTGCTACAAAAAATATTAGCAAACATTTATTAATTTTCATGAACGTTGAACTGAAAATTCAATCAAGACTGCGTATACGTTTCAAATGCACAAGTGTACTGATATTCCATGCGGTAATATTATTTTTAATATACATGGTAGTACATTTAATATACATCCCTATATGGATATCAGTAAATGTGTCTTGATTTTACTAAAGTTTAAGGGGAAAATTCCTACAAAGGTTATAACTTTTCAATCTATTTGTGTAGTAATATCACTGCTCGATACCTTCACTTTTACAATACGAGTATTGTAATATTAAGTACCGTATTTGAAATTTCATAAGCGGTATCCGCATAAAAACTTCCTATACATGTGTATTAATTTTCATACAGAAACTTTTTACAGTGTAGGTAATGCTAGAAATTTCATATTTCTTCAACGTTATCAATTCAAATGCATCTCTGCCTAGTTGAAATGATCTATAATGAGCTAATGGAAGCGTGCGATATGAAATAGAAGATTTTAAGGAATCGGATCTGGGTGATTTTGCAAATTTCAAAGATTAGGAAAGGAGATATTTGATCTTGCAGGCAGCATTCCTTATTTTTTTTTTTTCATTCCCTGTTCATCTCTCCTTTTCCATCAACTATTGTCCATCTACAAATTTTTCATCCTGTATACACTTGTATCTCCTTCTACCTGGCCATCACGTTCAATCTCCTATTGTCAATCTATTTTTTTCTTCACCTATTATTCATCCTTTTTTATCCCTAATTTCCATTCCCCAATTTATATCAATTATTGTCCATCCAAAGAATTTTACCCTGTAAATGTGCATCTCTTATTACCTATTAGCTATCACGTTTGATCTTCTATTTTCCATCTATTTTTCTTCATCCCCTATTGCTTATCCCGAATTTCCATTCTCCATTTTCCATCAATTATTGTCCATAGAAAAAATTTTTATCCTGTTAATTTGCATCTCCCATTACCCATCCATCAGGTTTAATCCCCTATTATCCATCTATTATTCTTCATCCACTATTGTTCATCCCTAATTTTCATCCCCTATTTTCCATCAACTATCGTCCATCCACAATTTTTTCATCCTGTAAATTTGCATCTCCTACTACCTAGCCATCACGTTTATACAGTAGAACCTCGATTATCCGAACTCCCACTATCCGAACCCTCCGTTATCCGAACGTATACTTGCTTTATTCGAACGTTCTATTATCCGAACCATGGCACGATTTTTTTTTTTTTTTTACAATAAAAATGCCTTTTTTGTTTGTTTTTCGTTCGAAATGCTGCTCGTCCGATGTTTTCGACGTTCGTTCGACAGAAGTACTCTTAAACGAAAAAAAAACGAGCTTCGTTATGCTCGAAGACAAATTAATTTCGCAAGGGGTCATTAAGAATTGCTACAAAGATACGTATCGTTGATAAAATTTTAAATTCACACGGAATAAAACTTGGCTGAATAATTTATAAAAGTTTGCTATTAGAGATAAATACAATGGCATCGTCGTGTTCCATGCAAGACTTCTGATTCTTGTTTTTTTTCCTTCTGTTCAATAATAATTTATCCAAGCGACTTTGTCGTTAAAAAGTGAATACTACGAATATTACCCGAGAGCGTTACAAATGTATGAAAAAATATATATTTTAGATTGGTTGAAGAAAAAAAAAAATAAACATGATTCCGAGATAATTTGTTGTACGTCCGTAATATCAATTTCTTTTTGAACGAATAAACCGCGAAAAAACGCGTAGCTTCCATACGGCAGCCAAAGATTCAGCAATTTATGATAAAAAAGCCTGAAATTAAACACTAAATTTTTATGAAGGCATATATTACTGTTTTGTTTTAAATATATAATTGAAATACACAAGCATAATGTTAAATTGCTCAAAATATCTGCCCGTCTTTCTTATTTTTCCCATTTGCAATATGTAAGACCGCTATCTACGACAACGCATTTCTATTATCCGAACTTTCGATAATCCGAACTAGGCCCGGTCCCGACGGGTTCGGATAATCGAGGCTCTACTGTACTTCTATTATCTATCCCCTACTGTTTATCCCAAATTTTCGTCCCCCATTGTCCATCAACCGTTGTCGATCCAAAATTTTTTGTTCCTGAATATTTGCATCGCATTAAATCTTCTATTTTCCATCTATTATTTTCCATCCTTTATTGTCCATCTATTACTTTTCATCCCCTACTTTCCATAAGGGTCCATTTACGATTTTTTATCGCCTATTTCTCCCTATCCGTTGCCGATTCACTATTCTCCATTCTCTACATTTTTCATCTCCTATTTTTTCCCACCCTCGCAACCATCACGTGGCTCCATCTGCTCGCTCCTTGCGATGGCGCATAGCGTGTCGCGTCCCCGTCATGTTTCCTACGACTCAGAGGTCGCGTCTCGTGTGACCCGCGATGACCGTTTGGGGTTGCTCGTGAAACTAGTAACCTCCCCCTCTCCTGCCCTAGCCCGTCAAAAATCCATCTGACGAATATACAATAGTGAATTCGTCGTTGATCGTTCGCGGTGGCCACGGGACATCATTATAAAAATAAAAAAAAGAGTGGCTTGCCACCGTGATCGGGTGATTGTAGTAGAAAAATGTCGAGATAACTCGATATATCTTAAGAAGAGAGTGATTATATTGTAAATGAGAGAGTGCCGGTGAGAAGCCATGATGCGCAATCCCCGATGGAACCGATAACAACGAGAGCGATGGGTCTCCTTGTCAGCTAAGGCCTGTCAATAACATGTGAGTAATTGACTTTGTCTCGTCGATTTACGATAAATTTTTTCCTTGTTAGTACATTAGTTCGTTTCATCCCTGTCTGTCAATGCATGCGAGAAAATTAATGCGACAAATATCGGCGCAGTTGCCGAGAAATTTGGCGGGCTTAAACGCGCATACTCCAGATACCGCTTATTATTATTTTTTTTTAAATCAATAATAGCGAGCTACGTAAAACCACGTGCCACATATCACGCGATTAAAGTCTGCGATTCATGATGGATTAAAATAATTTTTATTATGAAAATTTCACATGGACTTTTTTCTCAAATGAATGAAAATTGAAATTGTAATTTAGATTTAAAAAAAATATATGACAGAATTTGATAAACGATCTTTGACTATTCTTTTCTTCATAGTATATATATGACGGAAAAATTATTCGAAAGATTCGTGCTTACGACATATACGGAAATAAACTATATTTTTTATTATACAACATAAAGTTCCATGTCTTCGGAGGATTAATTAAAATTATTAATACTAAATTAATTTTATAACCCGACCGATGTAATCGAGCCCTGTCACTTTGTCCAGACATATATCGTCGTGAGGGGCAAAGATTTATTCTAGAAAGCAGATTTATCGAACTATCAGGATTGTTTTATATATATTTTTTTTCATTCAACGAATATCACCGATGGTTAATTTGATCCTCGATAAAATCCTTCGTTTTTTGCATTTTCTACATCTTTTCTACATCTTCGGGACTTCGGGTCTATATAAGTGACTCGAGAGGTTTTTCACAGCCTTTTAAGTTTTTTGAATCTCAACGAACTTTACTGTTTTTTTTTTACACGACGCCAGAATGTAAGGAATTTAAATGTTTAAAGACAAAAAGGTCTCAATGATAATAGGTAAATTTATAAAGAAACATTTTTGAAAAAAATTCATAAGGAATTTTTCATTTGGGTCATTTTGACCCAAAGATGTTGATGAGGGTTAATCAAATAAAAATGACCTTCGTAAACGATAATCTGACGAAAAATTAAGTATTTGTTAGTTATTGCCATTACAAGATTAATTATTTGTAAGAGTATAATTTTTTTATGCTCATTTGATTCGATTGTGTTGCGACTTCACATTGGAAAAGCAGGCTTATTGCCTTTCCGTGGTAGAATTAATCAAAATTTAAATTATTGGTGTAATTTTCTTTTTCTTTTCTGGTAAGCATATAATAATTGAAATTCTCGCAAAACAAAAATGTATGCAATGTACTAGAATCTCCATTATTTCGATTATTTTTGATCGACATTTGAAGCTCGAAATATCTAGATAGGAATATGCCATGGAGATCAGTAAATTTTTTTAATCATTTTTATATCGAGAAATTCGCAGGTTGTACCCAATAATTGGGCGTATAACGATGACGCACAAGCCCATTTTATGACGTTCATAGAGATATTCCAAAAGCCAATATTAAATTTATGAGCCGTTCCTATATCCGTATACGACTGGGAAAATCGAGTTCATCGGCCAGTTACCTTTATACGCCCGGTTTCCATCCACCCTAATGACGTTATCGATCTCACCACTAGCCGCTTCAACTATAGCCCTCTTCTTGTCTATTTCTATCCGAGGCTGATGTATATCATACACACGCGTACATATATTGTGCATGTTATGAAAAATTAATTTCCCATTATTGACAAAAAACGGCTTCGTGAGAATTTTATCGTTAAAATAGTAAAAACATAATCGGTCAATTATTTCAACAAAATCCAATGGCTGTTTCAATGAAATCCATGCTTGTTTTAATTAAACCGTTTGTTCTTTCAATCGATCTGTTCGAAATTTTCATGTATCACCCATTCATTAGTAAAAATTTTAAAAACACTAATGAAATGAATTCTAAATTAAAAAAAAATATTGATATTTACAATCCTGACTTGTAATACACCGTGTGTTCCTGGCTGTGAAAAACAATTAGTGAGGTCGATCATCAACTAAGTCCTGATCAAATCTTGAAATGATAATTTTTTTTTAAAGGCAATTGACGCTGTCGGCGCCAGTAGAGAAACAGGGCCGGTTCTAGCCCAAGATCCCTACTACCGGCATTTACCGACATTTTTAGCTCAGACACGAACCACTTAGCCGAGACACGAACCGGAGGGGGGAGGGGGGATCTTGAAGAGCCGGAATGCATTTAGACGATCTACGGGGGGGGGGGGGGGGGCTAGCTTTGAGGGTGGTATTAGAATGCCGCTATTTCTGACAGCTGCAGTGCAGCTTGTTTTTCATGTTGGCATTAGAATATCGCTATCTCTAACAGGTAAATAGCGGGCCGGAGCATTAGATCTTTCAACCACACACACGACACTACCCTCCTGGACCGGCGCATCTCTTTGTCGCAACCTTATCGCTTGTCATAAATCATATCTGGTCGTGTGCTAAGGGTCAGACCGCAGTCTGGTAAAGGCCGAATATGAGGTCATAAAATCTTAGAGGCGCCTATGATAGTGTTTGGCTGGTCCTCGGCACCCGAAGGAACAGCGTTGAAAATATCCTTAACAGGTATTCTTCTGACCGCATTAATATAAGCGTTTCCCTATCACTGACTGGTGCGTGAGCAGATGTAGCGCAGGGTGTTGCGACAGATCTTTTTTCAAACCGCGATGAAATTGGGACGAAGAGTAGATTGAAAATATGGAAAAGCACGTTCGATTTGATACTCCAGTTTAAATTCATGTGATGTATGCTTGGGATTATGCGTACAGAGCCGCTCGCCGAGGCCGGTGGCAAGAAGTTGCACGTGATCGTGAGCGATTTAGATTAAGAATGAAAAATTGTGGCAAACTGATTCAATCTGTATTGATGGATAAAAAATTTAACGGAAAATGCAATACACGCTTGCGCCTGCGCAATGTTTGAAAAGAAGCAGTGAGCTAGCACCAAGATGGGAAGAAGTTGCACGTGATCGTGAGCGATTTAGATTAAGAATTTAAAAATGCGTCAAACTGATTGAATCAGTATTGATGGAGAAAAAAATTTAACGGAAAATGATATACTAATATGCGTCATCGACGTGTTTCAACGTGTTTCAAACCCTCGAGTCTTTGAGAGCGGATGATGCCATATTGCATGTCTGAACACGCTTGAGCCTGCACAGTGGTGGATATACGTGCAAAGTGCCGACTATGACGCCAGATATTTTGACAAACCGTCGGAAAATGAGGCTTTGATGTTCATGGAATGCCCCTATGAGGCGCTTAGTCGCTTTCTTGCTATCAGCATGGATGGAGAAAGAAAAGCGTTCAAGTGTCCCTATTCTTCTGGCCGATATATATAAGCGTTTCCCCATCACTAGCTTACATTTTCTCCCGTGCATTTAAACAAATATTATCGGTCGGAAAAAAAATGGATTCGAAAATGTGTAAGAAGACTGTCGCGCTTATGGAGGAGGCATTTTCCATAATTAGAAAAAAATCTAGACCAGCTTCAGTGCAAAAATGCATAACGTTCAGTGATAAACATGTGAAGATTTTGGGCAAAGTGATACGTGCAAACGTTCCGACAATAGGTGAAAAAATTCGTATTCAGACAACAATAGCGACATTGATGTCGCTAAGTGAAAAGCTGAAAAAATGCGGGCTGGTGCTGTGAAAAGTGACAAGGTGCGGTGGAGGGACATGGACACTGCGTTTAAGAAAAGAATTAGGACTGGAGTGGTTATCAATCTACAGCACAAAGATGTACAAAGTTTTCTTGACGACGCGAGACCTCTGATAATCTCGAAAATAACCGCGGTTTTGAGAAAAGCAGGAAACTTAAAAGCTAACGTTATCCTAGCCTGCCGTTTTCCCATCACCAAACTCGATGAAATAATGGAAGATAATAAATTCTTTAATACGCAGAATCAAGCTATTTTACCCTCGACAGACATGGAAGAGTGGTTCAGGGTACATGTAAAGGATAAATTGTTGGTGAAAATTGAGGAGTTTACGGAAAAGGAATCCGGCTGGTCTCTCTCTTCCATAATTAACTTAGTCGTTAATATGAACAAATACATGCCTCTGCGTGGTGGGCTATCTACGTATACAAGTCTACCGAAAGAAATTCAATTAAAACGTGCAGTCGTCAATATTATAAATGATGATCCTTATTGTTTCTTATGGTCTGTGACGGCAGCTCTTTACCCTGCAGCTGAAAAATGTGAGCGAAAATCGTCGTACCCGCCGTTCAGTGAAGTGCTTCAGTACAGTGGACTCAATTTTCCTGTGAGTCTAAAGGACGTATCGAAATTTGAAAAAATTAATGGTTTGTCAATTAACGTATATGGCATAGAAGATCATCGTCGTAGAAAGCTTGAAATAGTGCCAGTATATTTGAGCGCTCAAAGGTCCGATAAATCTAGCATACACCTACTTATGCAGGAAGCTGCGGGCGAAGAAGAAGAAGAAGAAGAAGAAGAAGAAGAAGAAGAAGGAAAAGAAGGCAGCAATCCGGTGCATCACTTTTCATGGATCAAAAATATTTCTCGGCTGGTCAGCTCGCAAATTTTAAAAAATGCACATCATACTTGGCTGTGCGACAGATGTTTGTGTCACTTCAAAACAGAAAATTCGCTAACAAAACACACAGATGACTGTGTAAAAATCAGTAAATGTCGAACGGTCTTTCCGGAGGGTGAGGAGAGAATATTAAAATTCAAAAATTTCAAATACAAAGAAGACGTGCCATTTGTCGTGTATGCCGATCTCAAGGGCTTATTAGAGCCAATAACATCGGTACAGAAGAACACAATGGGATATCAAAACCATGTGCCCCACAGTATCGGTTATTATCTGTGCTGTAGTTATGACGATACGCTTTCCGAGTACAAATCACACCGTGGCAAAGACTGTATCCAGTGGTTTATGGTGGAGTTGGAAACCCTATCAAAATCGCTGCATTCGCGTCTAACACATATCACACCGATGGAGATCCTGAACACCGTACAAAATCATCAATTCACGACGTCTACAACCTGTCACATTTGCGAGAAAAAATTTCTTCCTAGTGATCTAAAGGTTCGAGACCACTGTCATTTTACGGGTCGTTATCGCGCTGCTGCACACCAAGATTGCAATTTAAATTTTAAGAACTCTCATGTAGTTCCCGTTGTATTCCACAATTTATCCGGATATGATTCTCATTTTTTAATAAAGTCATTAGCGACTGCATTCGAGGGCTCTTTATATCTTTTACCTATAAACAGGGAAAAATATATTTCATTCTCGAAAAGTGTCAAGGGGACAGTTGTAAATTACAGATTTATCGACTCATTCCGATTCATGCCAAGTAGCATCGACAAATTAGCCTCATATTTAGACAGTAATAACAAAATAATTACACGCGCAAATTGTAATAGCGAGCCTGAATGCAAGCTATTGGCACGAAAAGGTGTTTTCCCGTATGACTATGTTAATAGCTGGGATATCCTCGATGAGACCGAATTGCCCTCAAAAAAAGATTTTTTTTCCAAGCTCAATAATACGGAGATTTCCGATAGCGAATATGCACACGCGTCTAACGTTTGGAAAACATTTAAGATAAAAACTTTAGGTGAATATTCAGATTTATATTTAAAAACAGACGTTCTCCTTTTGGCTGACATATTTGAGAATTTTCGACGAAATTGCTTAAATACGTATAATTTAGATCCGCTCCATTACTACACAGCCCCTGGTCTTTCATTCGATGCAATGCTCAAGTGCACGCAAATTGAACTCGAACTCCTCACTGACGTGGATATGTTACTTTTTATTGAAAAAGGCATCCGAGGTGGAGTCGCGCAATGTTCCAACAGGTATGCGAAAGCAAACAATCGATTCATGGAAACGAATTTCGATCCAAACACCGCCGAGTCATATCTGATGTACTATGATGTCAATAACTTGTACGGTGCAGCTATGAGCGAGTCATTACCATGCAGCTCATTCGAATGGGTGGAAAATTTCATTGAAAATATTGAAAATATTCCCGAAGACTCGTCGATCGGGTATATACAGTCCGACCTCCCAATAAGAAACCAAAAGCCCCCAAGGGGAAGAGTTTTTCCTAGAATTCGGGAGTGAGGGTAAAAAATTCGATCGATCAATATTCAGAAGGACCGAAATCTCAAATAAAAAAAATTAAGAGACGCTCGAATATAGAAGATAGGTCAATCTTTGATAGTCTGTAAAGTGGTTAACGAAAATTACGAACACGAAAATGTCGAAATTAATTTATAGCGAAAATAAATATAAGATGTGACAAAATATCAAGAGGTATAACATCGAATTAACTTTATAAGCCGACCGAACAATTCAAGACGTCAAATTTACGAATGGAAAATATTACAACGGGTTACAATTTCGAATTCATTAAAGCGAAGGGCCAAAAAGTCGATAGGTAAAAATAGCGAAAGGCTAAAAGGGCGAACGGTCGTAATAGCGAACACTTGTGAACGAGAAATACATTATTTGCGCCTCCGAATGAAACTGACGGATGGCGCTGGCGGTCATTTGCAGGAATATCATTTAGCAGCGAATAGAAGAGTATCTCTCAAGACCCTCTTCTATGCAAGTAGGCCACCGTAGGCCACTCAATTTTCAATTTTAAACTCCACTAGTTAAGCACTGGATGAAAAAATATGGAAAATGTTCGGGGCGGTGTACATAATTAGGACCTGAGTTGTTGGGATTATAGCACCACTTAATTTTGCAAAAAATCAAAATCGTTAAAAAACCACATTTTTCCTCGTTTTTGACACTTTCATGGTTTACGCTGTCAAAATAGTGACACTGAATATTTTCCCAAGATGACTAAGCTGTCATTTTCAGCGTAACTTGCTTTTTTCCGATTCGCTATTTTAACGTTCGCTATTTTGAACGTTCACGATTTTGACCGTTCGCTATTGTGAACGTTCACTATTTTGTATATCTGCGTTTCACTCATTCAAAATATTTACTCTCGATTTTTTTCGATTATATATACTGGCCTTTAAAAAAAATGGCTGCTCTCTATTTTTAATTTCGAAAATATAAACTTTCTACATTGGTAGAATCTTTATTATTTGCATTCGAAGTGTAGACAGTCTGGAAATATATTTTTGAATGAATGCGCGTTTGAATAAACTCTTTTGCATGAAATAGATATTCGACTCAATATGATCTGTCGATAGTAAAAACTTCGGATAACTTATCGTTCGTTAATTCAACATTTCCAATTCTGGAATTTTTAAATATTAACTGTTCTACATTTGGTTATTCGAATTGTTGACCCCCATCCGAATTCGGATACCCCCACCAGGCGCGCGCTCCGCACTCACTACCTCTGTCTGTCTCTCTCACTCTTTTCCCCGTGCGATCCTCTCGATAAGAAACTCTCGAAAGAGTTCCAGTTTGTTTACATCGCCCATGCAAAAACGCACACACACCCACTCACGCACGCACTCACACATTAAATTACACTACAATGTTAACTCTATTTTGCCCGAATAATCTCTCCCAGGCTGGTTTCTTCACCAGAGGTTCGCGCACAAAATTCTCGAGCTCGGAGCTCGAGTCGTAGTGGGGGAAGTGCTTGAGCGCGAAACTGGGGAAGGTTTCTTATTGCCGGGTTTCTTATTCGGAGGTCGGACTGTACTCGAGGTCGACTTGCAGTATCCCAATGAGCTCCACAAATCTCACAAAGACTTACCGCTATGTCCAGAACACTATCGAGCCCCGCAATCAAAAAATTCGAAATTGATGACGACATTGCTACCGAAGGAAAAATACATTATTCACTATCGTAATCTACAGGAGTCTTTGAGATTAGGCTTAAAATTAACGAAAATTCATCGCGTGCTAAAGTTCAAACAATCCCCTTGGTTGAAAAAATACATTGATCTCAATACGAATTTGAGAAAGCAGTCCAATAACGATTTCGAGAAAAATTTTTACAAACTAATGAATAACGCGGTGTTTGGGAAAACGATGGAAAATGTACGTAATCATCGTGAAGTAAAGCTCGTTACACGCTGGCATGGGCGATATGGCGCAAGAGCTCTCATCGCTCGAGCTACCTTTCATAGCTGCACCATATTCGACGACGATATGGTTATAATAGAATTGACTAAAGCTAAAGTAAAATTCAACAAACCGATATATGCTGGATTTTCAATTCTTGACCTGTCTAAAATCTATTTATACCGTTTCCATTATGACTATATGAAGATTACATTCGGCGAGCAAGCCAAATTATTGTACACAGATACGGACAGCCTAATCTATCACGTAACTACTCCAAATATCTACGAATCCATGAGAGGTAACATACACCAATTTGATACATCCGATTACCCGACAAATAATCCCTATGGAATGCCTCTTGCGAATAAAAAAGTGTTGGGTCGTATGAAAGATGAAAATAATGGTAAAATTATGACCGAGTTTATAGGGCTTAGGGCAAAGTTATACTCGTATAAAGTACAAGGTAATGAGTGTGAAAATAAACGTGCAAAAGGCGTTAGAGGAGCGACATTGAAAACCATCACGTTCGATGACTACAAAGAGTGCCTAATTCACTGTAAGACTCTGATTAGGACCCAGCACATGATACGCAGCTCAAAACACGTTGTCGAGACGGTTAGGCAAAATAAAATAGCATTAAGCTGGAATGACGACAAAAGAGTTCTCTCCGCTGATACGACCGATACTCTACCTTGGGGTTATGAGCGCAATACGAAAGAATGTTTGTAGCTTAAAGTAAATCAAAAATGAAATAAACGTATGGAGGTAAACTGTGAATGGTATGAAAACTATAAATATATTGTATATGAACTAATAAAATTGATGCGCTGGCTGGAGGAAAAAATCTATTAAAAAAAATATATATATATAAATTAAAACCGACTTTTTCTTAATTAATATCCTGTCCAACAAAATAATCCTGTGAGAGATGGGATAGAAGGTGGCGATTGAAAAGATCAGTAATGTTCATTTGTTAAAATATTTCATTACACATCAGATTTCCTTATCTAACTATTGTGGGCGTTGTCGAAACCCAGCCATTTTACAAACATTTTATTTCCGAGCTTCTTTAATACTCGTTCAATCAGATAAATATCGGGATTTCCAACTCTAAGTGCTCTTGCTCATAACAACCATCGGTGATGGGTTCATCTTGATAATCTTTCAGGCTGAACGTCACAGGGTTCGTATTTTTCCCTTGATGTATTGTAAATATTTCCGTTGTCCAGTTTGGAGAATAACCCTTGGCAAATATACTTTTGAATTTGCTTATCCTCACTTTGTCACCGCATCGAAATTTCGTCGACTCTTTTTTTTTTCAACGGTTCTCGAGTCGTGAAAACGCGTTGTACTAGCTGCTTCTCATTCTCCGAGTTCACGTCTTTCGGCTTCATTTTAATTGTGCGATGTTATATCTGGAAATCAAATTTTTGAGAATATCGGTCCACTTGTAGCTTCCATGAAGACTAAATTGCATCCACATTTTATTTTTCAAGGTACGATTAAAACGCTCTCAAATTGATGCTTTCAAATTACTGTATGTCGAGTACATATAAATATTATACTTGTTCATGAGAGTTTGCAAGCTATTGACACGAAAAAATGTTTTCCCGCATGACTATGTCAATAGTTCGGGACGAGGTATTCACTTGGATTTTGGGTGTACAGGGGGCTTTCAACTTCCAAAGACTTCCAAAAACTTCCGTAGATTTCTGAAGACTTCCGAAGAATTCCAAAAACTTCCAAGGACTTCTGAAAACTTTCAAAGATTTCCAAAGACTTCCAAAGACTTCCAAAAACTTCCAAAGATTTTCAAAGACTTCTAAAGACTATCAATTGCGTATTATGAGGAATTCTTCGAAGACTTCCAGAGACTCCCAGAGCCTCCAAAAGACGGCATTTTCCGTTAAATTTTTTCTCCATCAATACAGATTGAATCAGTTTGCCACAATTTTTCATTCTTAATCTAAATCGCTCACGATCACGTGCAACTTCTTGCCACCGGCCTCGGCGAGCGGCTCTGTACGCATAATCCCAAACATACATCACATGAATTTAAACTCGAGTATCGAATCGAACGTGCTTTTCCATATTTTCAATCTACTCTTCGTCCCAATTTCATCGCGGTTTGAAAAAAGATCTGTCGCAACACCCTGCGCTACATCTGCTCACGCACCAGTCAGTGATAGGGAAACGCTTATATTAATGCGGTCAGAAGAATACCTGTTAGGGATATTTTCAACGCTGTTCCTTCGGGTGCCGAGGACCAGCCAAACACTATCATAGGCGCCTCTAAGATTTTATGACCTCATATTCGGCCTTTACCAGACTGCGGTCTGACCCTTAGCACACGACCAGATATGATTTATGACTAGCGATAAGGTTGCGACAAAGAGATGCGCCGGTCCAGGAGGGTAGTGTCTAGTGATAGCGATATTCCAATGCCAACATGAAAAACAAGCTGCACTGCAGCTGTCAGAAATGGCGGCATTCTAATACCACCCTCAAAGCTAGCCCCCCCCCCCCCCGTAGATCGTCTAAATGCATTCCGGCTCTTCAAGATCCCCCCCTCCCCCCTCCGGTTCGTGTCTCGGCTAAGTGGTTCGTGTCTGAGCTAAAAATGTCGGTAAATGCCGGTAGTAGGGATCTTGGGCTAGAACCGGCACTGTTTCTCTACTGGCGCCATTCTAATTTACAACTGCTAGAATTTCTAGCAGTGTTCCTTTTGATACAAATGCTCTATGCACGAATTTGCGGAGCTAAAATTAATATTGAATTCTTCGATTAAAAGATAATATTGATTTGACTGTTTGACTGGAATTTTTAATAAAAAATCTCTATTGGAGAAGTGGGTAGATTTCTTTCAACGAATCCAAGGTGTTGTGCTTTAGCATCAATTTGGCATAGCGATAAACATCACAGAGCAAAAAAATGACAATAAATCTGATTATTTTCGAGATTCAGTCAATTTACGTTAAAATTAACGAACTTTTTTAACCATTGTTTTTTTTTTTATTACTCCAGAATTCATTGTATTCTCTCTGTCCTCTCTCATCTGCTCACCTCGATCGAGAACCGCATTTTTTTCTGATAGAATATATCTCGTATTAGCAATAATAGCATCTAAAACCCATCGTCATTATACAGGAACCGCTAATTAACCCTCGTGCAAATAATTGCGTGCATGCATTTGATCGATATCTCAGCGTGGGAACACGCGTCAAAGCTACATGTATATTTGTAATTGTATATATGTAATATATGTAAAGATATATGTAATTGTCAACGTGCAAAGGGAGCTGTGACTTGGGGGGGGGGGGGGGGGGGATTGAAACGTTTTCTTCTTGCCTTCGCCTTGTCAGAGGGTTTATATGCTCACGCTTATTTCCAGTCTAAGGGAGGTTTTTTTTAAATATAAATATAAAACCGGAGTAGAAGAGCATTCGCTCGAGTACGCGTAGGGAATTTGCGCGACCTTCTTCACGACTATATATGCGGGGTCGCGGCCTCTGACAACTCTCAATGTACCTGGAGCGTCCACTCCGTGGTCGTGAATTATTCCTATAGGAAAAAAAGTCTTCCACCCTCGATCTATATACGAGCCTCACGTCTGCGAAAGAAAATATATGCGTCTTAAAGGCCCGGAGATGATAAACGTTGCGTCGTTTCAAAACAAAAACAAAAAAATTAATCGCAAAACTTTAACAAAAATTTATTTACCATAAGAGTAAACAATTATACCCAACGCGATCTTGTGCGTCTTTAAACGAAACAGACACACTTAACGATTATAGAATTTGTCGCTATTTTGAAAATAACGTAATTAGAAAATAGATTTTCAACATATGGGACATTCCACGTCAACTCAGCCACACCGTTGTTTTTATTGTCTCGAAAAAATTATTCAGTATGGGCATTTCAAAGGACAATATATCCATGACATTTTACCAAAATTTCATCCCCCCACTATTGTTGGTTCTCGAGATAATGATTAATGAAGTCTCAATTTTGTAAAAATCATAACTTCGTAACTACTGGTCGGATTTAAACGATTAAAAAAAGAATCTTTTTGATTTTTTTTTGCCCTTTTCGAAAAAAAAATATGTCATCATCGGATAAAAGCTCATTAGACAGTTTTCAGGGTAAATTAACAAAAAACAATTTTTTCCTCTTCACTGATGCCTTGTTCCATTTTGAAAAAATCTTGCGGAGTTGTGTATTGCCTCCCTCTATCAGAAAAAAAATACTGAGTAGAATTGCGATGGGCCCTTTCGTGGAAAAAAAAAATCGAAAAATTTCCCCAAAAACCGTCTAATGAACTTTTCTCCAATGACGGCATATTTTTTTTAAAAAGGGCGAAAAAAATAAAAAAGATTTTTTTTTAGTCGTTAAAATCCGATCAGCCGTTACGAAGTTATGATTATTACAAAATTGAGAATTTATTAATCATTATCTCGAGAACCAACAATAGTGGGGGGATGAAATTTAGGTAAAAGGCGAGGTTATGCCTCGTCTGTGACGCCGTGTCACAATATATATAAATATTCAATGTACGTATGTACATTAAATATATATATATGCTTCAGATCCGGGAATTACAACCGAAAGTTAATGAACGAATATTATACGTATATGAGATGTATAAAATTCCACGGAGATATTGTTGAAAAACACACGTCCAATATACGTATATAATACGTGATTTTGACAGCAATGCAGTTGGCTTCGTTTCTATCGTCAAGTAGATGTTCCTTATACATATCATATATGCATATAATTTGATGTCAAATGCTTATTGTATAATATACGTAAAATATACGTACATAGAATTCTTTCACTACATCGGTTAAATAGCACCACAATATACACTCAATATACGTATAATATAAGTCTATCATAGACTTATACATATCATATACATACATACCTAAAATATATTTATATCAGACGTCAGTGGTCTATCTGGGCAGGGTCTCCTAGCATATCGGCTAAAACTTGAGAACCACCAATTGTTATGGGCAATAACGCTTTAGCGATGATCTTTAATCGATGTATTGGGCGAAATATAAATTGCTATTAAAGTAATTTTCTGATCCGAACTATCTTCCATTTTGCTTTCAATTGGGAGTATAAATGAAATTTTTTTATTTCAAAATCTGGTAATTTAGGAAAAAATATTTAGTACGTATTTTTTATTTTTTTATTTGAATCAAAATTGCCGTTAATATAATAAATTGAAAAATATAACATTATGACGTCACACATGTTACGCTATATCTATATATATACATCAAAATCCGTGAAATTAAATTGCCTATAACAGATGCATCTGTCATTTTTAACGAAAAATAAAAAATACGTCCTCCATATTTTTACTTACTCTAGATTTATGCGCCCCAATAATTGAAAAAAAATATCATTCATACTCCTAATTGCACGTAGGTCTCCTATTCTTCCGGAACTCGACACGGTGACCTCTCCGTGACTGGAGTAAGGGGCCTTAACTTGCAAGTGAGGCGTTACAACACAACATTCGTCGTGTTGATGGTGGTAAATGGCGTCTCCAGAATTGCGTTTCTCTTCGCGTTGAAATCGTACAATAAAGTCGAAATTCGGGACCGATGATGGCTCGTTTCCTTTCATAAACGTTTCTGACAGCATTTGTATATTGAAACACTCTATCTATGAGATCATTTGAGTGGGCGTTCAAGCTTTGACAATTGAATGAAACTATTTATAAGCCCCTCCTTGAGCTGACAAAATAAAAAAAAAACTGTTGTTCCAGTGTGATATATGGATTCTGACGCAGTCTGGTCATTTCGTGTCGGAATGAATAAAGGTGTTCACTTAAGAGAATAACCCTTTTCATATATACAAACCAATAAACGTCTTTATTAGTTCAAATCAACGGATAACAGCTATGAGAAAATTACTGACGGTACAAAATGTTGCAAGAAATATTAAGGTTGATAGATAGGTAAAATATGGAGGTATTTTCAGGTAGTTCAAATAATATCGTACGATCGAACGGAGGAAAACTCCGTAGAGCGTATTTCTCCGCGAAAGCCCATTTTTTAATACCGGAAAATACCTCCACATTCTACCTATCAATCAACTTTAATATTTCTTCCAAAATTCTGTACCGTTAGTGATTTTCTCATAGTTGTTATCCGTTGATTTGAACTAATAAAGATGTTTTTTGGTGTGTTATATATGAAAAGGGTTATTCGTAAACACCTTTCCGATATCAACTATATACCTGCTTTCCGGTAAAACGAAAGTTCTAACGAATGGTGGTGAACATTGTCTACATGCCGCACGAAGCGCAGTGAGCCCACACATAGGGTGGACTCACACATTCAACGGATAGAACGGCAAGCGTACCCGCCTTAGATCATACATCTAAGGTACCCGCCGCTGTTTACTAATACACGTATACCCAGGTATACTATATGCACGCCATGTTAAAAACTATACCTCTCTCTCTCTTCTTATATTCCTCCATTCTCTTGTCCGGTTTACAGACACTTTTTAGCGTTACCAAGAGCTGTGCCGTCGTCGCATAAGAAGTATTCACTTCAAAAACAAACGTTCAGCTGTTGTGAGCGACCATATAATCTCGTCACGATGCATCCTAGCAACAAACTTTTTGGAACGGCGCTTCCTTTGTTCCACGTCACAAAGAATGACAGATAGCGAATGTTCTGGGCTCCCAGCACATAATACCACATAAATTCATCTCTCTTTTCTTCCTCTTCTGAACGAGATGGAGTCTCGTTTTAACATAAGCACGATGAACATAAGTCCGATGTCGATTCAAAATACACAAAAAAATCACATCAGTATACTGTCGTCACTTTGAGCCACGCCACCGTTACACACGTTTTTTTTTTCTTACGTAACGGATTAAACAAGTTTTATTGTGTTATTACAAGTTTTCTTGCGCTCGCGTGTGATCTTGCTCACATAAAGACGGTAGTTGACTGACTCTCTCGCTTTCCTTCGCTACGCTTCAACCAACCATGACAGTTGACAGTCGCACTACAGTGTGGCTCGAGAGTTGCTACATGAATCTTATAATCCTGCAAGTCAACCCAATATTATGTTCGACCATTTTTGCTTATTATATCTCCGTTCGTCTTCTTAATAAGTCTCAAATTTCAGAACTTAGTAAGAATTGAATTTTGGAAAATCGCAGATTGACCTATAGATCTCAATTAGATATACGTAGATCTCCGTTAGATTTACTCGGTTCTAAGTTCTAAAAAATAATTGCGCAGATCTAAATTTGATCTACGTAGATCGTAAACTATTTTTACTCAGGTAGCGTTTTTTTAATCACGTACAGATAATTGTCGCGTGCGAGACGACGACCAGACGAAATTATAATTCTGGGATACAGATAAAAATAAAAATGTGAAAAAACCATTAGGTACAGCCACACAGTCTATCATATACAATATATGGTATCAGTTTCTACGTAGGTAACTTTACTCGCTCTCGTGTCGAAAACGGACTATCACGCAGCTCCGTTCTATCGATCTTTCACCCGGTACTCTGCTCTCTCTCTCTCTCTCTCTTTCTCTTTCTCTCTTTTTGCTATGTGGCAAGAGTATGGACCCCGCCTGAAACTCCACCACCGAGGCGCACCTCCCGCAGCATCACAGCATCACAGCTTGACAGCGACATAGCAGGCAGGCAACCCTTCTCGTGGTATATGCTACATAGAAGCCGAATTAGGTTCTTCCTCTGGTCTCTCACGGCGATCGCGACCACGCACTCTCTCTCTCACTCACTATCTTTCTCACACTCTCTCGCAGACGTTCCATCATCCTGGTGTACAATATCCGACAGCAATACGGGCAAAATCCCGTGCAGAAATTTCGTTAAGGGCGTAACAGAGCCTTGATTATTTGGCCTCACTAACCAATAGGGTCCTTATAAGGAAGAATAGTCGGGGCCTCAGAAGCTATGTAACAGTTGGTTTGTAAGGCCCTCGTAAGGAGGAATTCATCGGGCCCTGATTTAATTGCCTTTAAAGGCCCGTGTTCGGAAAATTTATGCGGCCCGAATTAAATTGCCTTGAAGAAGCCCGTATTTTGATTTGGGCCTTCCTCAGGAGGCCCTCGGTAGGAAAATTCATCGGGCCCTAATTTGATTGCCTTCAAAGGCCCGTGTTAGGAAAATTTATGGGGCCCGAATTAAATTACCCGAGCAAAAATTTCCTCTAGCTATAAATATAATTTATTATTTATAAATTACCAATTAGGAATGATCGATGAATGAATTTAAAACTGTTATTCCATTATTATTTAAAACCCTGTCAATTTTGCAAAAAAAAAAAGTTATTGACCGGGATTTGAACCCGCGATCCTCCACAGTCAACGAATTCAGCACTTTCGATCCTTAATTAATCAAAAAAAAAAATTATTAATTTAGAGATTTTTTCTTTACGAGTGTTTCCGGCTTCGTAGTCCGGACGTTTTCCCGTCGAAATTATTTTTGAGCCTACCTGAGATTTTACCTGAGACCTACCTAACCACCTACCTGGCGACTGACACGTTACCATTACGCTATTAGTTCCTTATTACTTTCTTGTATTTAAATGATATAAGTATACGAGTTCTGATGAACAGCCGTATCTCAACAGGCTGGATAGAACAACGTGACTGCATAAATCCGATAATACACAGTAATCGGTAATAAATATTCTTTAATATTTTTTAAGGATGTATCGGACGTACCTTCGCAACCAAAAGTGCATACTTCATGATAAGATAAAAATCGGAAAACATTCAACCACAATGAAGACGATAAAAAGATTAATCTTGAACAATAATAATGCCAAAAAGTTATAAATAAATTGTTTAAACAAAACATTGTTTAACAAATTTTTAGGGAATATTTTTTTTGTCATGTAAAATGAATTCCTTGATTTTTCTGACTACACATGAATTTTTTTTTAATTTTCATATCATTTTGAAATTTCGATTTTCGAAATTTTTTTAATTTTGAAAAATGATGGAAAAATCGTGAATCTTGGATATGTTTTCGTAAAAACGTTGTATATTACAATTAAGAAGTTTTCAGGGCATTGAACGAATAGTTTCGTAAATACAACCTTTAAAAATTTTCGAAAATCGAAATTTCAAAATGATAAGAAAATTTTCAAAAAATTTATGTGTAGTCAGAAAAATCAACGAATTCATTTCACATGACAAAAAAAAACATTCCCTAAAAATTTGTTAAGCAATGTTTTGTTTAAAAAATTTATTGATAACTTTTTGGCATTATTATTATTCAAAATTAATCTTCTTATCGTCTTTATTGTGTATGAATTTTTTCCGATTTTTATTTTATCATAAAGTATGCAATATTGTCGACGAAAGTCACTTTTGGTTGGGAAGGTACGTCCGATACATCCTTAAGATACGAGTACTGTAAATTGAGCCGAGACGAGGTTATGCATCTTTGCAGGTATTTTGGCGGGGGGACCGTACTCTCGCCGAAGTGAGAATGTGTAGTCATGTATACATACATACATACATACATTTCCCTCTAACAACAATACATACATACTTACATTTAACAACACTGTATACATACGCATATTTTACTCTATCAACAATACATACATACATACATACATTTCACAACAATGTATACATGCATATATTTTCCTCTAACCAGGCGTTCGTCTGGGTGTGGACTGTATAGCTATCGCAACTATGTATCCATATACACGAGTAGTACACATTCGCACTTTCGGGAGAGTGTATTAGTGCATGGTCCCATAGAAGCAAGCACGAGCATGAACAGCGTCACTCCCGACAGCTGGCGCAGCGGTAAAATAATTCTTTAGGGTGCCAGATTATTTATTGAACAACTAATCAGCATTAGAAAAATAGAGTCAATTAGAACCAGTTTATTTATTTATATTGAAAAATATATGAAAAAAGTTAACATCGGAGCGCGGGTTCCATTGCACGCCTCATTTTCTTGCCTCGTATCGTTTTTCTCTGTAATATAAATGGTTATTCTATATTTTTAATTAAATAATATTATTCATTAGCAAATAAGACTTTATAAATAATTAAACGGAAAAATAAATAATTAAAAAATATTATTGTAGCAAATAAAAAATTAATTTGTTAATTAACCAACCAGGATCTCGAACGAGACCATATATTCCAAAACTTAGGCTTCTTCAATAATTCCTTATGAGGGTCTCATCAATCGGCCTTAATATAGGACCATCAGTTTGAAAACTTGGGCTTCCATAATATTTCCTAACGAGGCCCTCGTCTATAGACCTTAACCCGACCATATATTCCGAAACTTGGGCTTTCTCAATGAGTCCTTGTCAGGGCCTCATCGGCCAGCCTTAATAGGACCATGAATTTAGAAACTTGGGCTTCCACCACAATTTCTAACAAGGCCCTCGTCTGTTGGCATTAATGAGACCATACGTTCTAAAACTCGGGCTTCCTCAATAATTCCTTATCAGGACCTCATTGATCGGCCTTAGTATGACCATGAGTTGAGGAACTCGGGCTTCCACAATATTTCCTAATAAGGCATTCGTCTGTTGGCCTTAACGAAACCATACATTCCAAAACTTGGGATTCCTCAATAAATCCTCATCAGGGCCTCATTAATCGGCCTCAGTGGGACCATACTTGGGCTACCTCAATAAGTCTTTATCAGGGCCTCCTTGATCGGCCTCAGTAAGACCATACTTGGGCTACCTCAATAAGTCCTTATCAGGGTCTACTTTATCTGCCTCAGTAGGACCATACTTGGGCGGCCTCAATAAGTCCGTATCAGGGCCTCATTTATCTGCCTCAGTAGGACCATACTTGTGCTACCTCAGTAAGTCCTTTTCAGGGCCTAATTGATCGGCCTCAGTGGAACCATACTTGGGCTACCTCAATAAGTCCTTATCAAGGCCTCCTTGATTGGCCTCAGTAAGACCATACTTGGGCTACCTCAATAAGTCCTTATCAGGGCCTCATTGATCAGCCTCAGTAGGACCATACTTGGGCTATCTCAATAATTCCTCATCAGAGCCTCATTGATTGACCTCAGTGGGACCATACTTGGGCTACCTCAATAAGTCCTTATCAGGGCCTCATTTATCTGCTTCAGTAGGACCATACTTGGGCTACCTCAATAAACCCTTATCAGGCCCTCATTGATCGGCCTTAATAAAAATCGTATTTAGGCTTCCTCAATAAATCCTGATTAGGCCCCCGTTGGATATTAATAAGGAATCCTTTCTATGGATCCCTAGCTAAGCCTTATAAGGGACTGGTGTTCCATAACGCCATCCTTAACAAATTTCCGCCCGGGATGTGATGAGTCTCCACTCCAGTTTCTCATTCCTCGTTCCGCTGAACTCACCGCCAAACTGCTCTTTCAGTACCACATTATAGATAGTGTATATATATATATATGTGCACCGAGATCCGAAACTATATACCGATTGCTACCACGCAAAAGGCCGTAATTCATGTCACTGTACACGTTATAACTCGACTGGGTTACTCTCTTTTGATTTGCTGGCAGTCGATCTATGGAACTGTTGGCTCTGGGCTTCATGGAAATTCGCTCACGGAATGATGGTTGGACTATCCATGCCGTGATATAGATAACGATATTTGGTATTAACGTCAATCACTTAGCGGTTATTGACATGATTATTATTATCATATCATTGCGCATTTTCGTCGTGAACGAGGAAAAGAGTGGAGACGAAAAAAAGAGAGAGAGAGAGAGAGAGTTTATTGTGACACATGTGCACGTATGAACGAAATCTGCTGAATGCACAGTCAATTTTTTGCGTACATATGAATGTAAAGTTGGCTATAGCGTAATGTTCTGTGAGCATTCAGTCTTACACAGGTTCGACATTTTTTATATCGTTATTTTTGGCAGTGAATCAATGATCTTGAAAAATCTTCTAATACTTCAATAACGTTCAAGGTAAAGGACCCAGTTTTTAATTGCATGAAAATTCAGTTCGATTTAATGAATTTTTTCGTATCAATTATTATTTTCCAAACGGAGTATGTTGCTGAAAATTAGGAAAGTATTAGTAGGCAAAAGCAACAGTCGCTTGCCCATTGATTTCAGTTGAAATTAATTTAAGCGTAAGATATGGAGGACGGATAAGTCGGTTCCTCATTTACGACTATGATGTAATTGTGGGCTTGCAATGAAACTACTTGTTTTGCCATTTCATCGGCTAGCACCATTCTAAATGGAGATTCAGTACATCAATTGAACTTATTTCTATTTGGTTTTTCACTCGGCTGCAACCAGATTATTGATTAAACTTTTCCAGAACAAATTCGACAGGAGAGGTTCGTTGGAATCAGAAACTATAGCCTATACAGCACTTGTCAAATTCATTGTTTTAAGGTCGATAATACGTGTATTGCATCGAGAAATGGATTATCCGAATTGATGATTACATAGCAATCATTTAATTCAAATAATACCTGGCCATCCACTCTTAAAAAGTCGAAAATGATGTACCTTATCTTATTTAAGTCCGAGTGTATTTTTTATGTTGCCATATCGAATTTCATAGCTTTAACATTCAATCCGAAAGATCATTTCACGTATTTTCGTCCCCAGATATTAAAAATCCCGAACAAAAAGTACCGTCCGGTGAAACCTCAAACATGAGCCCTAAGTCAATTTCAGATTTTCTCGAGAATGTGGGAAACGAAATGAGAAAGGATTAGCTTGTGAAAATATCGACTGTATCTGTTGTTGCCGCAGCAGTAGCGCTGTTAAAGTGTCGGATATTGCGACTTTCATGTGTTCGTATATCCGACGCATCTATATAGATGATATATTTATACATACAGTGTAGAGATACATATACATGGCTGCAGCAACAGCAGCGGGTTTCGTCATTCCATTTTCTTCCAACCCCTTTCCGGCCGCCTGCTGGCCGTATCAAACCGTGACCTTGTTCCGCGAAAAGTAATACGGGGTAGTACGTACCTCCCTCCGTCATGACTCCTTTCTCCCCTCTGATACCCTGCTCCTGCCAGCATTGCTCTTGGGGTGCAATCCATATATAGGTCTCGTGGACGCGCTCTTCGGCCTCGTGATAACGTTGCGAATTTGATGTATATATAGATAGATAGTTAAAGAAGAATGATGAAGATAGAGCGATGCGAGAAATGACCCTCCCGCTCTGAGAGACTCTGAGAGGCCTAGAGAATTTTTGCATTCATCGGGTGAGAGAGGACGTCCTATTCATTCGAAAAGACGAGAGGTTGTGCATACACTCTCGTAACGTAAACCATCATCAGGTTCTATTTTGAGAGACGAAAGTCTTCTTATGAGCACCAAAACGTGTATGAATTTCTATTCGCTGTTTCTTTTGAGCGTGTTTCACGTATACATGTATTGTCGAATGTCCAGTCTTTATAAAGGCACCAGGCATAAGGTCACATGGCCTTGATCCCGAAAACCAAGAAAAAAACCAAAAGTTTTTACATGTTTTATACATGTTCTTTTGTTTTTTTTTTATATGCTATTTTTCGTGCACAGTTTCGACTTCGAAATTCACAAGATTCCACGAGTACTTTACATCCTCGAATAATTTTACTTTAAATGCAACTCAATATAATCACGAAGAACTTACAATCTTACTATCGTGTTTGCGGAAATTCCTTTGAGCGTGGGAAATCGTCGATTGCAAACGAAAAGCAATCACAAAGTCCGTTGAATTTGCCCAGAATGTCGATTGTGGAAAAATTCGAGGATTCAAGTTTCGCTGGTTCGTAGATAACGAGCTGGACGCACTTAACTCACTTTAATTCCGATTAGAAATAGCAATTATCAGTTTCAAGTATTGTCCGCAAAGTACTACGTATATAGATGACCCACTTCGAAAGAGCAAGGACTCATTGGATTTTGGTAATCAAGATGGCTTCGTACCTCAGCAGTTTTTAAGTTCAGGGACTGAAAAATCAATTTTCACGATTGTGAAATGAATCTTTTTTTCACGCGAAAGTGTGGTAGGAGGAGTAATTGGCGGGAGTCGGTAGCTGACATTTATTCCGCATGCAGTGATCAGGATCAACCCACATGTTAAGGACTAATTCAACCGCATTAAAATATTGATCACTACGTATATTCCTATAATTGTTATATGATACGAATGTAGACAGGGTGATGCAAATTGGGCCACAATTTTTTTTTAGTTTAAGTATATTTTTGCGGAAAACAGTTATCGCCACCGAATAAGTCAATGATTCATATTATTCGGAGTAATGCGGCTGTAGACCAGATTTTTCAAGCCTTTGCCATCTTACATGTAGCTCCATTTTTCAATGTTGACGTAGAATACACAGTCTTTTGAGAATTTTAAGTAATCGTGGCCCTCGATTCACTTGACATATTTAGCAATCGCCTCAAAAACCTCATAATCTGTAGCAGCAGTCCAGCAAACATGCTCTCCCGACTCAAGGCACGCACGACATTTCGAAAAAGAAAATATTCTAGCGAGACGGAGGAAAAAGATCTTTTTCCCCCCTACGGTACGGGTAGCGTCGTCGGGAGTTCAGCCTTTATTCTTTTGTCGTTTACTATCTACGCAGTATTTTCGTCATTCTTTATATATTAAATAAATCAGTTAATATTTTTATACGCGAATTTTTATCAATCCCCGAACCTTACTCCCGGTTTTGTGAGCGAACTGTCGACTGATAATCTACAAATCCAATTGAAAATCACCTTCCAATATTGCAAAACGGGGTTCTACCTGGTGAACGAGCAGGTCGAGAAGACAGCGAACTTGCCATATCCGGAGCTCGGTATAGTCCAGTGAAATTGTGAAATGAATAAACATTAAATTATTTAGTTTAGGGATTGTTAGGGATCGATAGGGGGGTGCATTCTGAGCATAAATTTCAATTTGCGGGGTTCTCCGAAGGTCAGCTGGGCCCCTCTCGCTAAAAACGCGTTTAATTTGAAATATCGAGAACGGTTAGTGTTAGGCAAAAAATTGTAGAGACTTTTTCTCTTCTAAATTGAATGTACTAACTTTTTTATTCGAAACTTTTTTTTTAACATCAATATTTTTCAAGTTATTACTTCCGAAAGGCAAAAATTTTCCTTTTTTTTCTCCCTGTTTATCATTTTTCACCATTTCCTCCCCAAGCGTTCACTTTCATGAAATTTTCTCTATTATCAAAGTTGTAGATCTTTTAATTACAAACAACTTTTGTCTAAAACTTTTTTCTCTACTACCAATACCTTCGAAGTTATAGCTTACTTTACCGAGCGAAATCCGCGCCATTATCGCAATATCATCGACACCAGTGGGTATATTGAGTACTTGAAAGAAATATGAAGGTAGTACTGTCGATTATAGAATTACCGTTCAGAATTTAATAAAATTTAGTGTTGTGGTAGATTATGATAAGAAAAAGATTCAGTTAAATTTTTAAAAGTCTACAGAGAACCAGAAAAAAGATATTGGCATTTGTAATTTCACACAATTAGCATTGAGTCTTATGAGAAATCACAGTTTTCATCGTATTTATCAAAATGTACCGTTCAGATTTCAATAAAAATTGGTACAATAAGAGAAAATATTATAAGGAACATTTTAAATTCTTACAAGTACAGGTTCAGAGCATGTGAGAGTAGTAATTAGGAAATAAATATCCAAAATGTACTTTTCTATCGGTTCATTATAGACGTGACGTTGCCTATTCTAAATACTGCGTGAGTCAAACATGACGGTGTCAACGGAGTCAACATTTGTCACTTGCAGTATCGACAGTACTACCTTAAAGTATTCCATGATAATTTATTAGCCAACTTACCTGTATAAAAAGGTGAATCGATTAAATAACTCGATCTGAGATAGCCATGTTTTCTTCGCAATGATTTAAATATTGTATTTCTTCAATTTGGATATTTTTTATTGCATTCAATGGGATAATAATGTGTTTAAGGATTAGAAAAAGAAGCAAATGAATAATTAAAACTGTTCCACACATTTATTAATAAAAAATACTATGTAAAGTTCGTAAAATTAAGCACCCGAGGTGGATGTATCAGACGTACCTTCCCAACCAAAAGTGACTTTCGTCGACAATATTGCATACTTTATGATAAGATAAAAATCGGAAAAAATTCAATCACAATAAAGACGATAAGAAGATTAATTTTGAATAATAATAATGCCAAAAAGTTATCAATGAATTGTTTAAACAAAACATTGTTTAACAAATTCTTAAGAAAAGTTTTTTTTTGACACGTGAAATGAATTGGTTGATTTTTCTGACTACACGTGAATTTTTAAAAAAATTTCTCATCATTTGGAAATTTCGATTTTCGAAATTTTTTTAATTTTGAAAAATGAAAGAAAACCCGTTAATTTTGAATATTTTTTCGTATAAACGATGTATATTAAAATTAAGAAGTATCCAGGGCATTGAACGAATAATTTCGTAAATACAACCTTTCCAAATTCCCAAAAACCGAAATTTCAAAATGATAAGAAATTTTTTAAAAAATTCATGTGTAGTCAGAAAAATCAACGAATTCATTTTACATGACAAAAAAAACATTCCCCAAAAATTTGTTAAACAATGTTTTGTTTAAACAATGTTTTGCTTAAACAATGTATTGATAACTTTTGGGCACTATTATTATTATTAAAAAGTAATCTTCTTATCGTCTTTATAGTGGTTGAATTTTTTCCGATTTTTATCTTATCATGAAGTATGCAATATTGTCGTCGAAAGTCACTTTTGGTTGGGAAAGTACGTCGGATACAACCTTAATTTTACGAACATTTGTATCACTACACTTTAATTATTCAGTTGCTTCTTTTTCTAATCCTTATTCACATTATTATCCCATTGTATCACTATAGTCATACAAACGAATCACATCCATCCACCTCGGGTGCTTAATTGTACGAACTTTACAGATAGTATTTTTTATCAATAGATGTGTGGAAAAGTTTTAAATATTCATTTGCTTCTTTTTCTAATCCTTATTCACATTATTATCCCATTGAATGCAATAAAAAATACCCAAATTGAAGAAATACAATATTTAAATGATTGCAAAGAAAACAAGGCTGTCTCAGATCAAGTTGTTTAATCAATTCACCTTTTTATACAGGTAAGTTGGCTAATAAATGATCATGGAATACTTTAATATTTCTTTCAAGTACTGAATACCCACTGGTGTCGATGATATTGCGACAATGGCGCGGATTTCGCTCGGTAAAGTAAGCTATAACTTCGAAGGTATTGATAGTAGAGAAAAAAGTTTCAGACAAAAGTGGTTCGTAATTAAAAGATCTACAACTTTAATAATCGAGAAAATTTCATAAAAGTGAACGGTTGGGTAGAGAATGGCGAAAAATGAAAAAGAGGGAGAAAAAAAGGAAAATTTTTGCCTTTCGGAAGTAATAACTTGAAAAATATTGATGTTAAAAAAAAAGTTTCGGATAAAAAAGTTAGTAAATTTAATTTAGAAGAGAAAAAGTCTCTACAATTTTTTGCCTAACGATAACCGTTCTCGAGATATCGAATTAAACGAGTTTTTAGCGAGAGGGGCCCAGCTGACCTTCGGAGAACCCCGCAAATTGAAATTTATGCTCAGAATGCACCCCCCTATCGATCCCTAACTATCCCCAAACTATATAATTTAGTGTTTATTTAACCCATTTTGAGCGACAATTTGACTGGACAATATCCTATACGAGATGAGTTTTCGTCTTGATGCGCTCTCGACAGTCGCGACCCTTTATATTTATAGCGAATCCGCTGCGTGCGTACTGCATGCAAGAGTCAACGTCCTGAATTTACCTCGCTCAGAGTGTATAGGTATCCCGGCGCGACAAAACTCGCGAAAGCTGATTCAAACTCTTGAAGTGCAAAAACAATTAATAAAACTGTACGGAGATTTGCTTGATGAAGACAAAAAAAATTTGCGTTTGCGTAAATCAATGAGCGAATGTCACGAGTAAAATAAACACGAACATACGATTATTTCAAAAACGAGATAAGTATGCATTGAAAAAAGTATAATTATTATAAAAAAAGCTTTAATGTTTAATAAAAGTTGCAGCTTACAATTCACAAGAATTACGCGTAATTATTTCGTTGCAGAATCGTTCTGAACGGAATCTTATTCAAATGATGCCCATTCCCGATTTTTCACTTGCCATAAAAGTTTCCTATACCCTCGAGACGTCCCTAGTAGATTGCCGAACTCAACAAGCAACTGAACAAATAACCGTCAAAAGGACGGTTCTTTTTGGACAAAAAAGAACTGTGGAAAAACCTTCAAAAGAACCGTCTATTTTTATGAATCTGTAGACGGTCCTTCGTACGGTCGTTCCTACTGGTTTTTGGTTCTTAGTACGGTTTTTACCAGTTCGGTCCTTTTTATGGTTTTATTAAGGTTTTATTTTATGTAAACAAATTTATTACAACATTTCGTATGACCCTTCTCTCCCTGGCGGTTGATTCCCTTTATTATTAAAATTCCCTTTATTATAAAAATTTCATTCTGCTGTGATTTGGACTGCCTCGATCCTGGCTCGCGTTGACACTACAAAATACAGTTTTTTTGTTTCGTTTATCCAGTACGGTTCGTTTTATGGTCATTTTGTCGGTTGCAAACCCGAAAAAATAGTATGGTTATTAGTACGGTTCTTTTGGTGGTTGCTCGTAGTTTTTTAGGTGCTCGCGAAATATAACGAACGGTTCTTTTTTAGGTTATTGGTCGGTGATTTTTTGTCCAAAAAGAACCATCGATGACCGGTCCTTTTTACGGTTTTTAGTGAGTCATACAATCTACCAGGGGTCTGCTACTATACGTGATATTCTCGAGAACGTCGAGCATTACGATCAGCTCTCCGAAAAAAAATTTCCCAGACCGTCTCTTGCCGACATAATGGTCTGTGTACGACGTTCGTATGTTCTTTAAACTTCCTGAAGAGTTTTCACATCTCGGACAAAAAAATTTATCACCGAAATTTATGACCGAAAGATTATTCCCAAATGTATTAATGACTATACTTTATGTCAAAGATATGGCTCATCGAGAATGTGCATAAATTTGAAAGTTATAATTCACCAAACTTACTGTGTATATGGTTTTTGCACACAAACGTTTAACTTGACACGTTGGAAGCAGCGTCGAATTTTCTCAGCTAACGGCTAATCTAACGGACCAACAATGTTATCGCCAGGAGCTACAGGTGTATACATTCGCATATTTATGTAGGTATATTTATAGGCGTGTATGGATATATTATCGCTGTTGTACAGGATGAACCGTTCAAGAGTCACCTCCATCTTTTGGAACATTAAGAATTAGCTCGTTTCATAAAGTCTACAGGAGCCACCTCTACGCGAATTAAAGCCCGCTGCACACGACGCTTGTTTTGCTGCTAGATTGCTTGCGGGCTCTGCAAAACTTGCGGGTTCTTGCGGGTTCTAGCAGCAAAACAAGCGTCGTGTGCAGCGGGCTTAACACACTGAACTTGAGAAGTTGGGCGATGCAAACAATTGCCAAGTAAACCGACGATCCCTAATTACTCGGTATTTAGCACCGTGATATTAAGACGTGCTGATATGCATAATATGCTCGAATGCTGCAGTTCAAGTCCCTTCCGTATCCGATAGACCTTAAGGTCAATTCGTATGATCATCATCCGGCTCCGAAAGCTTTCGCGGTTACGGCAACTCCTGTTGCTTCTACTCCGATACAATATTGAAGGAATCCCGATAATAATAACTTTTAAAAGCTCTGTGTACAGAGATCATTGTGATGTAACGAAACAATTGGGTAATTAAAACTTCCCGCTGCGAATACGAATACTGAAGAGGCCAGTTCAAGAACCAACATTGAGGAGCTAAGCTTCCCGATGAAAATTGTACAAGACAGGCAATGATAAAGTATCGAATGTTTGAGAATACGAAGGATCAAACTTACTCCGAAGAACTTTGATTTTCATTAGTCATTTGGCATCCAGGTTAATGATTTCAAAAAAATGTTACAACTCACACAAGAACAAGCAAAGCACTTCCATGAAAATGACGTTGTTCAAAGTTTAATGAAGAACCAGGTCACTGCTTGTGAACCCAGTCAGTGCTAAAAAAAATAGGTGGCTGTCATTATTCACTGTTCGCCATATTGCTCGTTATATTGACTACAGTTCGTACAATTTCGAAAAATTCTACTTTACTACATATACTTTTTCGTGTAAATCGTTTCCCGTGAAAACAGGTAACATCCTGTAAATGGAACATGAATGTCGAGGTTTCCTGTACAAAATCTTCCTCGAGGGATGGCACTATGTTACTGGACAACCACCATATGATCAATTAAAGTTGTCCTGCGAAACGGTATAAAAAAAAATAATTCGAGAAGCCTACCCACAAGCTTTCATTGTCTTCGCTGTTTGTTCGCGAATAAAGCACGACCTAATTCAACCAGCCGGTAGTAAAAGTAGTAAAACCGTTCGCTATCTATATATACAGTAAAAAAAAAGTTGCGCAATCGACAGCCCTAACGTGGCACTAGTGTGGATGAGTCAGTTTTAACCGATGACGGACCAGAGCGCTTACACGCAAAGGTTAGATAATCTCGTTGGTTGATGTGCTTTCTGATGCAGCTAGAGGCAAAAGCTTGCCAGTTAGATCAGTGTTGAAGTCGCATACTGACCTGTCTCTCAAAAATCCTTTCGCTAATCTACATCGTCTTCATTCCGATTTTTCGATAAAGGTCGAGTAACGCGTGAGCATGGAGACAAAGACCTTGTCCAATCGGGATTCTGGCAAAAAATGCAGGATCGCATGGTCTTCGGTTACAACGAGAAACAATGATGTGAGAACTGTCGAACGTTCGAATGACAACGAAAGAACGGAAGAGAATAGTTTGTTGGTTGACGAACCGGTGCTTCGCAATTTGCTATGCGGAATCCCCAAGGAGGACGGTCCAATAGAGATCGTGTGCACGATAAACAGACTGTTATTCTACTACGTTCTCATAAAATGGATAAACTTTGAAGTTTGGTGGTACATCGGAGATTGCCCGTGTTCCACGATTCATTGAGACCAGATGAGATCTTGGAGAATTGCACGAGAGACGCTGCAGAGTGTGTCTGCTTACCGGCTATTCTTTTTTGCTATGCCATAATCATCTGTTTCGAAGTGCAGTGGAAAAAAATCGATTTAAGTTGAAGGAATGTTTCATATTGCACGTAGAGTATGTATCGCGCATTTCATGATAAATAAAAGGAATGCCATGCGATATCGTATAGCTCCTTTGAAATGAATGAATGAATGCCACTTTTTGACTGTAATTTCACTTAGAAATGTCCCTATCGACACGAAATATTTCGAACATTCACGCACTGCATCGTGATTGATATGATCATAGTTCCGGGATCAATGAGTGTTTGAGAGAAAAAAATTATTCTAAAAAACATTGAAAGATTCCTGTGGATAAACACTTGCCACTCGTCAATGCATCTCCAAACACTCGTACACTGAGAAACTTTTTATGTGAATAATTGGTAAAAATATATCGAAGTTTAATATGTTACAGTTGAAAGTAGGGAAGAGAGCGGAAAATATGGTAATTATTCGCAGCGTCATATCGAAGTTTGACACACCCATACCAGTCTTTAACTAAATAATATGAAAATTTAGTATGCTGGATATGAAATATTATGATACTGTATGTCAAAATTGACCATAAGAAAAATTCATATTCACCTTAATAAATTGTGTACGAAATTATTTCAATAATAAGCACAGTGAATGTTATATACTGAGACAAAATATTCGAAAAAATGACATAGTCTATATTAACTAGCCGTGAAACTGAAAAGAATAGTAGATGTTGAAACGGGAAGTCTCGATTTTTCGTATGGTGCGTATTAAAATATTCCCCGAATCGCCAGGTGTGATTACGATCTTTGCCGAAAACGTACGAAGCCTCGCTCGGCTGTTCCATGCACCGTCTCGGGAAAAGATACGGCAGCGGAAAAATCCCACCAATTCATCAATTCGCATGCGATGTTAATACTTGTTATGTAGCTCCGTGAAACAAATCGTGGTTTACATTGCCAAACATTGGATGTAATTATCTATTTTCTTAAGATAAAATGTATAAAAACTTTTTTTAATACACTTACATCCCACACAGCATTAGATATTCACCGTATGTACAAAATAAGTGCACAATGTGAAAAAAATATCGTGCATGTGAAAACGATATTTTATGTACATACCCGGAAGGATATTCATTTACGAGCATATCATGAATATTATATGTATATGCGTTTTTAGAACATTCCGGGATATTCGTCGTTATATATTCCCCGTATGTTTTCAAATGTTCGAATCCGTAATTGAAGATTCTGATACCCCCACAGCTCACGGACTTGCATAGAAGTGTGATTTCTGAAGCATATTCGTTCACTATAAACAGTATATATAATAATTATCGAATAACTACGTTCAATTGGGTTGGAAAAAATTATGTAGGTACATTTTTAATCAATTAATAATTTAGTTGAAAAACGAGTTAAAAAAATTGATAAAATTATTATATATATGAATAAGTACGATGAATAATATAAGATAGAAGGTATACAGAGCTATTTATCTATTTTGAGAACGTATTACAGAAAGCTTTCGCTGTTTTACGTTTCAAAATTCGCGCCAGAATATGAGTTGCGCTGCGATCGACGGCCAATCCAAGAGGATATCTGCTCACGTGACTTTTCAGCGAAGAAAGCAACCAGTGGAAGTGCAGTGCTGTTACCGTGCGAATAAAGGCTTGATTCTCACTCAATCCCGCGCACGAAAGTTTGTCGCCGTACGTGTTTTAAGAATAAACCAGGAAAATTATTTTACATATTGACGCGTGTACGTACGAGAGTATTATATTCATAATAGGAATTGTAAATATATAGTTCGACTTGATATATTATTTCCACCTCTTCTAGTTTATAATTTGTGTTAGGTTATGTTAGACGAGTCCTCGCGCGTTGTTAACCTTTTATGCATCAGGTGATTCACCACGTTTATTCGTCGTATTTATTATTTCTCAATTAAGTTTTTAAACTGTATTTTATTGATTGTGTGTTCACCATGCCCAAGGCATTGAAAATAATAATAATGCTTGTACATATATTTTTCATGTTCCAGAAAAAATATTCGAATGTCCATAGAACATTCACTTTTATCTCAGGGATATGTTTTGAATGTGTAATGAACATGACAATGTCACCCCAAAATGATATCTGCAAAATGTCGATGGGATCATTTAAAGGACATGCATACTATGTACACGATATTCGTGTATATTCGTGTATATAGTATACATATCCTTTAAATGTTCCCATCGACATTTTGCAGATATCATTTTGGGGTGACATTGTCATGTTCATTACACATTCAGAACATATACCTCAGATAAAAGTGAATGTTCTATGAACATTCGAATATTTTTTCTGGAACATGCAAAATATGTACAATGAATATCTAATGCTGTGTGGGATATATACAAGATTAGTAAGTTTCTTTATAATAAAAATATTACATAACCATTTCTCAATGATTTATTTATTTCAAACCAAGTTCCCAGAAATTCACATAATGATGAAAAGAATAAGGTATTATAAAGAAGGCAACACTATTTCATCTTGTCTAATTATTTATAGCTTGAAAAAAACGGACTGTTCATCCAATGTTTAGAAACCCTAATGATTCGAGAAAATAATGTGCACCGTGATTATTTAGTTCCTGTTTGATTTTTCGAAATGGAGAGGTGCTTTGTGAGTGAAAATTTCACCATTTTTTGATATGGTAAAAAATGGATATCAGTATAGGGCCATTGTTTTCTTTGTTATTGCTGCAATATCCTTATATTTTGTTACGATCACTAAAAAAAATACTAATTTTTAACTAAAACATTGTTTCAATCGAAATTTAGACTCCGTCCTTTCGAAGCGTGCGCATCGATTACTGCGGTTGATACATTTCCAATTTCTAACCTGCAACAATATTAGGACAAAGTTTTTTTGATCAGTCTCGTGTTTCATGAAGTTTTCTAATATTATAGCCTAATTAGCCCAGGCAACGAAAGCCGAATTTCAGCAAATAAAAATAATAAATACGAAAGTTTTGAAATTTGGTGAAAATGTTTATTAGAGCTTACTATTGAACGTGTCAAAAGTCCTGACCAATTAAAGGTCCGCAATCGCCGCCATCTTGGAAAAAGGGTGCACTTTTATGTTTTTTTGTCTATAACTCTTTATTTATTAACATTATCGAAAAAGTTGTAGTGATCAAAATTTGAGAACATTTGATTCTCTACAAAAAAAGTTCTATTCAGTTTTTTCATAAAACCAACATTTACCGAGTAAATGGACAACGAACTTGAAGCAGATCGGAGAATTGCTCCAAACAATCAATCTACGCACAGATTAAGAATCATAACAGTGTGTCCTGTGTAAATATCGATAGTTTTGCGTCAGGTATACTACTGTTACAGCATGTCGAGAGTATAGTCGTATGTTTTTGTAAAATACATAATGGATAGCTCTGGTATACGAATACTGAAATATAGTAATACTTCTCCCCATTGGTCGCGTTGGAGAGAGAATTCCAGTATTACTATATTTCAGTGCGTACGAACTTCTTCATAATATAATGCCCACCAAGGACGGTGTTTGACGGTTGTATACCTGCTCGCGTCGGGCGGGGGGAAGGGCTGTATAGGGTCCGACCGACAGCTGTTTAGTTCTGGAATTCAGTAGGGCGTACTTTGTTACGATGGCTGGAAGTGAGAAGTGTTTCATTTGCGATGAAAATATTTGTAGTGGCGATATTGTGGAAGTGAAAGAAAAGGGAATTATTACTTTAAAAAAAGCTAGTGTGGAAAGGAAGGATAATAAACACATGGTGCTTGAAGGTGTAAGAACTGTGACAGTTCATGTCATTTGTCGAAAGAACTATACGCGATCGGATAGTATAAGAGCTGCACTCGCAAAAAAAGATCTCACCGATGCTACAACGTCATCTTGCACCCCGGAGCTTACTGAAAGTTTGCGATCATCTTTGCCTATATTTGATTTTATAGGAAAATGTTTTTATTGCGCCGAGAATATTGATGAGGCATTCTATGCAAAAGAAAAAAAGCAGCCTATTGCTAAACGTAGAAAAGTTTATAACGTTCGCAGTATAGCTTTAAGGGAAAAAGTAATAGAAGCGGCGAACAAAAGAAACGACAAATGGGGAGACGAAGTTAAGCATCGTGTCATAAATACTGTTGATTTAGTTGCTTCGGATGCCATATACCACCAATCCTGCTTTGTCTCATTTTTTTTGCATTCCACGGCAACGGGGACAAAACGTGGACGTCCTGAGGTCGAAGATGTTACAACGGCTATGGAAAAGATGTATTCGTACCTTGATGGTCACGAGGATTGTCAAGTATCACTATCCGAGTTAATGTCCCAGTGTACAGAATATGTTCCCAATGAATTAACTGTAAAGAGTAGGTTGAAACAAAAATATGGGGACAGAATTATAATCACACAAAATCAGAAAAAGGTTCCTATCATTTGTTTCCGTGACACGGGAATGAAAATATTGACAGATTCCTGGTATAAAAAAAAAAAAAGTGACGAGCGTGAGGAACGACTTCGAATAGTTCAAACTGCAGCAGCTATTATAAAAGAAGACATTCAATCAAAAGTCTATGAGAATTCTGCTTATCCTTCAACTGATGATTTTTTTAGTAATGCGAGTACTGACATTCCGGAAACTCTGAGAGCCTTTGTAGACCATGTTGTCGTTCATAAAAAAGATAAAAAGAATACAAATACCAACAGGAAAAGTATTGCCATAGCCCACGCTATCATTTCAGCAGTAAGACCACGTTCTTTTTTATCCTCTTTGCAAATAAGTCTCGCCGTATTTTTATACAGGAAATATGGAAGTAAAAATTTGGTTACTCTCGTCTCGAATTTGGGCTTATGCTCTTCATATCACGACGCTCAAATATTTGAAACGTCAGCAATTTATCATCCTGCACCAAAGTTACTTCCAGGAGCATTTTGTCAATTTGTTTTCGACAATGCTGACTTCAACGTTTCAACAATTGACGGTTTGAATACCTTCCATAGCATGGGGGGCATCAAGTGTGTAACACCTACAACATCACTTATTACTGGACAAGAGATACAAAAATTAACAAAGCCTCCATCTACGAACGAAATTGGAGAACTCGGTGTTATTCCACTGCAAACTTTCGAAAATGTGGGAGGAAATTGTTTGAAAAACATCACGGTTGAGGATCTATCTAGTCTGAGACCTTTAGAAGAAGAAGTGCCGTCTCCTCAATTGCATGACATTTTATGGATGTGCGGAAAATTTCTGGATATCCCCTTCATTCCTGAATGGAAAGGATTCATGCATAGTGTGTCGCAAAACTTGCCCTATAACGTAACTAATATAATTCCTCTTCCTTTTGTTAATTCTCCACCGAGCAATTACGATACCGTTTATACGGTACTCAACTATGCTGCCGACGAATGTCTCAGATTGAAACAGCGAACTTGTTTCATAACTTTTGATCAACCACTTTATATAAGAGCTCGTGAAATTGTTGCTGCATCCTCAAAGGACTCATGCTTGTCTAATATTGTGGTCAGACTTGGTGGATTTCATCTTTTATTATCCTATCTTGGTTGCATCGGGTATATAATGGCAGGAAGTGGATTGAAAGAAATGTTAAGTACAATTTATGCTCCAAACTCTGCAGAAAAAATAATGCAGGGCCATGCTTATGCTAGAGCCGTCCGGGCTCATTTATTAATTCAGACAGCATTGGCGAAAATAATTTTCGAGAATCTGGATATCACGATTGAAGAGCAAGAAAGTTTTAAAGAAATTTTGAGAGATTTCGTCATCGATCCTCCAACATTGGATAACATTAGTCAGAACGACATGCTGATAGAAGTTAAAAGAAGAATACAAGAAAAATTACAGGAATTGAAGAAAAATGGAGCAACGGCATCCCTCTGGGTTCAATACTTTGAAATGGTTACATTGATGAAGGAATATATTGACGCAGAACGGTCGGGTGATTGGAATAAACATCTTCGTAGCGTTCAGCAAATGATCCCATTTTTTCACGCCAGTGGCCATTTACTATACGCTAAATCTTGCCACCTATATCTGCAGGATATGTTTAAGCTTCAATCTTCGATGACAACGGTGGAATTCGAAAAGTTTGTCAACGAAGGATATTTTACGATGAGAAGGACAGATTCATTTTGGGCTGGAGTCTGGTCTGATATGACAATCGAACAGACACTTATGCGAAGTATGAAAAGCTCAGGTGGTCTTACTCGTGGAAGGGGAATTACAGACAGTGTTTTGAGCAAATGGATTTTAGGAACAACGGCTACACTCAACGTTTGCGCATCGTTGGAAGATTTCTGTGGCATGGTTTTTACCACTAGTGAACAGCACGTTGATTTTCAAGAATCAAGGATACAAAGAAACGCGAAGGATACCAAAAAGATTTCCGATTGGTTCTCGAATCATCCTCCATTCCCAGTTCTCAAAGATATTATGTCATTAGCAACCGGACTAATTGGCGGTACAACTGTAAACTGTTACAAGGCTATTGAAGTTGGTAAAATAGCAATGGAAAAGATGATTGGAAAAAATTTTTTCGAAGTGAAGTTATCCCGGAAAGACAAAGTTCTGTCTCTAGCTACTATAAATTCTGCAGTGAAAATTCATGGAGAGATAGTACCACTTGACCCCCTACTGATTTTTCAAAGAATAGCCATTGCAAAAAAAACCGACGAAGAACTAGAAGACCATTTGAAATACGAGTTAGCTCCATACCCATTGTCGCTTTTTAATGAAGCTGGCATGCGAAAAACAAAAAAATCCGCGATGTATGAAATCTTTCCATTATCAAACGAAGACATTGCCCTGCAAGACTGTGTTAACATTGTTGACGGCGGATTCCTCTTACATCGAGTCATTTGGAAACCAAACTCAACTTATTCAACCATTTGCGCAAGCTACATTACTTATATTCAGAGACATTACGGTAAAAATTGCACAGTAGTATTCGATGGTTATTCCAATACCAATAACAGTACGAAGAAAACGGAGCAAAATCGCCGATCTGCTGCTAAAAAGTCTATGGACATCAATTTTGAAGAAAGTATGAGTATCACCGTTCGGCAGGATCAATTTCTTTCAAACGACAAAAACAAAAGCAGGTTAATTGACATGCTATCAACCAAGCTAAACGATCAGGGAATAGGATGTCGACAGAGCACAGATGATGCAGATTTTTTAATCGTGAACACTGCAATCCAATTATCTTCGTCAAAAAGTAACGTGGCTATTATTGGCGAAGATGTTGATCTTTTAGTTTTGCTGGTTGCATTGGCTCCATCGGAAAAAAATATCTTTTTTGTCAAACCGGGAAAGGGAAAAATCGAGAGAAGAGTGTATTCATCACAGCAGTCACAATCATCAGGACTTGCGAACAACATTCTTTTCTTGCATGCCTTTAGTGGCTGCGACACTACTTCAGCGATTTTCAATAAAGGAAAAGTTAGGTGCGTAAAGTTATTTAACAAAAGTAAAGAGTTACATGATATCGCTGAAAGTTTCAACAACCGTGATTCTTCACACGACGTTATCGCTGAAGCTGGAGAACGTTTTTTCCTTGCAATCTACGGTGCACGTTCTACAGACAATTCTTTGAATAAACATCGATATCATTGTTTCACGAAATCTGTGACGAAAATAAAGCCCGACATTGCCTCACTACCACCAACAGAAGGAGCATCCAGGCAACATTCTTTTCGAGTGTACAATCAAGTGCAAAAATGGCTGGAAAATGAATTACCCCCTGAATTATGGGGTTGGAAACGAGTCCAAGGATACTTCAGTCCAATTACAACAATGGACTCCATTGCACCCGAGGCTTTATTAAATCTGATTTTTTGCAAATGTACAACTGGCTGTGCAGGGTTGTGTGGGTGTAGAAAAGCAGGGATTGATTGTACAACGGTTTGCAATAATTGTCATGGAGACTGCTTCAATGGATCGAAAATAGTCGATGAAGAAAATGAAGACGGAGACGATGACGATAACGCGAATGAAGAAAGGGCAGTGTCAAACACAAGCTCGAGACGATCTTCCTATGTGGGGAGCATTGATTTATCGGATTATGCTGATGTAGTCGATGATAATAGCCCCAGTACCAGTCAGACTGCAAAAAAACGACGCACTCAAACGTAATAATAAAGTGAGTAAATAAAAAAAAAATGTGGAAAATGAAAAAATAATAACAATGATTGAATTTTCCGTAATGAATATAAATTTCTGTTTGCAGAATTCCCACAGAGATTTATATGGACCGTTATGCGCCATTGAATTCATATTTTGCTGCTGAAGCCTACAGTGAGAGCGATTCCCCGATCTGCATCAAGTTTGTCGTCCATTCACACGGAAAATATTAGTTTTATGAAAAAAATGAATTGAACCTTTTTTGTAGAGAATTAAATGTCCTCAAATTTTGATCACTACAATTTTTTCGATAAAGTTAATAAATAAAGAGTTATAGTCCAAAAACCATAAAAGTGCACCCTTTTTCCAAGATGGCGGCGATTGCGGACCTTTAATTGGTCAGGACTTTTGACAGGTTCAAGAGTAAGCCCTAATAAACATTTTCACCAAATTTCAAAACTTTCGGATTTATTATTTTTATTTTCGCTTTGTTGCCTGGGCTAAATATTCTGGATATATAATGGCTAAAGTCAAAGGTAAAGCGAAATCAAATAAAAATACGCGGGTTTGGGCTGAACATGAGCCAGCCTTTGAACTTCACGTTTTTAAACTCGTTTCGAGCAGAAATAATAATAATAATAATTAATACTGAATCCAAACCAACCCATTTAGAAAAAAAAATCTAACTTTAGATTCGTGATCAGCGACCCAAAAAACCTTCAAGTACCAATTTTCACTAAAATCCAAATCTTTTAAGTTTTTTTTAGCACATTGATTACGCCAAATTTAAATTTTGCAAATCTGAATTCATTTCAAAGCATAGAATATTTAATCTTGAACATTTCTTAAATTAATGGGGTTTATTTTCGAATGTTCCAATTAAAAAAAGTAGAAATGCATAAAAAAAATTATTGCAAATCGAGTCAAACAAAAAAATGGGTTAAAAATAAACATTTTAAAATAAAGTCCACTTTCCCAATACAGTTTTTCAAAAAAAAAGTTTATTACTGATTTATTCAAAAAATAACCCTTTCAATCCTTTCTCACAAGCGGACGAGTGTTCTAAGCTCACGATATATACAAGTTTCCGAGATTCTCCTACATGTAATTGCATTCTATATGTGTATATTGTAAATGTATTAGGTATAAGTCCCGGTTTAATATATAAGTGTATTGTGTGATGGACTTGTGTAAGGTGTCTTCGTATAAGTAGTGTACATATATGTATCTTCCGACGTGTATCAATTTCAGTATGCTTGTGAAGTCCTCGACTCCCCCACTTCTTTATTTTTTCAGCGGTGAGTCATAGTTTTTCGTATGGTCCGTATTAAAAACTGATATTCTTCGTGACGTTATGTGATACGGTTATTTCAATCTTTCACATTCACCGTACTAATTGTGCTTGTCCAGTCGCTCTCTAACATTGACATGGTGCGTTCCAAATATTATCATGTTTTAAATCAATTATCGAATTTTTTTTTTCATTTATTGAAAGAAAAATCTCAATTTCACTCATTAGTATGCACCATGTGAATTTTTGACAAGCAACCCCGGACTTCTCTACTTTCGAACGTTAACATACTAAACTTTGATATATTTTTACCAATTATTCACATAAAAAGTCTCTCAGTGTAGCTCCTCGTTCACTTCATCTTCAGACGATGAAGTTATACGCCGAAATGCACGGAAGCTTCGAAAAGGGTTGATAAATTAAAATAAAAATCGAGAAAAAGAAGATACCTAAAGAAGAGAAAAAAATAAGCAGGAAGGCTGTGAGAGACATTGTAAAAACATTCGAAAGAAATGAGAGGAACAAAAGTGGTTCAAGAGCTCGGACAGCTCGAAGAAACTTTTGGAAAACTCGAGACTGCGCTCTTTCTTAACTCCACGCGATAACAGCATCTGGTAGATGACGAAGAGTTTTTACTAAAACGTTTTCATTTTGAGATTACGCAACGCGTGTATATTATATATGTTAACATAGTCGCAATAGGATGTAAAACAATCTCAAGTACAAATACGAACTACGAAAAGATTATTTTTGTATTCATTCAGGTCTGAAAATAATATGAATATGTATAAATATATATGAATTACAAAATATAAAGATACGTGATTTCTTACGTAAGAATACTATCAAGAAACAAAATATTATTGACTCACATGGAATTTTCTTTATTTTTAGTGCTTCGTGCTTCAATTTTTTTCGTTAATGAATATCGCGTGAGCAAAATATTACACATACGTGTGAAGGGGAGCTCGGATCTCGTCCATTTCGGGAATCTAAAAATTCTCACGTGAGACGCCAGTGCGAGAAGACTGTAAGTCGTTATTTATATTTTTGATTCTGCTTGGTTAACTCACGGGTCACGGGATATAGATATTGCTCACGAATTCGTGGATTTTGATGACACGATTTTTTAATTTCGTTCAGTGATAAAGAATATTTATGCTGCAAGACTCTTTCATATCTTATATTCCCGAAAATTTTGGAAAACTACCAATACGGTTTTCCTAAAAATTGAACTTGTACTTTCTTTCGAAATATTTCCATCGTCAAGATTTCAACACGATTTCTCCATTAGTTTTGCATAGTGTATCTATTTAATTACCGTAACGTCGGCAGAGATATCTAATAAGGAATGGCAATAAAGGAGCATTTTCACAGCGCCTCTTGAAGTAAGCTGTAGCTAATGAGGTTCGTCGTTCGCGAATGCCAACGTGAACGCCAACGAATGATTCGAAAATAGTTTCGTCCGTATTGACACGTCAAAATTGTCTGGAATCGAATGAAAATAACAATTATATCAGAGCATGTAGCTTCGAAAATGGCCAAAGCTTTCGAAGTGATCATGTCGCAAAGTTTAATTTTGTCGTACTTTCATTTCTTGTTTTCTCGTTGAGACTCCCACAAGGGTGATTCGAACTGCCTATTTCCGGTCTCACATCAGAGAAAAAGGTCTGACGGTGGAAGTTAATATTTGAACTTGGAATGTTTAATATTTGACTTGGAATGGCAAAGTTCGCCTTTGCAAGAGGAATAGACAAAGAGGGAGAGTGAGAGAGAGAAAGAGAGAAAGAAGATAGAAGATAAGTAGTCAGAGAGGTAGTTAGAACCGTCGAAGATTCGTCGTGCTCGAGTTCGTGTAACGCCTCGATGAATTCTATTTTGGATCATCCGGCTTTGGGCTCAGCAATATTCCATCCCACTCTCCCTCAACTCTCTTTTTTCCCTTCACTGCTGCCGCACGTGCAGATTTTCGTTTAAAAAAAAAAGCGGAAGATAGCCTTAATTCTCATGATGGAAATCCCCATATTTCATCATCGCGCTATCCCCTTTTCTCCCATTGAAAATTCTGCGGGACTGCGTGTAGCTTCTGGAAGATATGCGCGATGCGCAACGTCGCGCCGGGAATATCATTCGTGGGAAACATAAGTGACATTTAGTATTTTCCGGAAGATGATGAATGCAAAGTGCTATGTACCAACATATCTATAAGGATATAACATATCATATATATCAGTATACATTTATACATGAATTATACGCGAAGGAGGGATCGGAGCAAAAATGGACGCATGAAGGGAAAACAAAGAGTTGCAAAATTGTCAGGGTGACGACAATGGTTCTGGCCATTTTCAATATTCCGCGGGAAATTCATATAAATCAACACAAATATGCATTTTGGAGTCAAAGTCAGAGAACAGCCACTATCCAATTTGAGGCTCCCTATGATGCTAGGAAATAAATTTCCATTGCTCGAATCTTTCGTTGAAGTCAATCCTTATTATTGAAGCATTCACTGATGAACCTCAATCCTTTAGAAATCACGCTAAGATGAAAGATGAATTGAATATTGGCAATCTCATATTTTTATTAGATTTGGAGAATTTTCCATTTTGCCTCGATAGTCCCTACTATATATATACACGTTGACATTCGTGAAACAATATCAAGAGGCTCGGTAGAGCCTCGAGACAAGTACATTTCCTCCTTTACCGACATGTCGAGAGGTACTAACTGCCTCTATACCTATACGCCACACATCGCGCTTATACACGGGAGTATATCTATGACTACGTTTCCATCGAGGGTTAGAATGGGGTCAGAGTCGGGTTAGGGTTGAGTTCGTGTGCGCGGTTTAGCGATGGAAACGCCTCGGGTCTATCCAAACTCTACCCAATAAAAATTTAGGGTAGGGTCGAAATAGACTCCGGTGGAAACGGTTAGAGTCGAGTTGAATTAATTCAGCACTACCAACTTGATAACGTCGAATCTTTGCGCTGCTCTCCGACGCCGCTCCTTAAAAATTTCAAACAGTTTATGCATATTAGTAACATATTGATTGATAAGTATTAATCTCGGATCCATGATTTATTTCCGCTATTTTTTTGGGATTCGGTAAACTGTTTGTTATGAATACCATAACCTAGCAATCATAACGTGCTGTTTGAAAACAGTTGGTAACAGTCAACTCCGCTCTAACCCTACTCTGGCTCTGTACCGGTGGAAACAAGCGGGATCAGATCGACAAAACTCGACCCTAACCCGACTCTGACCCAAATCTGACCCTCGATGGACCCTGGCAATTTTTGCAACCACTTTTCAACCACGAAAACAACCGTTTCGTTTTCTCCAAAAAGCAACCACTCAATAACCTCAAATGCGACGGTTGCACAACGGTTGCTGCAACCGTTGCAGCGATGGTTGCAGTGACCGTTGCAAAGACGGTTGCAGCAACGGTTGCAGAGACGGTTGCAGGTGGCTGCTGTAGAATGATGCATAGTGAATAGGAATTTCGAGTATGGAAAAAAAAATGGACCAACGAGGATACAGAGGAAGGTGGTATATCATCACTATAAAACGAGCATTATTACGCCGCCGAAAAAGTCAATTTTGTGGTTATGGTGCAACAGATGTTAAATTTGGAAAATAAATCGTATACAAGAATGCATGTATTTTTTTATATATTTATATGTACAAAAATAACCTATAATTATAATATTCATTAGAGTAGTACAGATAATCCTTATTAACCTTGCAAATATTTTTATTTGTGATTACTAAAAAATTCTAAAAACAAGGGTGAACGCAACGTTCAGTTGATTCATGGAAAGAAAGTAAAACCTGAAAAGGTTCACTACAATTTTTTTCCGATCGAGTCGCATGAATTTTTCCATAAGTGACTCCCATTGCCCTGTAATGATCGCCACATTTACGCTCACTGTGGATTCTGGGCTTTTTAAGAAGGGATTGTTTGCGGCTCTGGAAAAAAAGGGAGGCTTTTTCCAGCTTATTGTAGCGAAGATCAGAAAAACTACGTCTCGTCAATACGAGTCTTCCCTGCAGCGCATACCTTGCGATTAAAGCAATGAAATTATTGCCTCGATTCAGCGTAGTCCGGTTTACGTTTCGTAGTCCTTACCTCAAATCGTAGGAGGAAATAACGTTTGGGCATTATGCTCCGTCGAGTCTCCGCATAAATATATTTTGGCATATTGACATATTTATTCGGGTAACGAGCAATCAAATAACGAGACAATTTTATAAGCGTTACCCAGCGGAGAGTACGAGAATATTGCCGACTGCGCACAGCTGAATTTGTCATCACGCAAGCTTACAAAACTTTGAGCGATGAATAATTTTTGGTAGAAAAAAATGACATTAAATTGAGCGAAAATAGCAATGATCATTGTCATTGATTAGGGAAAAAAATGAAAATAGTTTGAACGAGTTTTACTTAGAGGCGACGTGAAGTTAAATATAGTGGTGAACGACAAATTTTTAAATCTCAGCACCGTTTGATAATCAAACAAAGCGAGACCTTTTTTAATATTAAAAAAAATGAAATGGTGCTTGAACTAAAAATTTATAGTTGTCCAAGTGTGAACAAATGAAGGCTAATGACAAATAATGTACCAACAGTGAAGCTTGCTTTAATCGCAAGATACGCGCGGCAGGGAAGTCTCGTAATGACGAGACGTGCTTTTTCTGATCTTCGTTACAATAAGCTGACAAAAGCCTCCCTTTTTTTTGCAGAGGAAAAAAATTCTGGTGAACCTTTTGAGGTTATACTTTGTTTTCGTGAATCAACTGAACATTGCGTTTACCCTTGTTTTTAGAATGTTTTGGTAATCGCAAATCACAATATTTTCAAGAGGGTAATAAGGATTATCTGTACTACTTTAATAAATATTATTATTATAAGTTATTTTTGTACACATAAATACATAAAAAAAAATACGTCCATTCTTGTAGACGTTTTATTTTCTAAATTTAGCATCGGTTGCAGACACCACAAAGTTGACTTTCGGCTGCGTAATAATGCTAGTTTTATAGTGATAATAATAAATTATATTTTTGTACCACCTTCCTCTGCTGTACCCTCAGCGGTCTTTTTTTTCCATATATACTCGAAATTCCTATTCACTATGCCTCATTCTACAGCAGCCACCTGCGACCGTACTTGCAACCGTTGCTGCAACCATCTCTGCAACCGTTGCTGTAACCGTCTCTGCAACGGTTGCTGCAACCGTTGTGCAACCGTCGCATTTGAGGTTTAGGATGGTTGACTTTTGGTCTCAAAGCAACCGTTGCATATGAGGTTGTTTTCGCGGTTGATAAGCGGTTGCAAACACAGTTACAAATATTGCCAGGGGAAACGTAGTCTATACAACGAAACTTATTTTCCTAATTATTAATTAACTATGCGAACTTCGGTAATGATACTGACACGAATATTTTTTTTTTTTCTCTTTCGATTGTGAAAAACATCAATGCCTTGGCTATAAGCAAATCGGTGATATCCCTTTTCTTTGTTTTCACGGAGCTACAAACATTTCGTATTAGTGTATTTCGAATTAAATACTGATTGAATAGTTATTAAATAATGTTTAGAGTATTGCCTCAGCTTTTTTTTGTAATCGTATGTGAGATCAAGCAACCTGTACCTCCGAGGAGAGATGTATTACTAGGCTAATACTTGACAAGACTCATTAGGATAGGTGTAAGATGATTCGACCTTCGACAGGATCATCAGGGCTTCAAGACGTTCCGTGAGCATTGCTTGTTATCGATAAGCCGGAGCTCTTCTAACGTTTTTTAATCCGCACATGATCTACGCCATCAACTCCGAGTATTATATTTGACATCATACAAAGTCCCAGCTACACTGCCTTCTTATCACAGATTTCATCTGAATGCAAACCAGAGAAGCTCACGTAATTCGAGACAGTAAAATAGTATGCGTCATTAACTAAACACAGAAAATTTTGTTACATCGCTAAGCCGTCACAGAAACATTTCCCCATATTAGACCAGGCAATAGAGCAGATAAAGAGTCATTCTGTGACAAAAGTGGTAGAAGAAAACGGCGAGTGTGGGGGTGCGTGGGGTGGTCCGTGGATGATTCATGATATGTTTTCGACTACCAAATATGATTACTTTTTTTTTAATTTCCAAAAAACACCAAAAAAACGGTGTTTTTTTAGTTTTTTGCTTGTAAAATCTGAACCAACGGTGCTATGCTGATACATTCAACATATGAATTGTAGAGAATGAAAAGACAAAGAAAATGAGCGCTAGTGCAACTCAATCGGGTCATTATTACCGGAGAAAAATCGGAAAAACCGGAAAAATCAGCGTTTTTTCAAAAATTCATAACTCCGCCATTTTCAAAGTTGTAGCGCTGGCTTTTCGGGTGAAAGTAGTGGTTGATAGGTACTTTGAGTGTGCACAACCCGGACGTTGCCGGATAAATAGTTTTTGCGTAATTGCGATTTGAATTATTTTGGGCACTATTTTGCGGAAGGGCTGGATGCGTCGGAAGTTGTCCGATTTTAATTTTCAAAACGGATTTTGAAAGAAGAAGTAAAGCACTACAAAACGTCAATCTTGATTTTTCGTTAAAATGTTGCAAAATAGGTGAAAAACACGTGCAAACGTGACCAAAACCGGCCGAGCGCTCGATCGCGGTCGAGTAGTGGGGGGAGCCGGCCGACGCGGGGAAGTGCGTATATATAGTAATACAAGCGCGCTGCGGCCGGGCGCGAATCTTTACATTCGATTATCTCAGCAACTACTGCAGCTACCTTTACGTTCTTTTTTTTTATTTGGGGGTAAATTAACCCGTTGAAACTGATACTTCACTCGGTTTGCCTCAATATTCACTAGAAAAGCTGCTTTTGGCTACATATCCGTACATTAATATGAAATTAGGAAAAAGCGGTGGAATACATGCATACTGCCAGGAAACTTATTAATTGAAGTGCAGTGGATTTTTTGGAAATTTTTATATTCTTATTTCATGTTCAAAATTACAATTCTTATATACTAACTGAATAATTATTTGTGAAATTACACGATTCTCGGTCGTTTCGCTGGCCTATGGCAAACTCTATTTCATCAATATCTTCATTAGGCGTTTCAATATTTCCGAAAATATCGATTTCTGAGACGTCATCGTCTTCTTCATTGTCCGACGCAATCGGATGATAGATATTTTCCAAATTTTGGCACGTATTTTCGTGACAGTGTGCACAGAGAGTTTTTGCAACTGCACGAACCATCTATGCACCCTTTTTTGCTGCAGGAACACGAAATCTGGGCAAGTAACTTTTGGGGGATCGGTGGATCTGTACTTCCTATAGGCATTAACTGTTTTTGTCTCACTTGCCACCCCCAATCAGTTACTTCCAGATTCGTGTTCCCTAACCACAGCTCTAGCTGGTAGAAAACCCGGAAAGCATGCTGCTTCGCTGCTCCTTCTGTTGGCGGTAATATTTCTAAAGAAAATTTACTTTTAACTTTGACCTTGCACTGTCACGAAAATACGTGCCAAAATTTGGAAAATATCTATCATCCGATTGCGTCGGACAATGAAGAAGACGATGACGTCTCAGAAATCGATATTTTCGGAAATATTGAAACGCCTAATGAAGATATTGATGAAATAGAGTTTGCCATAGGCCAGCGAAACGACCGAGAATCGTGTAATTTCACAAATAATTATTCAGTTAGTATATAAGAATTGTAATTTTGAACATGAAATAAGAATATAAAAATTTCCAAAAAATCCACTGCACTTCAATTAATAAGTTTCCTGGCAGTATGCATGTATTCCACCGCTTTTTCCTAATTTCATATTAATGTACGGATATGTAGCCAAAAGCAGCTTTTCTAGTGAATATTGAGGCAAACCGAGTGAAGTATCAGTTTCAACGGGTTAATTTACCCCCAAATAAAAAAAAAACGTAAAGGTAGCTGCAGTAGTTGCTGAGATAATCGAATGTAAAGATTCGCGCCCGGCCGCAGCGCGCTTGTATTACTATATATACGCACTTCCCCGCGTCGGCCGGCTCCCCCCACTACTCGACCGCGATCGAGCGCTCGGCCGGTTTTGGTCACGTTTGCACGTGTTTTTCACCTATTTTGCAACATTTTAACGAAAAATCAAGATTGACGTTTTGTAGTGCTTTACTTCTTCTTTCAAAATCCGTTTTGAAAATTAAAATCGGACAACTTCCGACGCATCCAGCCCTTCCGCAAAATAGTGCCCAAAATAATTCAAATCGCAATTACGCAAAAACTATTTATCCGGCAACGTCCGGGTTGTGCACACTCAAAGTACCTATCAACCACTACTTTCACCCGAAAAGCCAGCGCTACAACTTTGAAAATGGCGGAGTTATGAATTTTTGAAAAAACGCTGATTTTTCCGGTTTTTCCGATTTTTCTCCGGTAATAATGACCCGATTGAGTTGCACCAGCGCTCATTTTCTTCGTCTTTTCATTCTCTACAATTCGTATGTTGAATGTATCAGCATAGCACCATTGGTTCAGATTTTACAAGCAAAAAACTAAAAAAACACCGTTTTTTTGGTGTTTTTTGGAAATTAAAAAAAAAGTAATCATATTTGGTAGTCGAAAACATATCACGAAACATCCACGGACCACCCCACGCACCCCCACACTCGCCGTTTTCTTCTACCATTTTTATCACGAAAAAATCTCTATTGCCTGGTCTATATAGGGATTTGACCCAGTAAATTTGGCCCATAACCAACTTGATAAAAAGAAACTCGTTGCGCCATCAACTTGCTACAATAAAACACGACGCACCACCAATTTGGAATAGAAAAATTCAACGCATCACCAACTCGACGCACAAAAAATCTCCTACGGGCTATCTCGATGGAGATATACTCTCCCATGGTACAGTTTCACACAGCGAAAACTCTCATGCGGCGTAACTTGGTCCGCTTCAACTCTCAACAGACACAACCATATTCCGTTAGACTGTGTAGAGTTGGAGCGGGCCGAGCTGTGCCACGAAAGTTTCGCTGTGGCGAGTTACGCCAAGGGAGAATTTTTCTGTGTTGGCAAGCCCTGGCAGTTATTGCATGTCGAATTGGTGATGCGTCGAGTTTTTCCATGTTGAATTGGCAATATGTCCAGTTTAATCGGAGCAAGCCGATGGCGCGTTGGGTTTTTCTGCACCAATTTAGTAATCGGCTGAGTTTGTCTGGATCATGTTGCTTCATGGGATTTTTTTTTGTTTTACAGTGCAATGTGTCGAATTTTTCTGTGTTCAGTTGATTATGTGTGTGACTTTTGTGAGCAGAATTACGTGGGTCGGGTTGAGTCTGCATTCAGTTGGTATCTGTACAAACAAAGCTTTACCATTCCATCGCTAAGAAAAAAAACATAAAGCTCAATATTATAAACAGACTATCGAAAAGCGTTGCTTATGATTTTATATCTTAGCGATGGTGCATTGTATCAAGGATCAAATACTCAAAGTTGTTCGGATAGGTCATGCGAGCATTCTCAATAATCGGGATACCTCATTGATAACATGTTGTACGCATGGAACATTTTGAAGTTTGCTAAGCTTATTAAGGGGGTCAGGTACCGAAATTTTCACATCCAGAACCTCTAACGGTAAAGACTCGCTGATTTTTGTCTTGATATCATTTCTCATATCAAAATACCTCACATTGATGAAATTTTGAAAAATTAATTTTTTCCCTGTTTTCAAAATAATTTTTTTCGAAACCGTTGAGATATCGAAAATCCCATCTGCTAGATTATTAATTGTGATAAGTGTTATATAATTTCGTCCAGGAAAAGTTTTATTACTTGTTCATATCATAGAATTTTTTATATTCAGGCCATGGAATCCATTTTCTTCTTATTTATTATATTCTACCAATTAATTTATCATACATTTGGACCGTTTTTGTGCCTTTAAATGGCATCTCCTCCTACAATTTTGAACTTTGAAGGTCATAGATTTTTTACACATTCTTTGGGTGACAATAAACAATCTAGCAAAATCTAACAATCTAACAAAATGGTAAATTCAACTCGAGAAATCGAGTTGAAAAAAATGAGTTAGAACAACTCAAATTGAGTTGGGTCAACCGAATATCGAGTTAAAGCATGTACATGAAATAGTTGCTTCAACTCTGAAATCGCGTTAACATATTCGGTCAAAACAGCCACCTAACGAGTTGACCGAACTCATTTCAGAGTTGAATCACTCACAACAGAATAGTTGGTCCAACTTTTTCTGCAGTTCGTTCGACTACGATAATTGAATGAAACAACTCAATTAACAGCTCTTTGAACCAAATATTAGGTTGATTCAACTACATTTGTGGTTTATTCGATTATCATGCGTCGTCATTTTGACTCTGAAAAAGAGTTGGAAGGACTCGATTAATAGTTCAATCGACTACATTATGTGGTTCTATTTATCACAATTTACGTTGAAACAACCCTTTTATGTGGCTCTTTGTACTACCATAAATGTTCGAAACAACTCTAGAAATAGCTCTTTTAACCAAATTTTAGGTTGATTCGACTACATTTGTAGTTTATCCGATTACTATGCGTCGTCATTTTAACTCTGAAAAAGAGTTGGAAGGACTCGATTAAACGTTCAATCGACTACATTGTGTGGTTCTATTTATCACAATTGATGTTAAAACAACTCTTTTATATGGCTCGTTCTACTACCATAAATGTTTGAAACAACTCCATAAGCAGCTCTTTCAACCAAATATTAGATTGATTCAACTACATTTATGGTTTATCCGATTACTATGCGTCGTCATTTTAACTCTGAAAAAGAGTTGGAAAGACTCAATTAAAAGTTCAATCGAAACTCAAAATATAAATAAAAAATATAAATGTAAAACTAGCAAAGTTGTGTGAAAATTAATTCTATTACTAATCAAAATCGTCAAATGGTAATGGTAATGACGCATTCAATTTTGTAAGTGTGAGCCAGCATGCAGCGTATATCGGAAAATTGATGAACGAAATTCAATAGTAGTCGATAGCGCAATAGGTAGCGTCCCGGGTTAGTAAGCAGGCATTATAGTCGAGGAACTTTAGACGAAAAAACGCCAAAAGCTCGAACTCCGGGAAAGTTCCACCGATTTTCATGATTTTTTTTTTAATCGCTTTGAAATCGAATTTGAAATAAAGTTTACCACCTGAGATCACTTGCTTTTTTTTAAATTTATATAAAAAACCGATTAATCGTTAATTCGCATTAAAAGTGTATTTGAGGTATTCAGATAAGCGTGTTATGGTGAATTTATTTCAAAAACAAGTTTAGGCCCTCTACTATAGGTCAATACTTCGGAGAAATTACATTTCCACACAGGTATACGACCCTGGGAGCGTTTTTAGGGGTAGAGGGTCGAACGCGGCAGCTGTTCTCGGCTACCCGACGGAGCCAGTCGCATTCCCAGAGCCATCCAGGCTACTTGTATAAGAGTGCTAGAAAGTGGTAAAAATAATGTGTTGAATAATAGAAAATACACTGTAGTGAGTACATTTTGTCCGTGTAACTAAATTTTGTATTGAATATAAACGCTTAAAGATGAGTGAGCCCAATGAAGACTCTGTAAATTCCGATGACGGTGAGAAATGTTTCATTTGCGAAACTACGGGAGGTCTCATAAAAGTGGAGAGAGGAATGCCTAACTTACGAAATGCCGCAACCGAGCGATCCGATGGAAAATTAAAGTTTTTAAATAGCGTTGCATCTGTTCATGTTCACTCAGAGTGTCGACAAAAATACGTAAATAAGAAGTATATCAATATTTTTAATAATAAAAAAAAATCCGAGGAATCAACATCTCAAAATTTTAGCCCACCGAAAAAAAAACTAAGGAAAAGTGTTTCCGCGGGATTCGAGTGGAAGAGTAACTGCTTTTTATGCAATGAAGAAGCAGATCTGGTCAAAAATGTAAAGTTACCCAAAGCATCCCGAAGGAAAATCAGATTAGTAAGTGAGTATCAGTTCAAAGAAACAGTTCTCAATCTAGTAAAAGAACGAAGAGATGATCAAGCTCGAACAATTCTTACGAGAATTTCAAGTGTAATTGACTTGACGGCAGTTGACGCTCGATATCATGCAGATTGCTTTAATGTGTTGCATATGCAATCGAAAGAGAAAACCCCCAGACAAGCCATTGTCGTAGTAGACGATGCAATGGACGAGATATTCAAGTTTATTGAAAACAACGATGATTCTCAATTCAGTCTACAACAGTTGAAAGAAATAATCACAGGCTCGCATGTTCCTGATGAAAAAACCATAAAAAAAAGGCTATTATCGAAATACGAAGATGATATTATCATAACTACCAAAGCCGGAGGTAAATCAATTATCTGTTTTGCTAATAAACGTGATCAAATCTTGACGGACGATTGGTATAATGAACGCTTAAAAAATGACGAGGAAGAGGAATTTCGCATTTTACGAGCTGCTGGCGAGATTCTCCGAAGAAGAATCAGAACAAAAGTATGTTTACGGGAGAATTACCCACCGAGCGATCAAATGTTCGATAACATCAACGAATCAATACCAAGCGCATTGCTGTATCTTCTCCGGGAAATTATTTTGAAGGATAAGAAAGGAGATGCAAGTATCGCTTTCAACGAAAAGAAGTGCACCTCTATCACTCATGCCATTATGGCTGCAGTTAGGCCACGAACTTTTTTATCGCCCCTGCAAGTTGTATGGAGTCCCGAAATCTAAAAAATCGCTGAACGAATTCAGGTGTGTATTAATATTGGGTATTGACTTTGAAAAGTAATAATATTGTGATCTTAATGACCTTTTTCTTCGTTTAACCTAGGTACGAGAGTTTCATCAAGGCGACAGCTAAAAATACCAGAGCGACGCAGTTGCACGCTTTGCCCCCGACCGAAGACGCATCAGCCGAGCATCTTAAGAGGGTATATCTCCAGGTACAACTTTGGATTGGGAATAAAATATCTCCAACGGAGTGGGGTTGGAGATATCATAATCAATTTCTGAAGCCTATGACTATGCAGCAGCAACCGGCCCCAGAAAACATCCTGAAAACTATTTTCTGCAACTGCCAGAAAGGATGTGGGCCAGCGTGTGGTTGTAGAAAGAGTGGATTACACTGCACCGGAGTGTGTGGTGTATGCAACGGATCGAGCTGCATGAATGCAGCACCGGTCATTAGAGCCGAGGACTCAAACGAAAACGATATTGACGATATCAACTCATAAGTTTCGAAATAAAAAGACTTTTGATGATAAACTGAAAATATAGTATAAGTTACTGCCTATTCTTCATTTTCCTCAGCAATATTACATCCAGTATCCTCAAAAACACCAATTACGTGAATTTACTGCTAAAAAAAAAATAATAATACAATAAAAAAGTTTCGAAAAAAAAAATTTGTTCAAAAAAAAGCAAGTGTTCTCAGGTGGTAAACTTTGTTTCAAATTCGATTTCAAAGCGATTAGAAAAAAAATTATGAAAATCGGTGGAACTTTCCCGGAGTCCGAGCTAAATGTCTAAAGTTCCTCGACTATTAGGTATTAGGAAACTTGTAGGTAGGCGGTTCGAATTCCGGCTCAGACAGAAATTCTGTAATGAGTGAATATCAACGGAGAACTTTTTTTTTTCGTGTGATATTATTTCTGTTATATTGTTATCGCGATAAATGCATTATAATTTTTTTTAAATTAATTTTGAAGCTCGAAATTTAAGAAACGCGAAATGTACATCCGGTTGAATGAGCTACATCGCGAGTTAAGACAAACATAAATCGAGTTCGTTCTACCGAATATTTAGTGGCCTCAACTATATTTCTGCGTACGTGGACTTTATTTTTTGGTTGAAGGAGCTACAAATCGAGTTAAATATACCATCGGATCGAGTTCAATCAACCAAAAATGTGGCTGTTTTAACCATGTTGATAAGTCACATCAAATAAATATCAGGTTGAATGAGCCACATCGCAAGTTGAGACAACCACAAATCGAGCTCGTTCTACCGAATATTTAGTGGCTTGAACTATATTTCTGGGTACATGGACTTTATTTTTGATTGAAAGAGCCACAAATCGAGTTAATTGTACCATCAGATCGAGTTCAGTCAACTAAAAATGTAGCTGTTCCAACCATACTAATGAGTCACATCAAATAGATATATTGTCGAACCAGTCACATCTCGTGTTGAGATAACCACAAATCGAGTTTATCGTGCTACATATCGTGGTTAAAACAGCGCTATATATGAGTTGAATCAACTCGAAAATGTGGTTCGCCATATGTTACTCTAGAAATGAGTTGATTCAATCGTTTTCGAGTTGAATTTACCATTTTTTTTTTACAGTGTAGGTAGGTAGGCTATAGCACGTCATTGAATTTTTCTAAATTTTCATAAAACTTTTTACAAATAATATTTGTTCGGAAAATAAACGAAAAATTCCAAATAAAATCGGGAAAAATCGTCATCTTATTATGCAAAAAAAAACCTTATGTAATAAAAAAATTCGATAAAAATATCACAATCCAATAAAAATATTGTCAATGGCATTGGAATTTGAAAAAGCACACGTGGCGTTCACACACATCATTCGGAATTACGTTTAAACGTCTATAGAAAAAAATGTGTCCCAAGGTACCGGAATATAGCAATAATACATTTCTCCGGAATAATATGAATGGATCGAGAGATTTGAGCTGATTTCACTGACAATGAGTTATTTTCGGCTTGGTCGAATGTCTTGCGACGATATTCCACGAGCTTTAATATATATATATATAATAATGGACGATAGTCCAAACGGTCACATCACTTATACGATATGTATGTTGTGATAATATTATACAAAGGAGCCTGGTTATACGTTTTACCTGTGACAGATATCCCATATTGATAAGACGCACATTATATTCGTGAAATAAACGGCCGAAACCAATAAAAGTTTTATGCGCGGCTCGGAGGTATACAATTGCCGGGGAGAAAGAATATTTTTTGGTGATAGGGCATAGCGGAAAACCATCCCTCATCGAATATTAAATTGTACCAGATATAATCAAAAGATAAAAAGAGTCGTTAAATATTTCATTGGATGACGCGTTTCCGCGTTAGGTCAATCGAAACACACGATATAGGATCCATAGGATTCTTAATAACCTTTAACCTCCTGGCATTGCACCATTTTCACCGTGTCTCTTGGATGAACATAACATATATCCAGAAATGGAGCCCCGAGATTCAAATATAATATACGTATTGTAGGTATACACTTTTGGTATGGACACCAGATCAGGCATGCCTTCTTAATACCTTATCAGGTCCATATTTGACATAAATAAGGCACGCCGGATCAGGCACGCCTTATTCATACCTTCTCAGGCCCTTATCTGACACAAATAAGGCACGCCAGATTAGGCACGCCTTCTTAATACCTGATAAGGTCCATATTTGACATAAATAAGGCAAGCCGGATCAGACACGCCTTATTCATACCTGCTCAGGCCCTTTTCTGACACAAATAAGGCACGCCAGATCAGGCGTGCCTTTTTAATACCTGATCAGGTCCATATTTGACATAAATAAGGCACGCCGGATCAGGCACGCCTTATTCATACCTGCTCAGGCCCTTATCTGACACAAATAAGGCATGCCAGATCAGGCGTATCTTCTTAATACCTGATCAGGTCTATATTTGACATAAATAAGGCACGCCTGATCAGGCACGCCTTATTCATACCTGCTCAGGCCCTTATCTGACACAAATAAGGCACGCCAGATCAGGCATGCCTTATTCATACCTGTTAAGGCCCTTATCTGGCACAAATTAGGCACGCCGGATCAGGTACGCCTTATTGGTACCTAATTAGGCCCTTATCTGGCATTAATAAGGCACGCCGGATCAGGCACCCCTCATTGATACCTGATCAGGCCCTGCTGAATCATCAGGCAGCCTGAATGAATTTCTGCTCGGGACTTGATTGCACTTTACTTTGCTGTGTGTCTCGCGTGCGTGAACTTATCGTGAACTACATAGGCATCGGTATCGTACATCAAGCATTAAAAAAAATCGATGAATCCTCCAAGTTGAGAATACAGAAAGTACAAAGAGACATTTTATCGGGTTGACACCACATATTATGCCAGAACTAATCCACAGTTATGTTGCCAGTTTAAACGCCAGTACTTACAATGTTGCACATTCGAGTATTAATTTCATGTCTTGCATGACTATTTTCAATTTGGCAATGTAGCCAATAATATATTTTTTGATTCGCATGCATGTGGAGTAATTCCGAATAGAAGAGGTCGATTTTTCGACAAGGAAGTTCTTAGATATCGTCGTGTAATTTTTTAACGGTGGTTTCAAAAAAAATATATATATACAAGCTAGTCCTGCCGATATGCCAATCTAGATTGATGATAATCAATGCATGGACAATAACGCAGCACGATAGGTAGGCAAGGGTGGATTTCATGAATTTAATCAACAAAGTAATGATTTTTGGAATGGTCAGAAGCTCTCCGGCTCTCATAGTTGCCGTTTTACCTGAATTTTCGTCTTTCATAAGCTCCTTGCAAATTGAACGACTCCGACAAACGTGTCTCGGTTGGAAAACCTTTGATCTTGGAATAACTCATACGTAAATGAATTTATATACATGCATTCGGCATATCCCGACGTACCCTCTAATATATAATATACACTTCATCTCTTCGAATCGATGGTTCAAGGCCGCTGCGGATATTCGAATATCTACATCGAAAACTCTACGACTGCATCGCGTATTTACGCTGGACCCCAAGAGAGCGCGTGGCCTGTGGAAGCTGGATGAATCTCCTGACACCCTTCTTTCCCACACTCCCGCCAGCCCTCCCTGCCCCTCCGCAAAAAAGTTAGTCGTGCGAGAACTTCAAAATTTCTGGATCTATAACGGAATGTGTGTATAAATATCACGTACGTTTTTCCTTCGAGACCAGGAAGAATTGAGAGCGAGAACAGGAAATTTCGAGGTCGACAAAAGTGATGTGTTTGCGAACCATATAAGTTATATACATGTATAGTTAGGCGATATATCGTGATGTTTGTGTGTAAGAACGTGTTCGCGTTCTCTTTACCGAATCGATTATTCTTTGGATTATTTATCGAGGCCTATTTCTCTCTCTCTCTCTCTCTCTCTCTCTCTCTCTCTCTCTCTCTCTCTCTCTCTCTCTCTCTCTCTCTCTCTCTCTCTATTATAGTAGTTATTGCCTACGGTTATTGTCCATGGCATAAATATATATATTCATTCATTCATTCATTCATTCTCTCTCTTTCTCTCTTCGTTTCTTTATTTCTCTTATTTACGTGCTTTTGCGACTTTGACGAACAAAAAACAATTTTTATTATAAAAAATAATTCTCTCTCAATTGAAGACGATCAATTGAAATGAATGTTTATCGACAAAAAATGTTGTGCCATTAATTACAGTATAAATAGAACGTTTAAATTAAATTTAATCTTGTTTTATGATTCTTGATGAATTTTCTTTCAGAAAATCGATGTTTCACTTGGGATTTCTTGGTATTCTCGTGAAATTGATGAAAATTTAAAAATTGGTCGTTCACTGATTGTATTTTGACATAGTTTTTTTGCCGAATTTTCATAACTTTCGACGAATTCAACCTAAAAAATGACTTTTTCTTGCTCCCCTAGCCGAAAGTACACTGTAAAAAAAAAATGGTAAATTCAACTCGAGAAATCGAGTTGAAAAAAATGAGTTAGAACAACTCAAATTGAGTTGGGTCAACCGAATATCGAGTTAAAGCATGTACATGGAATAGTTGCTTCAACTCTGAAATCGCGTTAACATATTCGGTCAAAACAGCCACCTAACGAGTTGACCGAACTCATTTCAGAGTTGAATCACTCACAACAGAATAGTTGGTCCAACTTTTTCTGCAGTTCGTTCGACTACGATAATTGAATGAAACAACTCAATTAACAGCTCTTTGAACCAAATATTAGGTTGATTCAACTACATTTGTGGTTTATTCGATTATCATGCGTCGTCATTTTGACTCTGAAAAAGAGTTGGAAGGACTCGATTAATAGTTCAATCGACTACATTATGTGGTTCTATTTATCACAATTTACGTTGAAACAACCCTTTTATGTGGCTCTTTGTACTACCATAAATGTTCGAAACAACTCTAGAAATAGCTCTTTTAACCAAATTTTAGGTTGATTCAACTACGTTTGTAGTTTATCCGATTACTATGCGTCGTCATTTTAACTTTGAAAAAGAGTTGGAAGGACTCGATTAAAAGTTCAATCGACTACATTGTGTGGTTCTATTTATCACAATTGATGTTAAAACAACTCTTTTATATGGCTCGTTCTACTACCATAAATGTTTGAAACAACTTCATAAGCAGCTCTTTCAACCAAATATTAAATTGATTCAACTACATTTATGGTTTATCCGATTACTATGCGTCGTCATTTTAACTCTGAAAAAGAGTTGGAAGGACTCGATTAAAAGTTCAATCGACTACATTGTGTGGTTCTATTTATCACAATTGATGTTAAAACAACTCCTTTATATGGCTCGTTCTACTACCATAAATGTTTGAAACAACTCCATAAGCAGCTCTTTCAACCAAACATTAGATTGATTCAACTACATTTATGGTTTATCCGATTACTATGCGTCGTCATTTTAACTCTGAAAAAGAGTTGGAAGGACTCAATTAAAAGTTCAATCGACTACATTATGAGGTTCTATTTATCGCAATTGATGTTGAAACAACTCTTTTATGTGGCTCATCGTACTGCCACAGATGTTTGAAGCAACTCTATAACCAGCTCTTTTAACCAAATATCATGTTGATTCAACTACATTTGTGGTTTATCCGATTACTATGCGTCGTCATTTCAACGAAAAAGAGGTGGAACGACTCGATTAAAAGTTCAATCGAAACTCAAAATATAAATACAAAATATAAATATAAAACTAGCAAAGTTGTGTGAAAATGAATCTATTACTAATCAAAATCGTCAAATGGTAATGGTAATGACGCATTCAATTTTGTAAGTATGAGCCAGCATGCAGCGTATATGGGAAAATTGATGAACGAAATTCAATAGTAGTCGATAGCGCAATAGGTAGCGTCCCGGGTTAGTAAGCAGGCATTAGGTAGGAAACTTGTAGGTAGGCGGTTCGAGTCCCGGCTCAGACAGAAATTCTGTAGTGAGTGAATATCAACGGAGAACTTTTTTTTTCGTGTGATATCATTTCTGTTATATTGTTATCGCGATAAATGCATTATAATTTTTTTTTAAATTAATTTTGAAGCTCGAAATTTAAGAAACGCGAAATGTACATCCGGTTGAATGAGCCACATCGCGAGTTAAGACAAACATAAATCGAGTTCGTTCTACCGAATATTTAGTTGCCTCAACTATATTTCTGCGTACGTGGATTTTATTTTTGGTCGAAGGAGCCACAAATCGAGTTAAATATACCATCGGATCGAGTTCAATCAACCAAAAATGTGGCTGTTTTAACCATGTTGATAAGTCACATCAAATAAATATCAGGTTGAATGAGCCACATCGCGAGTTGAGACAACCACAAATCGAGCTCGTTCTACCGAATATTTAGTGGCTTGAACTATATTTCTGCGTACATGGACTTTATTTTTGATTGTAAGAGCCACAAATCGAGTTAATTGTACCATCAGATCGAGTTCAGTCAACTAAAAATGTAGCTGTTCCAACCATACTAATGAGTCACATCAAATAGATATATTATCGAACCAGTCACATCTCGTGTTGAGACAACCACAAATCGAGTTTATCGTGCTACATATTGTGGTTAAAACGGCGCTATATATGAGTTGAATCAACTCGAAAATGTGGTTCGCCATATGTTATTCTAGAAATGAGTTGATTCAATCGTTTTCGAGTTGAATTTACCTTTTTTTTTTTACAGTGTACGCACTTCCCGGCCGCATTTCAGACCGAGAATAGCAATTTCCGTGGCCGGCTAATGACAGCGCGCTCTGACGGAATTTTTGCGGCCGGTGATATATATGTATATATATTGTGACGTGACATTTTGCCTCGCCACCCGCACGGAGTGGTGTCGACCATGGGGTCGGGTTTACGACCCTACGACGACGCTCTTCGATAGACCACCCGGAGAATTTCGACTCATTTTAGGATAAGTTTTGTGTTGTTTTTTGTTTAGTACCTGCATTGTAGCGTGGCGAATAATTCATTGGGCAGAATGTTCGTTAAATTAATAGAAAGAATTTAATTTTATAGTTTGGAGTAAGACCGGTGGTTATTTCTGCCACATAAAGTGTGAAATCCCGTGTCCCGCTCTCGAGCTCACTCGCCGGTGAGGAATAACTTGGGACTCGCGAGTGGCAGTGACGTGTCGCAGGGGCATCTCGCGCGTGGCCGAGCCGTGCATCGTTGGCCCAAGAGGGTTCGAGCGATACTTTGCTCATTACGCAGGCGAATATTCGCCATCATTATTCGTGGGAGATAGGGATGCCAACGGAGACATTGGGAATTGGACCGATATATAGCGTCACCCGCTCCGATTGACTACGCAACCTTGGTGTTGCACCCTCCCCTACTGCCTCCTCAGTCGTCGTGGACCGTGAGATTCGGCGCCTCATTTAAGGGGATCTTTGGGACGGAGCCAGCAACGCGGTGCTGTTTTGCCTGGTGGCGTTTATTGTGGGCCCACCGCCTAATCAAGGGATGCTTTGATTACGCGAGGGAGGTCTCCCCCGTTGCTGGTAATCATCCACGGGATCCCAGAAGGAGGGCGATTGAGGGGCAGCATATCATAGCTGCGAGTAGAGGCTCGCACACGGTTTCGGTCGCGGGAGGGGTGGTCCCTTCGTCACCGTCACACGTCACTCAACGAAGAAAGCGAGAAAATTAAGGAAAGTAGGGAGATGAGACCGGCGGGGCGATGCGAGGGAGTGGGGCGCGCGAATCGAGGAGAGAGTGGGCCACCGAGGTAAGTTGATCGATTATTGAGGATCATTAGATGAGTCGTAATTTTTCGGGAGTCGAGCGAGGAGCAAAAGTAGTGGTCGGTGCTCAAATACCGGACAACGAAGGAACTCGGTGAGCCCAACTCTCCTCACGCTCATTTCTGCATTAATCTTAGGAATTCTTTTCTCGTCTGGTCCATCATGTATTAATTTTGAAGAGTAGCGACCACGGTCAATAGCGATAGTCTCGCGATCGTGGTCGGGAATAATTGTTTTTGAGTATTTAATTGAGTTTGAGTAATTGAGACGGGAGAATTGGACTAGAGAAATGGGCGAGAAGGGAATTCCTCCGAACTGGTCTGAAAAATTAAGTATCGAATTTATTGAATTTTTGCCGGTCGTATTTTTGCCCAATCAATTAGGCTCTTTCGGTAATTAAGTTTGCGCGTCACTATTCAGTAATTTTAATTAGACTTCGCGCATTTACTTGAATAAATTAAAATCATTGGTGAAATATTATTTCGTATGTTGAGCATTTCTTTCGATCAAGTTGCGGGCTCAAGGCCTCGCGCTCGAGACAATGGTACGCTCTCACGTGCTGCGCTTGTTTATCTTTTCTCTCTCTCGCGGCGTATACTCGCCGAGCGCGGAGAGCCAGAGTCTCGTACAAAGCCGACGAATTATTTTGCGTTATTTCGTTCGTATAATTTATCTTATTTTTCGTGTACCGGGTAAGCCATAAGTAATCATCTTTTCCGTATTTCCGATGCCTATTTCGACTCTTATAGAATTCCGTCTGCGCAATTATATTACCTCGGGTAATTATTACTACCTCGGTTAGTTATTACTACCTCGGTTAATTATTACTACCTCGGTTAATTATTACTACCTCGGTAAATTCACGAAAATATGCAATTAATATTTCAGTCATTTATTCGCAATAGCATTACTATCTGTACCTCGGTCATTTCTTCGCAATAGTTTTACTACCTTTACCTCGGCCATTTAATCGCAATAATTTTACTATCTCTATCTCGTTCATTTATTCGATACAGCGCAATTATATTACCTCGGTTAGTTATTACTACCTCGGTTAGTTACTACTACCTCGGTTAATTCTTACTACCTCGGTTAATTATTACTACCTCGGTTAATTATTACTACCTCGGTAAATTCACGAAAATATGCAATTAATATCTCAGTCATTTATTCGCAATAGCATTACTATCTGTACCTCGGTCATTTCTTCGCAATAGTCTTACTACCTTTACCTCGGTCATTTAGTCGCAATAATTTTACTATCTCTATCTCGTTCATTTATTCGTTACAGCGCAATTATGTTACCTCGGTTAATGATTACTACCTCGGTAAATTCTCGTTTAGCCTTATGGTCTACCCGTGTCGTTATTATAGCATATTTTGTCTTGTCGAATCAGTAATTAAGGAAGGATCTGGCGAATGCATCGGATACTATCCGAAGAACCATTGTGAACACGAAATTGAAGCATTATCTTGAATAAATCCTCGAAGGAGGTATTAATAGTGAGTTCCGAATTATTGTCACTCTACTTTGACCCTGCCCCTCTACCTTTTCGTCCCTCAGGTGAGCTGAGCTAGTCGAGTTGCCCTCGATCTCGCCTCACCCGTTCGTTCGTGCCCTACGCAATTCCGGGATTCTTATCGAAGCAAATAAATAAAAGTCGGTCATAACCGGCGGTACTTTGTACCTGGCGCCCAACGCTTTGACTCGAACTTTCCCTTTGCTTGTGGTCAATTCTTTAGTCTTTTTATCCGGCATGAAAGGTACGGGTGATATGCCCGATCAGGAAGTGTGGTAGGAAAAATCCCGTCACAATATATATACTAGCACGCATTATGCTTGCTTTCGGGCTCTCTCGGGCTTCTTCGCCTCAGTGTTTTGTTTAGCTGGCATTACGTTTTCGATGTTTAGCAGTTTTCACGTTTTTGAAGGAATTCCTTCATTTTGTATGAATTTTTTTGATTTTATATTAATTGATTTTATATTAATATTAATATTTTTCTACTATTGTGTGATATTTTCATATTTTTTTACTTTTTTTTAATATTTTGAATGCCCGCCCCGACCAGCAAAACCTCCGCTTCGCCTCGGTCTTGCAAAAGTCGGGCGGGCGATCCTCCCCCCCCCCCCCCCCCCCTCTCTAATCAGTCGGTATACAAATATGGCTGAACACAAGTCAGCTGTCAGCTGTCAGCTGTCATGCTCGTGCGGTGTATTTTATACATTAAAATTAATTATTGAACGTACTTTCGGCTAGGGGATCAAGAAAAATAGTATACGACCCACGGCCCGAATGCTGGATGCCCTGGCGTGTGTGATATAAAGGCCTCGGCTTCGCCTCGGCCTTTATATCACGCACGCCAGGAAATCCAACTTTCGGGCCTTGGGTCGTAATATACTATTCTCGAAACGCGCGTATGACGAGGGTACACTGTTGGAAATAATTCGTGTAAATGTTAAAATTTTCACATGTTAAATTATTTGTGTCAAAACTAACACTTTTTTAAAGTGGTTTCAACATTTCATGTTTATATGTCAACTCGTTAAAAAATGTCAATGCTGTAATCAACATAAATGTTTGTATTTTCTACACAAAAGTACAGTCAAAAATTTTTAACACAACGAAATAGTTAATTGTATTTCGCGCCTCTTCCTCGAGATAGACATTGTAGTACCCCCGATCCACGCCAGTGACGCCACAAGTTTAAAGCAAAAAACTTTTGCCTGCGCTCCGTCTTCATGACAACGCGCACCACGACATTTCTCATTCTTTCGTTTTGTGCCGGTGTAAACACAAGTTTTTTTGCACGATAGTGCAAATAATAGAATAAGGAAAGTAATATTCGACGAAAAGTCGACGTTTTATCATAAAAGTGATATCAAGGATAATCGCGGAGATCGGGGACCCTTACGAAGAGACCCCGAGAAAAAATTAATACAAAGGACACTCGCAGTAAGTATAACCTAAAAGAGTGTCAGATTGATGTTTCTAGGCAGACTCGAGCTGTAACGTGGAATTGCATCAGCCGGGATATCCTGTGCGTGGCTTCGCACACCCGTGTCTGCACCCGTGTACACGGGATTCGAGTTCCAGCGTGGGATTAAATCAGCCCATGGTTAGACTGTGTGGCTGAATATGCTTTGTGCATTCGGCTCTAACCGAATCGCACGTCGTTGTCTAGGACACGAAAGCCGAACTCGACAGCACGGGATTGCGTCAGCCCACAGTTAGGCTGTGTGGCTGAATATGCTTTGTGCATTCGACTCTAACCGAATCGCACACCCGTGTCTATGTATACGGGATTCGAGTTCCAGCGTGGGATTGAATCAGCCCATGGTTAGACTGTGTGGCTGAATATGCTTTGTGCATTCGGCTCTAACCGAATCGCACGTCGTTGTCTAGGACACGAAAGCCGAACTCGACAGCACGGGATTGCGTCAGCCCACAGTTAGGCTGTGTGGCTGAATATGCTTTGTGCATTCGACTCTAACCGAATCGCACACCCGTGTCTATGTATACGGGATTCGAGTTCCAGCGTGGGATTGAATCAGCCCATGGTTAGACTGTGTGGCTGAATATGCTTTGTGCATTCGGCTCTAACCGAATCGCACGTCGTTGTCTAGGACACGAAAGCCGAACTCGACAGCGCGGGAATGCGTCAGCCCACAGTTAGGCTGTGTGGCTGAATATGCTTTGTGCATTCGGCTCTCACTGAATCGCATATCGTTGTCTGTGACACGAAAGCAGAACTCGACAAGAACTCGACAGCGTGAGATGGAAAAAATGCAGTGCCAGCGCAGGTAAACATCACAAAAGACGTAAGTTAACCTTATGGCGCTCGATTGCTTTGCAACCGACGCGGGCAGTTCTTTTATTTTGAACGCTGGCGTTACACGAGTGGGATCTAAACCACATATTCGTTGAAAATAATTTTAAAATAATAATAATAATAATAAATAAATAAAATAAATAAATAAATAAATAAATTAAAAAAAAAAAAAAAATTAAATTAAATTAAATTTAAAAAAAAAAACTACGTAAGGCGTAGAATATGGTAAAAGAAGGCGGGCTAGGCCCACTCTTCCAGCAGTCCAGGACTGTTAAATCCAATAACAATAATAATAAAAAAAAAAAAAAAACTACGTAAGGCGTAGAATATGTCAAGGAAGGCGGGCCAGGCTCACTCTTCCAGCAGTTCAGGACTGCTAAACCCAGTAGCAATAATAATAAATAAAAAAAAAAAAAAAAAAAAAAAAAGAAAAGAAACTACGTAAGGCGTAGAATATGGTAAAGGGAGGCGAGCCAGGCTCACTCTTCTCGTAGTCCAAGACTGCTAAATCCAATAATAATAATAATAATAATAATAATATTTAAAAAAAAAAAAAAAAAAGAGCTACGTAAGACGTATAATATTGTAAAGGAAGGCGGGCCAGGCTCACTCTTCCAGCAGTCCAGGACTGCTAAATCCAATAGTAATAAAAAAAAAAAAAAAAAAAAAAAAAAAAAAAAAAAAAAAAAAATTACGGAAGGCGTAGAGTATTGCAAAGGAAGGCGGGCCAGGCTCACTCTTCCAACAGTCCAGGACTGTTAGATACAGTGAATACTTTATTTTTATCTGAAGGATATTGATACACATTTTAAAAGAACGGGATGTTCCTGTTTTGTCTTGTCGGGACACAGATCACGAGTATTCATTGTCAAGCAGCAGCGGTCGCAGCAATGAGAGTGACAGAGAGGCCCGAGACCATAATCTCTGCAAGATTAGGGTCTCTTATTGTTAGTTCTGTATAGAACGCCATCTCTGCAGGACGTGTAGCCGCTGCGTACTCAGAGGAGTGAGCGAGGTTAATGCCTTCGAGAGATGGTCGCCAAGGCACTACGATGGAGAAGAGGTTAGTATTTTTCTCAATGAACCATCCCAGAAGCCTATATAAACAGGTTCGCTGCCTAGGGCAGTGAATATTTCTTCACATGGGAATACCAATTGGTTCTATTCGGTTATGTATTAGCCACAGGCTGATAAAGACAGCGAATGAACCATCTCAAAGGCTAAACAGGTTGCTACATCTGGCAGCGAATATTCTTCCAAATAGGAATACCAATTGGTGCTATTCGGCTATGCATTAGCTACAGGCTGCTAGAGACAGCGAATATTCTCAATGAACCATCTTAATGGCCTACGTAAACAGGTTACTGCCTCTGGCAGTGAGTATTTCTTCATATAGGAATACCAATTGGTTCTATGCGGCTATGTATTAGTCACAGGCTGCTAAAGACAGCGAATATTCTTTCATAAGGATAAACACTGACTTGATCAGTTAGCATATCTGCTCTGTAAAAAATATTCTTCCACAGCAGAGGAAAGCTGACTATCTCAGCCGGCGGGACCAATTTTTTACAAATATTCCTCTCAACGCTCCCGGGCGTTATGCTTGAATTGTAAGCGGACTAAATGTTTTGAACCTTTTTACATAAGGAAAGAGCCACCTGGTTAGTAGGTGAAAAATTAATTTGATAATTTCGCCATTCTTTTTCCGAGATATTCAATGTGACTCGGCAAACAAGCCGATACTCGAGACATACAGATTTGCTTTGCAAAAATTTGGCTACCCGGATACCATGAAGGATCTTGCTCATAGTAAAAATCAAAGGTTTATGAATATTTTCATTAACGCCTTCACTTGTAAAACGGTAATCAGCTTAACGACTAGGAAACTAGCGAAACGAGCCGTATTCAATAAAAGAATTAATCTTTAAGAACATTCGGCTACTGGTAGCACGATGAGCCAGCCAAGAAAGATTGCTGTCTCAGAAATGCAGACTTCTTTTGAAAACGGATTTTTTGGTTTTAACGAGTGAAAATTTACATATATATAAAAGAGCAATGTGGGTATCGGGTACATTATAAAATAATTACCTACTCATTGAAATCTTTCTTGGTGACATGGTTCTTGTCAAGGCTGAATCTTGTATTAAGGTTAATCAACTTGATGCAGGAAAAAGAAAAGACGAATACAAGATAATGGAATACAAGAGACAAGAGGAAAGAACTAAATCATTTATCTGCATAGATATTACGAGTCATCACGTAACAACCACTACTCATAATCATGAATTCTGAGACTAAAGTGACTGGTCGCCCTATTACAATTAATGGATTTTGACAAAAGTCAATTCAGTTTTCAGTCTTTTGATATTAGAAATGCAAGGGTACCAAAGACTTCGTTTCCTTGGCATCTCCGATATGGAAATTTGTATGTTCTGATACTTATAACGGTATTAGCTTAATGTATACAAATTTTATAATCATATATGAACAAAGGTTCAAGAAACGGCAAAGGTGGTTGGCACTTTCGCAAGTTCAGAGGTGGGTAAAAATAGCCCACCGCAGTTGTATCAGCGTGACGTATAATCACGAGTCGAGTTGAGATTTTGATTGGTAGTGGAGCGAGCATCTTTCTGTAACAATGCGTTGATGATACCATTGAGAAAATAGCATCGGGATGAATGAAGTCGTAGTTCGTATGCCCTAGCTCTGAAGCTGCGTTCTTGATTATTTTTGCTTCTACCGGGTGAGGCTACGGGACCAGGAGTCGAACCTGGGGTACCTCGCAGTCTTTCAGCTACCACACCAAAGTGCTGCACCTTACTTTTGGAACTGCAATTTTTTGATGGGTTTTTGAACCATCCAGGTCGCAGAAAAAGCACATAAAATATTTTTCCCAATGGTACCCTTGGTAGAAATTGAACCAGGGCCCTCTACGTGTGGGCCGAGCACGCTATCACTATACCACTATTCTCCCGTTTGAAGGGTTATTACTATCGCCTTAAACTCTTGATAATTTAAGGACTTCAGATTCAAAGGAGTTACAAATAAGTAATGCGTCAAAGACGCTGTAAGTTTGGCATATTTAAAGTTACCTTGAACCAACAATTTTGGAAAATATCTCAAGTCAAGAATTTTTTTTTTAATATTTTATAGCGTGATCGAAATTATAAAAAAAAAAAAAAAAAAAAAAAAAGAGAGAATGACATCTTTATCTGACGGACAAAAAAAAAAAAAAAAAAATTAAATTAGAGTTAAAACAAGGAAACAATTTGTATGGGACAAGTCACTGATTGGTCAGAGAATACCCTATCAGTATTAACTGAGCTTCGTATGGGTCTTTAAAAAAAAAAAAAAAAAAAAAAAAAAAAAAGATCAAAAGGGATCTTATAAATTCGATTCAGATCTTAACAGAATCCTAATATTGAGAAATAAGGCAGAGGCGACTGCCCTGCACATGGCGTAAAGATTTTTATACCAACAAATACCCATACAGCACGCAACATTGCAGCAATATTTCAGCAGCGTTGCAACAAAGTCTCAGAAACATTGTTGAGGTCTGATTTTAACCCGTAAAAACCACACCTCTATTGAGCATACATACATGCCACACTAGTGCGATTTGGGATTTTGCATTTTCAATGCAATAATTCTCGTATAAATAATCTAAAACTATTCGATAACCAGTGGTTTTGGGGTAATAGTCTCTCGGGAAACCGAAGGTCATAATTTCAAATGCGATAAATATTATTCATTCAGTAAAAATACGACAAAATCAGAACAAAAATATTAAAAAATTCACAAAAAATGAATTTTAGGTGGTGCAAATTTGCACTAGTATGGCGTTTACGGGTTGATTGCAGCACTTCAATGTGGCTGCAAGGTTTCTGCAATTTAATATCTAATATCATAATATATTATAACAATTATACTAGATTATATACACCTACGTAATTATAAGAAATTACGGAGATTGGCATACGCACGACTTATAGGTCATGCATGCTGAATACCTACCGCAACATACTTTAAACATCTACAATGTCTATCTCGAGGAAGAGGCGCGAAATACAATTGATCGATTAAACGAACTTACTTGTAAGTGAAGTTCAATCGTAATTGTATGAAGCGCCTCTTCCGAAGAGATAGCTCCCTCCCTCAATTAATTGCCCATCTCCATTCAGAGATTACCCTAGGATTGTTGCGGCAGTGCTTTAAAGAATGAGAAATGTCGTGGTGCGCGTTGTCATGAAGACGGAGCGCAGGCAAAAGTTTTTTGCTTTAAACTTGTGGCGTCACTGGCGTGGATCGGGGGTACTACAATGTCTATCTCTTCGGAAGAGGCGCTTCATACAATTACGATTGAACTTCACTTACAAGTAAGTTCGTTTAATCGATCAATTTTGTGTTATTCAATCGATACGACACAATGCATGAGTTAGTACACAACACAAAATTGTAGTTGCAAAACAACTAATAAATTTAGTTGTAAGGGACGTTTTTAATGTGTTGTTCTGACATCATGATCGCGTTAAATATACTCTGACGATTCCTCTTTAGTCAATTTAACACGAAAAACTGTGTTTTATATAACGGGACGTTTTTAATGTGTTGTTCTGACATCATGATCGCGTTAAATATACTCTGACGATTCCTCTTTAGTCAATTTAACACGAAAAAATGTGTTTTATTCAGATATCTACACAAGAATACACAAGATAAATGTTATTACCGTTATTAAATTGATTCGACACAATGCACGAGTGAGTACGTAAGACGGAATTTTAGTTGTAATACAACTATCAAATTCAGTTTGAAGGAACGTTTGTGATGCGTTATTTTAAGGAGGGCGTAATTGTTAGCTAAGGTCCACTAAGTAAATTAATTACATGAATATTATAATTTCAATGCTTCTAGTTCTTGTGTTATCCATTTGTTAATTAACAATTATTATTAAACAAATCCATTTGTTAATTAACAATTGAATACATTTTTTCACTGTATATCACCTTTGTACTGAATATCACGCTATTATATCCAGCCCGTTGAGACAGCGCTTTTTCATTGGAACTTGTATGTTATTTAAATACAGGAAAATAATAAGGAATCAGTAGCGTAGTGGTAGCGTGCCAGTCGTTAGGTAGGTTGTTAGGTAGGTCTCAATTAAAATCTCAGGTAGGCTCAAAATTAATTTCGACGGAAAAACGTCCGGACTACGAAGCCGGAAACACTCGTAAAAAAAAATAATCTCTAAATTCAAATTTTTTTTTTTAAATGATTAATTAAGGATCGAAAGTGCTGAATTCGTTGACTGCGGAGGATCGTGGGTTCAAATCCCGGTCAATACTTTTTTTTTTTTTGCAAAATTTACAGGGTTTTAAATAATAATGGAATAACAGTTTTAAATTCGTTCATAGATCATTCCTTATTGCTAATTAATAAATAATAGCCTGATATGGACCGGATTTTAACCGGACGAAATTTCTACTCGGGATATTACATTTTATTTTAGTGAAACTTGACAGTAAGAGTTTGTAGATTTAACGGCATTGATCGTTCAATTGACATTTATTTTGTTCTTCAACTGCTACGTATATTCTTTGATACAGAATTTCACTGTTGAAACAACTCTCAAATAATGTAGATCTTGACACAACGAATCGGTAGCTTCAACAGAATCGACTAGTTGAATCGACATTATATTGCACTCCTGATAACGTATCTGATTGTTTTTAAGACTTTATTATGATGTTGAAATAACCATAACATGTGTTAATCTGATGAAAACGAAATGTTGTTTTAATGTTAATTTTTCAACATATTAACATAGTCAACACTCAACATTAATGATGTATGTTGAATTAACATGAATTTTATAGTGGACCTTCTGGGACATGCAAATAATGTTGAATTTAACATTTTTTTTCTAACCGTGTATGTGAATTTAGTCGAAGAGATCGATGACTCCGGCGATTTTAGAACTAAAATTGAATCAACGAAAAGTTAGACCATAATTATGACTCGACATCTAGTTAAAAAAAAAACGAACTAGAGACCGCGTGAGATCGAACGCACATCGCGTCGACGATCGACAGCCCAGAGAGACCCTCCTACCGCTTGAGCTTCGAGCTCGAGCCCAACATGGAAGCTCGATATAGTTGAGTGGATTCCTGTCGGGAGGCTTTATATATCGACGCAATTGATAAACTATGCTCGGTCAACTCACTGGCCTCTCGAAAATCTATGTATACATACAACGGAGAACGTGACATTCAGAGAATTTTCTTCCTCCCAGCTTGCTCCTCAACTTCTGTTGGTTTCCTCATTCCGGATTTTCCACATTGTGTGTGTGTGTGTGTGTGTGTGTGTGTGTGTGTGTGTGTGTGTGCGTGCGTGCGTGCGTGCGTGCGTGCGTGCGTGCGTGCGTGCGTGTATGTGTGTGTGTGTGCGCGTGCGCGTGCGCGCAAAAGTCCTCGTGTGCACCACTGAAATGTAGTAAAACTGGAACGCTTACTACCGTGGTGGGGCGCACGCAGAAAGAGAGCGCTCAGCGGAGTATACCTGTCTCGCTCGCACCGCGTACAATCAGTCAAAAATATTAGGTTCAGCTCGATTGCTTGACACATTACTGTGTATGCTGCAACCCGTCATGCGGCTCAAATATTTTTATCCGACTGTACAGAAAAGGACCGATATACTCCGCTAAGCTATCTCTCTCTGCGTACGAATTCGCTGCCCCCACCACGGGAGTCAGCCTTCCAGTTCTCCTACATTTCAGTGGTGCGCACAAACCCCTATGCCGCTTACCAGCTCCATCTGCATTTCGGAGCGAGTCACATCTCGACGAAACGAAGAGATGAAAGGTCGAAGCTGGCCCACTTTGTTCCTGACCAATGTGTGGCTGTGCTGATCACTAGATATCGTCGAATGTTCCAAGTATGTGACGTCTAGTATGGTACACATGCAAGCTCTCAGGATGAGACGACATCATGATTAGTTTATTAACAAAGCTCATTAATGAATGGCCTTAATGTTCAATTATAAAAACAATTTCCGCGAAACGAATGTACAATTCAACTAATCAAATAATCAATGAGTTAAAAATTCCAATTAACGATTTTATCTTCAAGTTCTTTAGGTTTTACACAGCGTGTGTTAGCCATTCTGTCACGAAGGATATCCCACTGGCACATCGGGTCTTTCCTGTTCTAATTCTAGCTTTGTGACGTCCGTTTTACCTACATATATCGTAGGTGTTACACTCGTGTTCTCATGTATTATGTATATATTATATATTGTCACGGCCTTTTTCACGTGGCCGGATGATAATCAGGCGCACCTGAGCTGCGGTGGGAAGAATTTCGGGAAAGACCAAATAACGAGATGAAACAAAAAAAAAAATAAAAAACAGACAAATTCCAATTTATTCGATCAGAAAAAAAAGAAAAATATAAATTAGGTTGTTGGGCGCCAGTCGTCGCTCGGACGACGATTCTCGATACAAAAAAAACGGGGTAAGCGCAATAGAGATTAAATAAAAAAAATGAAAAAAAAAAAAGGAAACTATATTAACTATTCGGGGATCCTCAGGGCTGAGTTTACCGGCTCGCAGGCCTCTTAATTATTGCCCGTGTCGGGCTATCGTCAACGGCGATATAAATCGAACTCAAAGGGGAAAAAAAAGCACTATTACGCAATTAACGACAACGATTCTATTGAAACGGGGGATTGCGATGCGCCACCACACGCACGAATTTATACAAAACCAAATGGGGGGGAAAATGTCGTAGACAAGAATCAATATTAGCTAAAATCACAAGAATAAGTAAAATTAAACGAACAGGAAAAACTCACGCTTCTCGCCGACTTATACTCAGTAAGCCGAGTCCACTTGTCGCGATTTGCCGGTGGCTATCGCTTGCGTACAAGCGAAAAATCTCGCTTCCGTGGATCTCACTTAATCTCTCCCTTTACTAACGGTGCGACAAGCGATTTGCCGAAGCGCTCGATGCTATACCACGATATCTCGTGGCTCGTGGGTTTTTACTCTCTCTCTCTTTCACTCTGTACAATGATTCTTTTCTCTTTGAAAAATGGCTCGATACAATACTACGTTTCTCCTATGCCAGGGCTCACGTCGAAATGGTTCTTCTCCGTCGTCTCTCTGCTCGTGGGAATTGGAAAAAGGGTAATTTGGGGGGAAAGGGCATGCGCGATGGGAAATTGGGTCATAGGGGGATAGAGGATCGATAGATTATTGGTTATTCGGGAGCTGACGTCACGAGCGCGTTGCGCAGGACAGCAGATCGATAATCGATGATCCGTGCTGTGCTGCCCTCGGTGACCCGTGACGCAACTCCCGCTCTCCTGGCTGATGACTATACCCGGACGACGACGAGGGTCCTTTCTCTCGGCAATTATTGGCCGTTGGTGGCACACAGGGCCGGCGATGCTCCATGTATTCTTTTCTGGCACCACGATTACTCGCCTCGCACGGGATAATTCGAAACGAGGGAGTTCACGGGTGCCAGACGATGTTCCTGGTGACGGTTGAGGTGAGGGCCACGATCTCGCCCGAACCCGTCGTTTTTATCGAGGGTTCGCTTGATTACGTGGGGAATTCCCTCACCCGCCGTCACCTTGCTGTTATCTTCTTGTCCGTCCCTGTGGCCACGGCGATGTTGTTGGCTCGCCTCCTGGCTCGTCGTCCGGGTCTCCGGTGATATATTTTTCCCGATCCTGGGACGGCTGTTCGACGGCGAGGGGTTACGTGTGGCAGAGGGGAAGGGGGAAGTGTATTCGAGGGTCAATGGCATGGGAGAGGGATCAGCTGTGCTGGCTCGTGGGCTATGGATATGGGACGACGTTGGCAGTGGAAGGGGGAGAGAGACGACGCTCGACGACGATGAGGCATTATGTGTGAATTTCGCTGGTTATAATTATTTTCTTAAATTTAACGTACATGGGAACGGTTTGCGTGCGGTGACGGACTTCGACGGGCATTTGGCAATTCGTTAATGTGACGCCGTGTCACAATATATAATATATATACGTAGTGAACACAAAGCCATCGGTAGAAAGGCCTTACGGCTCGTTAGGGCCAGAAATGACGGAATTTGTGGTATTGCAGGATTTATCCATATGCCCTATATTGAAATAGAGTTATATCCCAGTAAACACAGTAATATTTCAGCGATGTAACGGCAACATAACCGAATATTACAAGTAATATTACCTGGATGTTACATGTAAATTGCATGTAACTTGCCATTTCCGACTCAGCAATATAACATATGTTATATAATGTGTTATATACCCGGTATGGATTAGTTATATTGCAGGGTAATGTAACAAAAGTGTTAAAAGTTATATAAATGCAATATTCTAAAATAATATGATAAAATAAAAGATTATTATCAAATAATCTTTTTATTTCATCATCTTATTTTGTCATTTTGATAGGTTATAGAAGAGTTACACTGGAAAAAAGAAGAATCCTGCACGGATTTCTCGATAGAATTTTATTCTCCTCGACGGGGATTCGAACCTGCGACCTTCGTATCTATCCTATCTATCTACCTAACACGCTACCCACTACGCTATCGACTGTTTATGAACTCTGACGATTCATATCATGTATTTGAAACGCCGGAAAATTCTTGATCAGTTGTATGTTGGGAGCTACTCAATGGATGGTGGTGTCCCGTCTTCCACCCTTTATTTAGTATGACCATATCGGTTGTGAAAGAAATTACAAAATTGAATGTAAGAAATCCAATATGGTGGATCAAAAGTTCTAAAAATTCCATAATATTATATGTCGCATTCCACGTCAACTCAGCCACCCCGTTTTTTTTATTGTCTCGAAAAAATTATTCAGTATGGGCATTTCAAAGGACAATATATCCATGACATTTTACCAAAATTTCATCCCCCCACTGTTGTTGGTTCTCGAGATAATGATTAATGAAGTCTCAATTTTGTAAAAATCATAACTTCGTAACTACTGATCGGATTTAAACGATTAAAAAAAGAATCTTTTTTATTTTTTTTGCTCTTTTCGAAAAAAAATATGTCATCATCGGATAAAAACTCATTAGACAGTTTTCGGGGTAAATTAACAAAAAAAACAATTTTTTCCTCGTCACTGATGCCTTGTTCCATTTTGAAAAAATCCTGCGGAGTTGTGTATTGCCTCCCTCTATCAGAAAAAAAAAATACTGAGTAGAATTCCGATTGGCCCTTTCGTGGAAAAAAAAATCGAAAAATTTCCCCGAAAACTGTCTAATGAACTTTTCTCCAATGACGGCATATTTTTTTTCAAAAAGGGCGAAAAAAATAAAAAAGATTCTTTTTTTAGTCGTTAAAATCCGATCAGCTGTTACGAAGTTATGATTTTCACAAAATTGAGAATTTATTAATCATTATCTCGAGAACCAACAATAGTGGGGGGACGAAATTTTGGTAAAATTTCATGGATATATTGTACTTTGAAATGCCCATACTGAATAATTTTTTCGAGACCAAAAAAAAAACGGGGTGGCTGAGTTGACGTGGCTGCGTTGACGTGTCGTATTCCACGTTAACTCATCAGCCACCCCGTTTTTTTTTTGTCTCGAAAAAATTATTCAGTATAGGCATTTCAAAGTAAAATATATCCATGACATTTTACCAAAATTTCATCCCCCCACTATTGTTGGTTCTCGATATAATGATTAATAAATTCTCAATTTTGTAAAAATCACAACTTCGTAACGGCTGATCGGATTTTCACGATTAAAAAACGAATCTTTTTTATTTTTTTGCCCTTTTTGAAAAAAAAAATATGCCGTCATTGGAGAAAAGTTCATTAGACAGTTTTCAGGGAAATTTTTCGATTTTTTTTTTCCACGAAAGGGCCAATCGGAATTCTACTCAGTATTTTTTTTCTGATAGAGGGAGGCAATACACAACTCCGCGGGATTTTTTCAAAATAGAACAAGGCATCAGTGAAGAGGGAAAAATTGTTTTTTGTTAATTTACTCCGAAAAATGTCTAATGAACTTTTCTCCAATGACGGCATATTTTTTTTCGAAAAGAGCAAAAAAAAAAGATTCTTTTTTTAATCGTTTAAATCCGATCAGTAGTTACGAAGTTATGATTTTTACAAAATTGAGACTTCATTAATCATTATCCCGAGAAACAACAATAGTGGGGGGATGAAATTTTGGTAAAATGTCATGGACATATTGTCTTTTGAAATGCCCATACTGAATAATTTTTTCGAGACAATAAAAAAAACGGGGTGGCTGAGTTGACGTGGAATGTCCCATATACGTATGTTATTTTATATCAGGACATGGATAATCATATTATGATTATACATACACATTAAACAATATATTTAACATTTGAAATGTATGTTCATTATACTGCTTTAGAAATGAAAATTTGAATAGGGTTCAAAATGCTTTTGATTTTTTTATCCGTTACATGTTGATATGATGAATGTTAGCTATATACAGATATAATGCTACAACGCATTATAACGTTCACATAACCTGCACGTTACGAATGTTATATAAAAAATGTTACAAACATGTTGCGTAAACGTTACAAATCTTAGTTATACAGCTTGTAAACGTTATAAATGTGAGTTATAAAACTGTAATGCAACAACGTTATATAACATTTACATTGCCTGCATATTACCAATAATATATAACATATTATTCTCATGTTACGTAGCAGTTACATCACACAGCTATTGCATTGTGACAATTACATGTAACTTCCATGTTATATTACTGCAATGAAACGTGTTCACTGGGATAGGTTATCCTTATTCTTACCGACAGTTCTGACGTAATGCCCACCACTGAAATGATTGGTGAGCTGTCAAATCGATTCGAGATATACACTTTCAGAATTTCGTATAAATCATTCTGAGGCTCAGTACGTCACATGCCTCAAATCGCGTTGACAGGTTCACGTAAAGCATTATTTCTTGATTCCCGATCGTCAGCCCTACTTACTAATGAGCGTAAAACAAAAAGTGTTGAATTTTTTTACTCGCTTTCTCGAATTCGTCATGAACGGTATATTTATAAAATATCTATTCTCATGCCTTTTCAAATTGAACAATTATAAATCGTGAGTATATAACTCGCTATCTGGCTTTGAGACACATTGATGTCGGGTGATGGGTCAGAGAAAGAGAAAAATCGCGAGGAATATGTAAATTTACTGTGCTGCTAATTATTTAGTCTATCAATATACTGATAATCGATTTTGTGTCAATAATTAGTACACAATTTTGATAGAACGCCTATTTTTATGAATATGGATATAAGAATTGGGCCAACCTGTGGATAGACAGCAGCAAAGCTTGAGCTGCCAGTATTTGGAAAGTTTACCTCAATCAATTGATTGGGGAATAAAATAATTAATTGATTTGTGAGATTTTCATGAATTGATAATAGATTGATTGATTATCAATCAATTTATTATCAGAGATTGATTGATCGATTGACCGATTAATTGGTTACGAGCCAATCAATCAACTGGTCAACGAACTGAGGAATCGTCTATAGATGAATCATACTGTATACGTATCACAAAATGCGGAAAGAAAAGACAGAAACTGCGACTATCAGTGACACGAAGTTAATAAATAACGTGTAATTGGTATCTGTGCTCTTTCAAAGATGCGATTGGGAGTTCGAAGTAGAATTAGCCGAAAGTTTCGATGACATTGCGAGAGACATCCCACAGCACACGATATGATACCCTTCAACCGCAGACCCGAATAAAGGAAAATCCAATGTGCCGATCCACGTGCTTCGTCTCGTGAAATTGCGAACGCGCCTATACTCGAAGATATTTGCCTTGATGCAACCCTCGTAACAAATATCGTCTGGTCTCGAAATCCGAACACGTACACAAATTATAAGATCTGTCGTGTTTACCCTTAATCAGCCCCCTGGCACTGGGTCTCTTTCCCGTATATTCTGGTGTCCCCCTTATTTATAGTTTTCCGCCAGAGGCGCTGGTAGTCATCTAGTCCGGTTGTTTTGAGGCATGCGTAACGAGCATAACCTCACCAAAGCGCATCTTCGCTAAGACAAGTGTATAATTTAAAAGTGAATCGTTATTTAAATATTAATATAATTAAAGTGTAAATATTGTTTCAATGAGTGTGAAAAAAAAATTTAAAAGTGAACTTGATTAGTTTATAACGTAGTATAGCTTTTAGAAACAATATTAAGGAATGCCGAATTTTGTGGGCATGTGACTAGATTCTAATATGAAACCTTCCCTTCATTTTTATACCGGTTGCTTTGTACAAGTTCTCCGTTGAGCTTAAACTCAACAGATAACTTGGATTTTTTAATTTTTTTATATCTTATTTGACAAAACTTTTTGTCCGTAGAAAAAAAATCCCCCCTCTCCGTTGAGTTTAAGCTCAACGGACAGAAAAGATTATTTTTCAGACTCTACGGACAAAAAAGTTTTGCCAAATAATAAATTAAAAAATTAAAAAATCCCAGTTCTCGTGGGATTTTTTTTATTTCTTATTTTGCAAAACTTTTCTGTCCATAGAGTCTGAAAAAGAATCTTTTTTGTGCGTAGAGTCCGTACAGAAAAAAATGCCACTTCTCCGTTGAGTTCAAGCTCAACGGACGAAAAAAATTTTTTTTTAGACTCTATGAACAAAAAAGTTTTTCCAAATAAGAAGTAAAAAAATTTTTAAATGCCCGTTCTCCTGGGATTTTTTTAATTCTTTATTTTGTAAAACTTTTCTGTCCGTACAGTCTGAAAAAGAATCTTCTTTGACCGTAGAGTCCGTAGAGAAAAAAATCCCACTTCTCCGTTGAGTTCAAGCTCAATGGACAGAAAAGATTCTTTTTCAGACTCTACGGACAAATAAGAAATAAAAAAAATTAAAAAATCCCGGTTCTCGTGGGATTATTTTATTTCTTATTTTGAAAAACTTTTCCGTCCATAGAGTCGGAAAAATAATCTTTTTCGTCCATAGAGTCCGTAGAGAAAAAGATCGCACTTCTCCGTTAAGTTCAAGCTCAATGGACAAAAAATATTTTTTTTTAGACTCTATGGACAAAAAAGTTTTTCCAAATAAGAAGTAAAAAAATCCCAGTTCTCCGTTGAGCTTAAACTCAATGAAAAATTGGGATTTTTTAATTTTTATTCGGCAAAACTTTTGTCCGTACAGCCCGTAGAGAAAAAAGACTGCATACTTTGATAGATGCTTTTTTGTACAAAGCAACCGTTATCTGTTCGGTTGCTTTTCCCGCTAGGGTATCACTGTGAATTCCGATCGCTTGTCTTTTCCCTGTACACTTCATGCAACAGAGGTCATGTTTCATATTATCCATTATTTTGTAAGAATAAGAATGCAACAGTATGCTACGAGATTAAATTTAGAAACCAAGAAAAACAATCAATTAAAAAAAAAATGGCAAAGCATTGTCCAACATAATGATACGAAGCATTTTAATTGGAATAAAGTTATTTTTTTAACCCCTCGTCTTAATCGTTGAACACCACCGAGTGTCCTTTCCTTCATTTTTGTTTATAGCTGTGTCCAGTAAGTTCACAAGGAATTGTATTTTCAAATATAGATTTCTCATATCGTGTAATTTTCATCTCTTATTCCATGTGATAAGAGGTGATTCGTAAAATTATTATAAATTATTATATTAATAAAAAAACTATAACATAATAGCACATTGTTATAATAATAATTTTTTGGCACGATCATTTTTCTTCACCTCTGGTGTTTTTTTTTCAGAAACCAACCAAATTAATGTACAAAATGTATTTATGGTATTGAGAGCTAAAACGGATACTTTCCTTGATATAAATTTTGTTGGTCCATGAGCTGTGTTAATAATCGCATATTAAAAATTTCCGAACACAAGATCTACTAGTAAATTTAATTGGCTGGAATTTACGAAAAAAAATATTAGATAAATAAAAGTATCACTTTCTCTATTTTTCTTTTTATTACGCTCTTGAGTCATCTCTAGGATTAAACCACTTTAGTAAGATATTTATTCTTTATTGAGCTTATTTATTGTTTCTTTATTCAGAATAATTTTATTATTGAAGCCCTACAGAATCACGACGCTTATATTTTACGAATTATCCCCTGTAATCACATTAAATACGAGATGAGAATTTTAGGCGAAGCAAAATTCCATGCCAACCTTCTCGGTAAACATTGGTGTAATGAATCGTATAACGAGTGCGTAATTGGGATTTCACGCTGTGTAATGTTCATAATGCGCGCGGACAGGTTACTGCCAGCGCCATCTGGGTAAACGGCATCAATAAGGGGGACACCGAAAAGCACTGAGTGCCAGGGGCCTGCCCTTAATCACTGGCAATCTTCAGCATGGATATGCAGAGCAATCGACGATTTAAAAAAAAAAAGAAAAAAAGAGGCATTCATTTTTTCTGATGTCACGATGTCGTTATCATAAATTCATAAAAATTTTAGATGTCCTTCGAGAACTAAGGGATCAGAAATACTTATCAATAGCGAAGATACTACTTATCCATGAAAAAAATGTAACGGGCGTCGTGAATGAATCTAATAATGTTGGAATTACATATACGCAAGCCCGAACCAACGAAAAATCAGAAGGTCGTTTGATAAAGTACCTCTCTCTTTTATGACTCGGAAAATTGCCATCGATTTCGGCTAAAATGGTTGGCCGTACGTATAATCCATGGCTATTCTGTGTTATTATCTTACGAGGGATTCTCGATTGTATATGCACTCCCTGAATACGAATCCATATCTGTAGATGTATTACGTATGATCGAAATCCGTTTTATTCTTTCGTTGCACCCGTCTAGAGACAAAACAACCTTAGTGATAGAAGATGGATCACAATGCCTTTCATCCATATTTTCGTTCTTTTCTATCCGGTATGTGTTCGTCCAACTCGTTGATACATAACACTGTCATGTGTAACACACACACATACACACACACACACACACACACACACACACACACACACACACACACACACACACACAAGTTTATATGTGTGAACTCGTGCGCAAGAATCGTCACGACCTACTTGTTCGTTGTGCGGATAGAAACCAAAGAGTTCGAGAATACGAATCCTGTATATCCCAGTTATGTAGATATAAATATATCTATATGAGACTGAAATAGAGAGGGATAGAGAATTCCGATAGAAGTTCCGCTGCGAAGATAGGAGATATATCTGACTCGACTTGAGATTTTTATACTCCTATAGATCTCAAGTATAAACACATATACACTGAAATACCCACAAGATATTGAGGACCGTGAATCATATCGCTTCAACCCTTTCAATGCCAGGCTCTTTTTTTAACGTCAGAATTGAGATTCACCGATCCCAATTACTCATGCAAGATGAATAAATATAAGAAAAAAAAATTTTAATAAAAAGCCGTAAGGTTTTCGAGTAAGAAAAATTGAAGTCTCGTGAAGCAAGACGGAGAAAAAAAATTCAATGACACAGCATGCCATTATTTGATGGATTATACTTTAGCGATATATCATCGTCAGCTCGCACTGCATACATGCTGAGTCTAGCTAGAATTGTTTCGCTTCTGTTGTACAGCGTTAACATCGTGTACACCTCTATCACCGTTTCCATATACCTTCATTTTCATTACAATGACGGGGGGGGATATACATTGACAAATAGAAATGAAAATAACCATCACCACCAATACACAAAACACATCCAATTGGTGTTCATTGAGTTAAAAGCATTTGTACCAATGGATATAATCTTAATGAGCTCGTACACTTTGAATTACGATAATTGACATATGGCAATGATAGTTTTTGCGTTACATCTTCGCGTAATTATCTACGATATCTGACTGCAATAACAGTTAGCTGATATTGCAGACAGCTGGTATAAGTAAGATTTGACAAAAATGAACAGTTAAAATTTCGTTGCATACAATATCATTCCTTCGATGTACATGAATCTTCGTGAATGGTTTTATCAATTAATATAGCATAAATCAAATTTGCATCACAATTTAAAAAATATATACATTTAAAATCGTTAAAAAGTTATTTCACTTTCATATAGTGCTTCATTATTTATTTTTCTGAAAAATCTTCTTTTTTTTTTATGAGCGCAACTTCAAAAGAAACACGAATCTAAGATTTCTCTCTGACTACGTTTCCACCGTAGGGTCAGAGTTGGGTTGGGTTGAAATTTAAGCCAATGAGAAATGAGATTAGAGAGGAAGGAAATAATTTCTCGTAAAATATCATTTATCATTGGCTCAAATATGGACCCAACCCGACTCTGACCATACGCTGGAAACGTAGTCAGTGTGAGCCACTATGAGTTTCACAAGAATTATCGACCCAAATATTTTACGACAAAAACGAAAAAATCAAAAATTTTCCGGTAATCCCGTAGTTTCGTTTCAAGCAACCAACAGTAAAAACGGAAGCAGGAGTAGTAATTTTACTAAATTACTACTCCTGTTTCCGTTTTTACTGTTGGTTGCTTCAAAGAATTTCAAACCAAACGCGAGAGATACTGCGCGCGTGTGTATGTGTGTGTATGTAATGGGAAGTATAAACGTGATGAATACCCTAAAAACTCGAGAAATGTTGGACGTTAAAATTCGTCGAATTAAATGAGAACGAGAGGATACAAGTGCGCAAACTGAAAAATACAGAAATATCATACGCGGAAAGGTTTTCGAGCGACACTTTTTGTCGAGTTGGTTAGAAGCTTTTGGTGGATTTTATTATTATAGTATAACAGCGAAAAAGCCAAAGCAAATCCCACCCACAACAGAACAACGTTGACACTATTTATAACGTGTGACAACCCTCTCTCTCTCTCTCTCTCTCTCTCTCTAACTCTCTCGCGAACGATGAGAGGGAAACCTTTCAATATAGGTAAATGTGCCACGTACGTGTTTACAACAAATGCAAGCTTGTATATGAGTCATTTCGCCAAAGATTGGCCAAAGTTGTACCGAGTGGTCAAATTTTCAAAAAACCAAATTTGCCTTTTGAAGGATAGTACTCAAAAAGATATCCATGATTTTTTAAAAAATTTTTTGGCCAGTGGTTTTTGAGCAATGGCGGCGGCAAATTTTCGAGTTTTCGAAATTACAAAATTTTCAACTCGATATATACTTTTTCCCTGAATAGATGGAAAAAAACTTCAGAGACGTTTTTTTTTCGTAAAACTCTGAAGTTTTAAACAAAAAATATATCAATATCCAATGCTATGTTTATAACTTCGAAAATCAAAGTTGAAATCTAAAAATCGATTTTTCAGCCCTTGCCCTCAATTGTAGATCGTTGAAAATATTTTTTTCGGAAAATTCAGAGTTTTTTACATCGAAAATGGCTCAAAGGAACTTGGGTTCTCCATAAGTACGTAGGACAAGAATTAAAATTAAAAATAATCACAGCAAAATTTACCATATTTTGTTTACTTTTCCTTTTTATCGGTTATTTTTTACGTAAATAAATTAAAAACTTATTTACAAACATTTACAAAAACCATTCACAAAAAAAATATGATTACATTTTAACTAAATTAAATTTTATTTTTCTTGAATTTATCGACAAAGATGGTGGCCTGGTCATTATTCCAATGGTCATTTATTACACCTTTATAAACACCTTTAGCATTATATGAGTGGGCCAATGAATATTTTGACCAAGTAAACTTTACTTTTGTATCTAAAGAAGCGTACGATTCGAGTGCAGAATATCTCAAAGAGAGATTTTCAAATGCGAAAGCCTTGAAAGGAACACAATCGATCCATTGTATTGTACCTTGTACTGAAAATTCCGATTACTCTATTGTTAAACAAAATTCTTTGTCGATAAATTCAAGAAAAATAAAAATTTAATTTAGTAAAAATTTAATCATAGTATTTTTGTAAATGGTTTTTGTAAATGTTTGTAAATAAGTTTTCAACTTATTTACGTAAAAAATAACCGATAAAAAGGAAAAGTAAACAAAATATGGTAAATTTTGCTGTAATTATTTTTAATTTTAATTCTTGTCCTACGTACTTATGGAGAACCCAAGTTCCTTTGAGTCATTTTCGATGTAAAAAACTCTGAATTTTCCGAAAAAAATATTTTCAACGATCTAAAATTGGGGGCAAGGGCTGAAAAATCGATTTTTAGATTTCAACTTTGATTTTCGAAGTTATAAACATAGCATTGGATATTGATATATTTTTTGTTTAAAACTTCAGAGTTTTACGTAAAAAAAACGTCTCTGAAGTTTTTTTCTATCTATTCAGGGAAAAAGTATATATCGAGTTAAAAATTTTGTAATTTCGAAAACTCGACAATTTTCCGCCGCCATTGCTCAAAAACCACTGGCCAAAAAATTTTTCAAAAAATCATGGATATCTTTTTGAGTACTATCTTTCGAAAGGCAGATTTGGTTTTTTGACCACTTGGTACAACTTTGGCCAATCTTTGGCGAAATGACTCATATACAGTTGCCAGTATACAGAGAAGCATACCAAAGGAAAAGTTTCCCTGGAGTATACCAGTAACAGAAGTCACATCGTACGAAACGGGTATATTCGCAAGGGGAGGAATAAGAGTAAAAATTTCATCATTTTTATTTTCATAAGTGAATTGCGTTGACATTTCGCGCCAAACCTCGATCTATATTAGTCGTCGGATATTCGATAATTCCGCTATCACGAACTCTCTGGCTCACTGAGCTTTTCACAAACAAAAGTGATACATGAAGATATTCTTTTTGGGAAAATAAGTCAACGAAAAACTGTGGGAACACATGGACACAAAGTGATGATCGAGAAAATAAACAAGTCATCTGATTTGTTTTTTTTTTTTGCTGTCCGATAAAAAGGACAAGAGGTAAATGAATAGGGAATAGTAGGTAAATTATGTATTTATTTACGGTAAAAAAAAAAGTGTTTCTATTTTGTACCATTGGCATGATTTGTGGTAAATTGTATTAAAAAAATTATGAATAAAATTTATCTCAACGGGAATTTAACGAATATATATGCATATAATGTTTCTTGCAAAAGTTTGACTTTGTGCACTGTATCAGTGGTGAAAATTATGCAATTTTTTTTTCAACGCCACATTTTTGTGATTATTTACATTTTAGAATACTTTTTTTAACTTTTCATTTAAAGAGGATGGTTTTATCGTATAATTTTATCCAGAGAAAATATATTTCCGTTCGATTATATTTCTTTGTTACACTGCGGGTACTTTGACCAAAAAAAAAATGGACCTTGAAATTATCTTTTTTAACGTCCTCAAAAATTAATGAGCTAGGCACAAAAAGTATTTTAAAAAAATCACCCCAAATATGAGGGACTTGCAAGTTAAAACTTATACGATGAAATCCTAGAGTTACGAAAAAAAAAATTTGCTACTCCCTGACATTCAAGAAAAAAGCGTTTCGATAAAAATGCCTCTCATGTATTTTTCATTAATGATCCGAATAAACTATACAAATTTTAAAGGCTAAAAATTACTGATACGAATGACCTCTGTATCTTTCGCATTTCCCGAGGAAAAAAAGCACCAAAAAATCGACTTGAAGATAAAAAAAAATCTACAAGTTGCATAAGAATGCATACCGAAAAATTCTGGGATGCATATATAGAGACGAGAACGCCTGTGTGAGGGCATACAGGGTCACGGTTTTAAAAAAATGATCCATGCAATATTTATTTATGATCGAATTGCTCTATGAATTCTAATAAGAAAAAAAAACTTGCCAATTCAGGCACCTCGTTCGATCTCGCAGCTTCGACATTTCGCGAGAAAAAAAAATCCAAAGATTATAACCGAACGCTGATTTTGTGGGTGAGAGAGAGAGAGAGAGAGAGAGAGAGAAAGAAAGAGAGAGAGAGAGAGAGACAGAGAGAGACAGAGACAGAGACAGAGACAGAGACAGAGAGAGACAGAGACAGAGACAGAGAAAGAGAGTAAAAGAGAGAAAGAGATCGGGGGTTGCTGATGAGTGGCAGTTCGAAGGGTGAGAATATGCAACGACGTTCGGAAGGGCGGTTTGCGCGCCGTCGACTCGGGGGCCCGGAGGGGAGATCATCGGGGATGGCGTCGAAGCGGCCCCGACATCCGTCGGTTGGTCCTTCGGTTGTGCGCCAGTCAGTAGTCAGTCGGCTGGCAGACTTTGCACGAGCAGGAACTTAAAACGTGGGTGCGCCTCTCCCACGAGGCGTCGGTTTACGAGTTGGTGTTTCTTTTTTGGCAAAAAAGAAAAATATATACAAACAAATATTCCATGCTCTTGTATCGCAAATCGTCATAAAATTCTCGTGTGTTTTTGGTGCTAAAATAATAATAATACCAATTATAATCATATTAATAAACCTGCAACTACCAAGAGTAGGATTAAAATTATTTTAAAAAATACAAATTTCGAAAGATCTTCGATGAAATATAAACATATTAAGAGTAAAAAAATGTTTTAAATAATTGAAAATCTAGCACGTTTAGACTGGATCGTTTGAGAACAGACGATCGAGAGACGCGGTCGTTGGCACCTACGGGTCAAAATACCAGAAGGTGCGGAAAATATTTGAGTAAAGGGGATCGGTGCTCTCGATCGTTGAATTCACGCTAAGATCGTCAAATAATACACGGGTTCTAGGGTTCTCCTTGCTAAAAGATCGGTCGAGAATTTTTTTTTCAATAGTTCGTCGTCGTCGCACGCAAGCCTCAGGATTCTCACTTTATCATCGATAACGTGTTTTTTTTTTTTTTTTTTTTTTTTTTCAATAATTGCATCGCTGTGCTCTCTACTGATATAACGTGAATATATCATGAGTATGTGCATATGAATATACATCGTGCAATACTCGGTCATTGATCGAGGAACGAAAGAAGAAGCCTGCGAGTCATAGACATGGCTATATCGGACGTGTAACACGAAACACACAGACTGAAACGATAATAAAGGCCTGTGATCAGCTCAGTGAGTTGAACCACAGTATCGAAAAAATACTCAATTTTGTGCATGTGTTAGTACGTATATTGGAGCAACAACATTTTTTTCAGTAACAATAAAAAAAAATCAACGTTCCATCTGAAAGACTCTCTACATTGGAATATTACGTGACGAAATATTGGACCGTGATAAAAAAAAAACAAAAACAAAAACGTGGCAAAGCTCGAAAGAAGAAAAACGTTGTGCTCTATTTCAAATTTTTAGAGGAAAAGATTCGTCGTCAACGATAAATCAGTCATCTCGCCGAGAAAAAAATAAATCCTGCGTAAAAAATAACGTGAAAAAAAACTCCGAAAGGAAGACCTTGCTCCATTTTCGATTTCCGTAGCGAGAAATTCATTTTTAATTGAAAAAACAAAAATGCGGAGAAACTCCGAAAAAAAAAACAGTTTGCTCCATTTGAAATCTTTCGGGGCGCAAGATATATCGTAAATTTGACCAAAATAAATTTCAAAAATTCAAACGTAAAAATTGTCACACACAAGCGGTCCAAGTGCTTTCAATCACTATTGCGCAAGTAATTGTTATTCGGAGACATCTGTAGATGATATTATTGCACTCAAAGCGCATCTCGATGCAACGATGCATTTGATACACGACGAATGAGCTTTAAGTGAGTATCCGTTCGAGACTCGTGGGACAAAGGAAACTCCGGTGTTGGTCGAAGCAAATTGTACTGGCAACAAAGTCCGGTGATCCATAGTCTAAGACTGACAGAGAAAAAGAGAGAGAACGTGAGATCAAGTAAAAAGAAAAAAAAAAAGGAAAAAACTATCTTGAGAGGCTTCCGTCGAACGAGACCTGTTGTTGGCCACGAGAACTGGTTCGGTATACTTTTCACGGCGAGGTCAAACTCGTTTTGCACAGTCGCAACGTAAATATCAACGAATTTCTATCGTAAAATAAGTCTTCACGAACGAGAAGAAAAAAATTTGAAAAACAAAAAGAAAGCATCATTTTGCCATTGAAAATCTTGCGCCGCTCGAACTTGCTCTGATCGAACGTAAAAAACAATTTTTGCGAATAAATAAACTTGAAACACAAAAAGATCAGTAAAAATAAGCCGAGTTAAGTGGTGAGACTGTGAGAGGAGTATTTCGAAAAACGTAGAGAGAAAAAATTTCGTCTATCATGCGCAAAGTGACCGAGCTGTTGAAGACCCGAGCGATCAGCTGACTAGCCGAGCTGTTCGGTGAACGCCCTGACGGCCGGATACGTTTAAATGCCCAGGGCGAAAGAGCCGACAAGTCCAAGGATCCGAAGCGTCATCCTGCTTGCTCGGTCATGACGTTCAGCACGTCATTTCACAGCGATAAGTCGCAGTTCGCTAACGAGGGAGCTAATCGGTAATTTAAAAAAATATATATATTTTTTCAATTCCTGCATGATTTTATTCATATATGAATATGAATAAAATGTTTTTGTCACAAGTGTGACAAATTTGCTATGACGACATCATGTTTATTCGTTGGAATAACGATTGTAAGTTTGATCGTATAGTTCCGTAGATAATTTATAGGAATTACAACTTTATAAAGTTTTTTCGACGAGAAATTCATTATGAGTTATCGCATGTTATTTTAAAAGTTATAAATTTAATTTTATATACACTCCATTCGCCTTTACATTATCGTCGTCATGCAATAATTGATACGACACGATATGAGATATGATCGCTAATTAATCATTTTTAGATCTATCACTCATTTTTTAAAAATTGATTCATAATTTTTTTGATCAATTAGATATTTTTAATGAATTGAAATAATTTTTGGGTGAACTTCCGAAAAGCCCCAACCTCCGATCGGTTTGAAACTTTGCACAAACATTCTGTTTGATAAGATAAGAATACTCCTAAAAGGATCTTCGGCGGCTCACAATACTTTTCGAGATATTGTATTTTGAAAATTTTAAAATTAATACGCGCGTGTATATCTATATCTAATAAATCAAATACTTCGCGTAACGAAATTCAACTGTATATAGTATTATGTTACAAATTTTTATTAAAAAATGAGTAATATCGAGCTGAAAATTTATTAAACAGTGGTGGAAAAAATGTACTCCTCACCACAGTAAAATTACCTTGTCAAATAAATATCAATTTGAAGTTAAAGTTGACAATTTATTGATATTATTTATTTGAGAAAAAAATGTATTCCTCAACCTTTTGCTTGACGCCCAAATATCCGACGAATTGCTAATACATTTTGGTGGCTTATCAGGAAAAAAATTTTTTTTCAATCCTCGATGATTCGTGGTGGAGTAAACGAGGTCAGAGAGAACACTACTTAACACATATATTTTTATCGTGACCGCTGGTATATTCGGAAAAACTATCGGTCTGGTGGCCAACGCATTTATTCTCGAATCGAGTTTCTTTTGTTTTTCTTTTTTTTTTCGGAAGAGAGCAGATCGGTATGATTTTGGCAGAGATAATATTTGTTTATCATTCAGGCCGTTTGTCTTGTCAAAACGTGCTGGGCTGTTTTCAATTACGTATGATGACTCTCACCATGTTTATACTCCAATTTTATGTTTTGAAGCTGAAAAAGGACGTCCATATCTCATTGAAAAATGAAACGGAAATCAATCGTTCGTTTCTTATCTTATCGACCCGAAAAATAAAATCAACAAAAACTTGCACATTTCTTCGCCTCAAAATTTTTTTTGAAAATCATTAATGTTCCTTTATGAGCAAGTGGCTCTTTGAACTGTAGTTTGCTCATAGAGGAGGGTTCGGAATGAACGAAAATTATAAGGAAGAAATATGCAAGTTTCGATTTTTAAATATTCGTTAATTCTTTCGAAAGATAGAAAATGTTGTATACTCGAAAACCCTTGTTTTGATATTCATGAAATTGAACTAAAGTTTCATTTCTATGATACAAAGTTTGCTGTAGTTGCGTACAATCGTTACAAATAATTTTCGAAAAATTAAAAATGCCATATAATCTAAATTACGTTATAGATATTTGTGCTCTGTCGATAGAGATTTTTTTTTTTTTAATCAATTAAATTCGCCGGTGACGAGGAGGAAAAAAGGAAAAAGACTTTCGAAAATCGTGATATCAATGTTTCGTACGAGTGGAAGTGAGACCTTGGTTAGTCGAGACAAAAATGAGTAAAAATCCTGAATAATTTGCGAAAAATTAAAAAAAAAAGTCTGCACACATTATAGTATTGGTGTTCTTTTATGCATCAAACAGTAAAAATTCCACGACAATAAAAAAAATATATATATCTCCGCCAACGACACTGGTGTCATCCACTTATCCGTTATCTCTGCATCGCTCCATCTCACTAACGATCTCCATATCGATGGCAATTTTCTGCAGATCGTATAAACAAAGCTGTGCACACATTAATAATTCACTGCATGTAAAATGTTACAAAATACACACGAATCATACGTAAGGCTTATTTTCGGAAGACTCTCTTTTATTTGTTGTACTTAAGTCCTGCACGCGCTGTTCGATGACGTACACACGTGGTACATATGTTTATCGTGTGTGCATATATATAGTATCAGCGCTATATTGGGTCGTTGAAAGTGTCACTTGATTAATCAGTCGCGATTTGATCAAACTAGGAACCCTTCCGTTTGACTAGATCATCTATGTACTTCAATGGAATAATATATGAAATTGTCATATATAAATGGGCCATGTTACATGAAGAGGGAAGATGTTGGTTGTGTTGGGGAAGATACAAAAAATTTTTTTAATATTTTATGCTCATTTTCATCTATTTTTTCCGTAATTATCATGAATTCTCGGATTTACTTGCTGCTTAAAAGGTTGAAGAACAATCAAGCAGAGCCTCCTTAATATTCTTGAGATTTCAAATTCCAAAATAATGCATACTCGTGCAGAGAGTAGGAGAGGCCACGACCATGATTTTTGATCCATAGCATCCGGCCAAAACCGTATAAAATCGATAGATTATGTGACCGTGAACCCAAAAATGCGAATTGCAGACATTTTGCGCGTAGCGTCTGACCTGTGCGAATTTTTAAAAATGTCAACAAATTTAGCCGAACCGATCCATAGCAACCCGTCTGATTTCTGGAATGTAGTCAGATGATGGTCGTGAAACAATTTGAAAAAAAAAATGGGACAAAAAAGGTGATGTATAGCATCCCGTCTGAAAATCATTTTTATAATCAAATTGAGGTAAGTTAATGCGAAAGAATCAATTTTCAGAAAAAAACCGCGTCGCCTCACATTTTGACAGCATTTTGAAAATGTCAACAAATTTAGCCAACCTGTTCCATAGCATTCCGTCTGAAAACTGTTCGAAATGATAAAGTAAGTTGCCTAAATGTCGAAGAAATTGTTATCAGACAAATTGGGTGTAGCATCTAACCTATCAGACAACTTTTCGATAGTTAAAAATCGTCGAGAAATCGTATTTTGTCGCATTAGAGTCTCCGTTACAAACCAACCAGTTGCAACCCTTTAATTCTCAGATAACGATTAAAATAGAGGTTACCCGAAACTATCGAACTAAAGTTGAAGGACTTTTGAAATAAATTGTACAAAATGGAACTGGCATGAAATAGAATTATTTATTGAAAATATATGTTTCAATCACTGTCGGATTCATCATCATCATCGTCGTTCTCGTCATCGTTGTCCTCAAATTCGCTCTCTAGGTCGCTCCCTGGGTCATCAATGTCTTTTTCTAGAAAATGAATATCATTAGTCAAAATTTTTATAACAATTTTATAGTAAAGGTGATATCAACAATACCTTTCGAGGATGTCGATTCCTCGTCCAAAACAACGTCGCTCAAATCCGGTAATTGGTCACCGGTGAACCAAACGAACTCCAAATGACCGTCGTTTTCAATCCACCCAAATTCCGTGGCGTTCAAGGTCGTTGGATTTTTTGAGTGAGCGTTGCTCCATATTTGGGTTATATATTTTGTCCGTAGCAGATGTTGTTCGAGTTCCGTTTTACACCGCGGCAGATTGCAGGCGTCGTAATTTGCCAAATTGAAACTGAGAGTTGAAGACTCGTGTCCACTTTTCATTTGGTAAGTTTTCGTAAAAATGTGGAGCCTCGCCAAATCAATGTCGTTAATTTTTTTTTCGTTATACAATCGGCACGTGAATTCTTGCAAAATTCCGAATGTATCCTCGGTATTGGAAGAACATCTGCCCAAATCCGCGAAAGCCTCTTGATAACGGATAGAATTTTTGAGCATTGTCAATGGTCTTTTTTTACCCTTACGATATAATGCGGGATTATAATCGCATCCTGTCATCGCATGAAAACCGGGTAAAGCTCTTGCTAAAGATAATCCCAATGTTTCGTACATAAGAAAAACATCGATGTAACGACTTTACATCGAGCATCACAATCAAAATGTCGATGTCGGAATATCGAATAGGCACTTCAGCTCGTTCATTGATCTGACAGACATGGTAGACAATTTTTGTGTCGGCCTCCTCATGCTCTGGACAAGAAAAATCTTCATCAACTGTCTGATTCACGGCGCCATCTTGAACCGAATATTTATAACATATATCATGGTTGATACGGATGGTTTTTGCGCCGATGATACGTGCCATTTCCGGCTGTGACCAGTTGTGAATCAAAAATTTGACCAGAGCCTCTTTGAATTGTATGTTCTTTAATTCTTTAGCCAAATCTGCAGGTCGAACTTGTTGTGGTCCTGAGATGCAGAAATCGGCCGATTTTATGTTTCTCCAAAATAGATGTTCAATGTCCTTGATTGACGGGCAAAAATATCTGTCAAATACGATGTCTATCCTTGCAGCATCATATTTGCACAACATATTCAAAATTTTCTTCGACAGATCTCCGAATGTTCGCGGGATGTCTTTTAAGGTATGGAGTAAAAAGAAACCGTCAATGATTAAAACATCCGTAGATTTTGGCTCAGTGCTTTCAATTTTTTTCTCGAGGTCTCGCATCAATGCCGATTTATCTGTTTTATTTATCGTTCCGTCAATGTGACAAAGTGATAGCGGCATTAGCCTTATCGGATAACACAGCACTTTTTAAATACATATTTTTTTTTCTAAGGATAACGCTAAAAGCCTCCCAAATAGATCTCGCTGTAGCCTCAATTCTTGGATCTTGCCACCGAGTTTTACTTTTTTCTTTTTTTTAATACTGCTTAAAGTCGAGACAATATTTCTATTGATTGGTTCTCGAAACCGTGCAGGTCTCTCCCTCACCTCGGTAATAAAATTATCTCGCAAAGTTTGCCCCCGAGATTCGACATTAAGCAGAAAGTCAGCAACATTTTCTGGGGCAGCTTCTCCACTTGTAATATCATACAACTTATCTGCATCCAATGACGTATCGAAAGGATTCATATACTGTTCTAAAGTTGTAACGAACTTTTCAACTTGATGGTGACTTTTTCGAATTCGAGAACATTCTTGGCATAGGAGCGTGACAAGCGCTGGGGCGTTTGCCGGGCGACTCCGAAACGTTCTTTTTCCATTTGGGAGTCGTAAGCGACATTAAAAATGTCTGAAAACAGTATTTTCGTAATGTCGGCATTTATACACGAAGTTTAAAAAAAAAATTCAACCGGGATGCTATGGAACAGGTTGGCTAAATTTGTTGACATTTTTGAAAATTCGCCCAGGTCAAATGCTACCCGCGAAATGTCTGAAAACACAAAATTTTAGTAATAAAATAGCAAAATCTATGTACATTTTCAATATCAGATGGGATGTTATACATCCGTGTACCTATTTTTTTCGACATAGCAGAAATGGCCCCCCACGAAGATGCTACCTTTCTGACCGTTCCTACCCACCTAGTTGGGTCAAGGGTCATCTTATCTTTCAATTTTATACGATTTTAGCCGGGTTGATGTGGATCATGGTTTTGGTCATGGCCTCTCCTACTAGATCAGCAGTTGAATTTCATTTTAAAAAAATAAATGTTTCTGATATTTTGGTAAGAACATTGATGTCGACTAAATGGGTGATCATTGTCTTTTGGTCAATATTCAATGTGATTAATTTTCTTGTAATCTCATTCCCTTATATTGAAATCCAAATGAAATAAAACGTTCCATTGTGGTTGCCGCGACAAAATGTTCTTAACTCGTATTTTCTTAATTGTCACGCGATTCCAATAGATACGAAGATGATATACCGCGAATCACACTTCACTATCGAGTCCGATGTACGTTAACAGAGCGAAAAAACAAACTTTGTTTTCGCGCGTGATTCAAGTTTTTCGTACGATTAACGCGATTCGTCACGTTCCAAATATGCGAAATTATCAAAGTACGAGACTTGTTCACGCGCATTTTGTCACGCGACAAAGAGATACTCTCGTTGCAGATTATTCAGCATTCATAAATATACGGGGCTACTTTTAATCAACCTCGAGTTACGTTTAACCCTCACTCTCTTTTGGTATCAATCCATATGATTTTTCAAAATTTTTACTGACGATAATTTCAAAGGAATTAATTTTTTTGTAGATTCAGTATTTTGTAAAAAAAAAGGTTCAGCATGAAACTATAACAGTTAACTCGAATGGAAAAAAACATAAGAAATTCTTCAAAATCTTGCGCCAATTGCAAATAATTTGTGACTGAAATTTTTTGATTATCCAACAGAGAGGGTTTTCAATCATTTTTTATCGTTGTGTAAGTGTCACGCTAACTGTTCGTTCAATCCAAAGAATGTTAAAAAGAAAATCATGAATTAACGGCAGTTAGCGAAAAAAGAAGACTCCAATGTCTTTCAAGATTGGCAGAATCGTCCAAAAAACCATGGACCAAAATCCTATAAGGTGATGGTAAGACGTGGGTAAAAGCATGGGATGTCTTATATATATATACATGAGAGTAATTCGAGAATCGACCGTGTGATGCACCTGCCTTGGCTCGCAACCGTTTGCACGTGCAAGCCTGTTGGTAAATTGTTCGTAAAAAAGAGCTCGCACAGCCATGCAGTTCGTAATGAAAAAAAGAGCGAGTAAGGAAAAAAAACGAAAAAAAAATAGTAATGGTATCGAATGTATACTGATAGTTGGTTGCGGCACGAGAGGTTCTCGGTTCGTTCTGATGTTGCAGTAGCTCGATATTATGAACTATGTATAATTCGACCTTAATATTAGCGTCCCGAGAAATTCTATATTTTATATATCGTTGTGTATACGTATATTTATATATGCGATATAAGACGATGACTTATTTTATGTACATAGAAAGACGAGGAAAGCCGGACGTCGTATCGAAAACTCGACTAAACTTCTTTCCGTTGCTATCACGAGAATCTGCTTTGATATTGCTCTGATAATCGCGACCTGACACGCGAATATATATCCATAACGGATAGAGCGAGAATCATGTTTAAACGAAGATACAACCACTTTCACCACAGCCAGATATGAAACGCAAACATCAACAACTTCAAAATCGCAGTAAGAAAGCTTCATGTGCCTCCTTTTGAAATTCCTAACTTAAATTTGAAAAAAAAAATGAAATTAAAGCGTGTTTAATTTTATAAATATGAAAGCACAAGATTTAGAAACCCAAAAAATGAATATTCATAAGAAAATGGAAAGGAAATAAAATTAAAATCATCCAGATTCAAGAAAATCAGAATTTTCATGAAAATTTAAAATCTCGGAGTCTTGAGAATATTATTCTTACGTAAATTTGGGAGAAAGAGACGAATTTCAATAACAATTTTCATCCAGTATTTATTCCAAGATGTTGTCTTCCTGGAACAGATGAGTCAATATAGAAATAAGCGGGTCTTGATGGTTATGTGATAGACGTCATCAACATTCTCCGCATTTTCATTGTTCGATTATGTGCTCTCTATTTCTACCTGCAATCTGGGGAGATAAGATTCCATTGTATATATGAGCGACATTTCATCCACGCGAATCAATATTCTATCGAATTTAAATTTTCAGAAAAATTTATTTTGAATGCAATTTATGCGTGCAACTTAAAAGAAATGAAAACATCAGCACGGTTTATTTGAACCGATGAATCTATGATTTTTATCAGAATTTACGATCGAATTCGGAATTCGTTCAAATCCCATATCTCATTTTGCATCAGTCATGTTATATATTTTCCTCACTTGAAAATTTCCCGATTCTGACGAATAAAAATCATTCGTTCGAATAATTTGTGGCTTTTTTTTGTTTTATTTTGTCATATCGGAATCCTCTATATATCTTGAATATCGGAATTTTAACGTTGGAATCGAAATCAGCGACTGCAAAGACCCATTAGAGCAGTGCCGTCATTGGAATGTCGACGCGGATAATATGGGATAGTTACTGGGATCGTTCAAGGACCCATTTAGGCTATCCATGTTATGGACGTGACATTGGCTATGGGAGAGTGTCAGGCTTGAATTTACCCTATTTTAATTCCTAAAATGGAGACTAGACCTCCTGTCTCTTTCTTATAACTGCCCACCAATGCAAACATTTAAACACATGTGGGCTCGCATTCGTTTCAATGCGAGGCTTTTACAAAACTTTTTTTCTTGTTTTTTGTTTGTTCATCCGGCATGTTTTTGTTGGTTTCTTTATATGAATATGTATATGTTCAAAAACTAATCTCTTATATACTGAGATCGATGTGTCGCGATCCTAGACTGTTTATGTTACGCTATGTTTATATTGCGCTCTCGGAGGTCCAGAGCAATAAGTGCAGATGAATAAACCGATTCTTATTCTCGCCCTCAGTTCCTTTTTAGTCTCGACGAATATATGCTAGGAGAAAGACGTCCCTTCCAAGTGTTCAATATAAGAATAAAATATCAAGACAATCAATATAGAAACAGAGTGTTATTTATTTAATAACCTATTTCCTATAGCTTGCATTACAATCGAAAACGACAACTGGTACACATATCGAGAGACTTCCATACACGTTCGCTGGCGAAGCACCAGAGCTCATTAAAAAGTAATCAGTAATAGCAAACAGTAGCAGTGACCAGAATTCTCACACGTCTGATGCACATGCGCATGCGCGAGCATCGAGGGAAATGATGTCTATGAGTGATTGTAGATGTAATATATATATAGAATTATATAGATATTTTTTTTTCGGCCCACTAATCTTCATCGCAGAGGCCTCAACCTTCCAGTAATCCGTCATATTAGTCTTTCGGACATGTGACGCTTTATAGTATATACATATGTACATCAAAGTCTATACATGATGCCGTCGACTCACAGAGAAATTATTTCGTATAGTTGTACCTTTTTAGTTTTATTAGTGTATTATCACTTAAAAAAATGAGCACCAAGTTGATAAATTAATGGCCCATTTGACTCATCAGAAGGATCCTGGCAAAGTCTAAATCTTTCAAACGTTCACCAACCAGCAATCAATCGATTGGTGATGAAGATTTGCCCGAGAACCCATTCTGTTGGTCAGGATGTTATGGAATTCAATAAAGACCTTGTAACTAGTGAGGGGACAATAAAGATCTACAGTACTGATTGTTTAATCCGCCAGTGATTCCCTCTTTTCACCTTCTGCGGTGGTCCAAATTTACCACCATCAACAGACATTTTTCTCTCCCTCCGTGACATCAAGGCCTAATTTTTTCCTGCTGATAGTTGCTCTATATGCAGTGAAATCCCCCACAGGATGCCTTCAAAAACTTTCTTCATCGATCAACTCAAATTTTCTTACGTCGTACCAAAGTATTGTGCTGTGCATAATACGCCACAGATCTCAAGAAATTATTCAAGTGATCCAAATTTACCACCTAGTTCAAATTCACACAACTCTTCTCATCGAGCTATATCATGCTCGACCGTCCCTCCATTTCGTTCGTTCATTTATCTCACTTCCCTCTCGACGCATTGAATCCGCAATTTGGGAACGAAAAAAAAAAAAATGATAAGAGGTGACCCCTACGAACCCATATACCATTGCGGGTGAAATAGAACGAGCGACTGATTCTCATTCTTGTGACATACTAATCCAGCAAACATATAAATGTGAAGCAAAGAGGGAATTCGTCATTTTCGTGTACATGAAAATTTTGTAAGACGTTGATAGACCAGTAGTTGGTGACTTAAACTTTTTTCGCTCGCAAGCTAGAATCGAAACACTGAAATTTGATCTTCAAAAGTGTATAATTACTTTCGATTTCTCAGAAATATCGTAACTTTAAGATGTTTTTTATAATTTAATAAAAAATAGCCTTTTGACGATAAATCGTTGATAAACGAATGAGTATTCGATCGTCGGCATAGGGCCATGCAGTGTGTGAATGATCATTTTTTTTCCGAACAGCTCTCGGATAACCCCTCTATTATGACTGTCTTAAGAATAGCATACACTGTCATCATGCCGTTTACCTAGACTATAATTGTTTCTTATAAGCTTAACGTATACCTTCGGTTCTAAGTTATTTGGGTAGTTCCCGTTTAGCCATTTTTTATGTAGCGAAGAACGAAATAGTTTTTTTTGTTGGTTTTTTCCCTTTTTTTTTGTCGTAAAGGCATTTAGTTTATATGTCCTTTCACTCGAAAACTCGGATCCCCAAAATTGCTGTCCCTTCTTCTTTTGCCTACGTTCCATTAACACCACATGCTCCGCTCTTTACGTCTCTAATCCTTTCCAAATGTTTTATTGATGCTCCAGGTATTTTGAACCTAAACACTTATGCTATCCATCGGACCTTCTTGTAATTGTCAGTTTTCCCTTTCTACAACTTCTTTCCCCCAAAAAACAAAAAAGATCCTTCCAGAAACTTCTTCCGAGTTTACTTCGTAAGCAACGAAAAAATCTTTCACAGATCGAAATCAGCAACATCAGGAACACGTCTTGTTCCTGTTTCAAACCCCAAGTTGAGGGTCTCGCCGAGCTCTCCCCAAATAGTTTTACGTCTTTTAATTCTCGCGAATCAAGTAGAGGGTCTCGCCGAGTCCTCCCCGAATAGTTAAGAAAATCGAGTATTATAGCAAATCAATTTATAATTAAAACAATTAACTAGTGATAAGAAATTAATTTAGCTTGTCAATTTATTAATAAAGTGTGTTGAAAATTTACGTTAACAACATTTTTTATTATTAAAATACAGACTGTGTTCCCCGCAATTCTCACTTTAATATATCTAAATCGAAAAGGTCGCACAACTAATACATCGCTGGAGCATCGTTGTGATCATCGTTGACTAGACGTTGGGGGAACGACGTTTAGTTGGTTACGATGGTCATTGAGCCAATTCAGAGCGACATCCGTCCACGTCACATGTGCTCTCGCAAACATTACTCCTCCGCACATAATCTTTTATCCGTGCCTCTCTCTCTCTCTCTCTCTCTCTCTCTCTCTCTCTCTCTCTCTTTCTCTCGGCTCGTGATATACGAAAAGCGTTTACTTTTGTAGCTTGTAGGCAAGCACTTCATTTCATCGTCGTTCTCCCTTAAGCATTTAGGCACACACATACACACTCACAGATCAGTTTCAAGAAACGTTATATGTATTTCCAGACCAGGTTTAGTTTTATCCACCGACGTGAAAAAAAAAGAAAACTCGAGTATAAGATAGATAGAGAACGGGAGAGGGGGAAACATGAAGAAAAAGAGGAGGTAGGTAATGAGAATAAAAAAAGAGCCAACAGAGTTAAACTTCCTTGCTGATTGTGTCATCAATAGAACGCTATAAAGCTGGTCTTATCGTCTTCCAGTCATGGATGCACCTGAAAAATGCGACGGAATCGAAGTGGATCGTAAAAATAGATTGACGAAATAAACCGATTAATGATATAACGATAGCACAAAACATCCTCCAATCGATGATTTCACGAAAGAAAAACGCAATTTACCGAGACCAGCAGTTTAAAAATCCGATAAGTGTCTTCAACATAATGATCTTCAAGAAATAAGATACTCAGGTTTTAATTATGGTAAAATTATCAATAAAAATTGATAATTGAACTTTCTCGCGTATGAAGGAGTCTGAACTCGAAAAAATTTCTCGAAATTACGCGGATATGCATTGAAAGTCGTGTGAAAGTACAGTCATGCTTCATGAAGTGATCGAAACGAACATAACTACGCAAAAGTTTTAAGTAAATGCTTCGAATCGTTTTAAAGTAGTGATCAAAGGCTCCCGACGCTGATTCATGAAAGAATTTATTACAATTTCGGTAAGAAAAAATTTACAATTAAAAAATAGTACATTTAAATGAAAAACCACTAAATAATCATCTTATTATTGCAAAACATATTTATCCATGATAGTCGTTAAAAAATTATGATTACTTTTGAGATTGCTCGTCTGGTAATTATGAAAATTGGATTGGAACGTATTATTTAAAATTTTCGTAAATTTATTTGACATGAATTTTTTTTTCCAAATAATGAAAATTTTCATCGTAAATGGAGCCCATCGCGACATAGAGCTTTCGTGAAAATTTCATCTATTTCCTTTGTGTCCCGTTGGATGAGGGTCTCCTGGTTGAAAATTCCGATTGTCTTGATGTGACGACAACGAGAGACAGAGAATTCCAGACCGAAAGCCCTAATAAGTTTTCTCTCTCTCTCTCTCCCTCTCTCTCTCTCTCTCTCTCTCTCTCTCTCTCTCTCTCTCTCTCTCTCTCTCTCTCTCTCTCTCTCTCTCTCTCTCTCTCTCTCATTCTCCATTGTCCTTTTGACGTTGTCGTTCATGTGGAATTCCGTGACGTTTCTTGCCACACGACAAAGGCGCACATGTGACGCACACGGTTAAAAGGAAAAGAAGAAAGATATCTTATATATATATAATACGGATCTCCACTAGCGCTGAAGAAGATGATACGCGGTAGTGTTGAAAGACACGAGAGGAGATTGAGAGAACGAGAGGGATGAAGCGATGATAGAGAAGAGATAAGCTGAGGTTGAAGTTATAAGGCTGTAAAAAGATAGACACGGCTGCTTCAAGCTCTCTTTTGATTCTCGCATCTCTTCCTTTTACTCGTGCGCAATGTCTCGGATCCGCGCGTAAATCTCTGCCACACGAGAGTTTCTCGGTTATCAACCTCGCTGAAACGTGTCGTCGTAGAGAGAAACGTGTAGATGGGTGGCTCTTACAGGATCAGTTAACTTGTTAATTGCGTTCGCGGCTCTCCCCTCTATTCTATAACGCGCATGTGTATTATATATACACGTGTGTATATTAGATTTTTAGCACGCCGGGTTTATTATGCCGAAACGAAGCCAAAGTAAAAAGCCTAAGTATACATATATATGTATAGATATATGAAACGAGCTTCCGAGATGAATTATTGCTCAAAACATTGAGAGAAAAGATTCCGTAAAGTCGACTGATGAATGGTTGCGATTGAACAAAGCCTTTGATTAAGTGGTGGAGATTGAATGATAAATCTTGCTTAAGATAGTATAATGTCAGCAGGAGCTAGTCGAATCAGGGTTGAATTATGTAAATGTTGATGTATCAATGTTGCACAGTGTCGAAGATAAATCCGTAATATGATGAAACTAGAATTTTACATGTGCATGAGATTACTGCATTTCATTTTTTTACTAACCATTAGTATTAAAATTGAAAAATACGACAAGCACAAATACGATAAATTTTTCAATTTAAGTAAAATGCTGCAAAGTTTTCTGTGAATCGGATAATCGAAAACTCGGATGTGGATGATGCGCTTCACGGAAAATCAAATTTTGTCTTCGAGGAGTGCCCCGTGGCAATCCCCTTAGAAGAGAAAATTGTGCATGATGAGCTTTCGGATGATATTAATTCAATTTTCCGTCGCGCCTGGGTTATTAAGAATGACGAGACAGTGGGAGAGAGAGAAAGAGTGTGTGAGAGAGAGAGAGAGAGAATATCATCTGGCGATAATTAACGATTGAGTAGTCGATGTCTGAGCGTGTAATGTAATTTTATACTTTACGCACTTTATAGGGATTAGACAAATTTGCATGGAATAATTTTTTTTTTTAATATCTGAAAACGTTTTTTATGAAAATTTCTACTTATAACAATTTTATTTACGAGTCACTCGTCTCTCAATTGAAGATACTTTTGAAGACCTCAGATTTCGTCGAATGTCCGGAAAATTATGCTCATACAACGGGGATTAAATGGAAAACGTATGTATAATTGATTGCGACGCACTCGTTCTCTGCTTTACATATCGTGGGTTATCATAACAAGAGCCATCGGCCAATGATATTAACTCGTTGAACTTCTTTGTCTCGTTGAGATTATTGTTACATTTCGTCTATACATATACACAAAAGATATTAAAATATACATCGCATTGTCTCGTAATGACAAAGTCATTTTCATTTATTTATCATTAAATTTTGATTATTTTCATCGATATTTGCTTTCGTATGCAACGCAACGATAATATCTCTGCAGGATACGTGAAATATGCTTTTCAATTGTATAAACTCCCACGTTTTCTTGGACGCTTTGCACGTCAGGAGTTTAGAACTCTACGTGCTCCACTTTCTCGTTCAACTCTCCGGAACGCGATAACACCCTGTATGCTCTCGTAACATTATTTTTTCTCTCATCTCGTATACGTATCTGTATATAGTTTTGCAATGAAAAAAAAAAAAAAACCATTTACGGGACCTCGAGTTGATACACTGCTAAAGTGTGGATTTTGTGGTGAAAACACACATTTCTCAATATGTTTCTTATACTCTTGTGTTAAATAAAAATAGACTGACACTTATACCGTGGCAAAGTGAGCACCTCAGCTGACATTTGGAATCGTATTTTTTAATTTTTTTTTTCAAAACTCATTGTTCTTCGGAAAATTTTTGTCTCAAAAATGTTTTTCGAAACTTTTGTTTTTTCCAATAATTTTTTTCCCACAAAAAATTTGTTTTCGTTAAAAGTCTTTTGAGGAATAAGTCGTTACAAACGATGAATCGTTAATTCGTGACTTCACGTGAAGTTACACATTAGCAAATCATCGTATATATCCTGCAAAAGCTTATGTTTTATACTTATACGTATAATTTAATACACATGTGGTACACATGCTACGTTTATTCAATTAACCGAACGCACCGATCGTTGCGCAACGAGTAGAAACAGATGTAGGTTCGCATTAAAATTGTTTAATTAAAAAATGAAGAGTCGCTTCCGCACAAACTGGCCTGTGCGAAGAGAGAAAAGACAAGGTACGAGTGGTACGAGTGTACATAAGATACTTTATGAATTACGCATTCCAGGCCAAATAGGGAGAACCGTGCGACCAGCGTCATTTTTCTATTTTTTTTTTTTTTTGTAAATTCTTGTTTGTACGTTCTCAGGATGACGTGAGGAAACTTTGCGTACCGATTTCCAGATTTTTTCGAAAATTTATGTATGTTGAACGTTATCAATTTTTGTAAGACTTATACAGTAAGCTCTTGACCAAAATAAAACGAACATTTAAGGTCTTAGAAAAATTTCATATACTCCTTGACTTTAAGACCGATACATCAATGTAATCCCGAGATCTTCGAGTATTAGTAGATTCGCTGGATAAAAAAATGACTACTCGTAGCTCTGTTTCATTGAGGAAAGTTTGTTACGGGGCATAAATATCCGAATTCTTTCTCGATTCATCCCCATTCACACAATCTTCCCTGTACTTGAATCCAGTCGATACACATCATAAATATATGCACATATCGGTGTATTGTTTGCCAGCTCGAGAGTTATCGCACCCGCGCTTTCCGTCAACAAATGCTTGGGGGAATCGTGAGTCCAAGCCAGAGCCTCTCTCTCTCTCTCTAATTCATGTTACATGCAAGATAAAGGTTAACAGACTGCTCCCTCGGGAATTCACATGTCGAGATTTCAGAAACTTCAACACGACGCTATTTCTACGGCAACTACTCAACTCAGAGTGGGCCAAAGTGTACAATGCATCTACAGTGGATGAAAAGGTCTACCTGCTGAATCACTACATCACCACCTGTCTCGATACATATGCACCAACAATTAAAGTTAAACCTAAATCTGCACCGGCACCCTGGCTTACGGACGACATCAAGGCGATCATGAAAAATCGGGATAGAGCTCGCCGGGAATGGCGCAGACGGTGCACACATGCGAAGCACATCAGGTTCAAACAACTGCGAAATATTGCGCAGGACATGGTTAGGACAGCTGAGACTGAATACTATATTTGCATTTTCACCTCAAATCGTACTGCAGCTTCTACCTGGAACGAACTACGCAACTTAGGATTGATCAAGACAAAACAAACCGATCGCCGACTAGCCTGCGACGTGGACTTACTCAATACCCACTTTGTCACGTCAAGTACTGATCCATCGTACTTGCATCCCTCTGCCTACTATCTCGGCGAAAACGAATACAGTGACAACAAGTTCTACTTCAGAGATATTGATGAGGTGGTACTACTCGGTATTACGATCACCCGGACGCTCTCTTGGAGCCCTCACGTCAAAAATATAGCAAAACGCATAAACAGCTCGCTATACCGGTTAAAACTCTGTCGCAATTTACTACCCCAGACACTTCGGGTACAATTAATCGCAACCCTCATTTTCCCTTATCTTGACTATTGCTGCCTCACATACTATGATCTGACTAATGAATTAAGCGCTCTTCTTAGCCGTACATTAAATGCTTGTCTCCGCTTTGGACTGGACGTGCGCCGGGACGCGCATATTACCGAATCCTATCGGCTACTCGGCTGGCTAAAAACCGAAGGAAGACGACAATTTTTCCTAGGCTGCCTGACTTATAAGGTTCTCACCACAAATACTCCTAAGCACCTCCGTGACCGCCTGGCATACTACGGTGAAAATCAGAGAAGGGGAACCAGAATACAAACCGACTGGCTTCGACCTCCCACCTGCAGAACTGAATTTTATAAAAAGTCGTTCACCGGAGCAGCTCCAGAGTTTTGGAACAGTTTGCCACCCACAGTACGACGTGCTCCCTCCCTAACGGTGTACAAAAGGCTCCTATACGATTACCTCTTTTCACTAACGATTCATTAGTTGTCTCGACCACGTTCAAATAAATCACGTCTCAATGCCAGCCCCCTCCGTGCTCACGACGGATGGATCGAGTAGCTTGTCTTGGGCAATGGTTGAGGGCTTTACCTATCATCTGCAATATGGGCTTTTCGTTTCTTATCTCATATCATCTCATCTTATTTTAGTTTACATCTTTATTTTATATAATTCATTATTAATTACTATTTTATATAATTCATTATCAATTATAATTACCAATCAATTATTTTTATTGCTATCGTTATCATCGTTATTATTTACTATTTATTATATACCATGTATGATGTATATTGACGTACTTCCTTCTATTACGAATGTTTTTCTCTTTGTGGCTTACACTATTGATGTAATCATTATCTTTGACTATGTATCTGGTGAGCGCTTGAGGGGACCTGTCCCAGAGCGCAAAATAAATATCGCTATCTCTCTCTCCTCTCTCTCTCTCTCTCTCTCTCTCTCTCTCTCGCTCTCTCTCTCTCTCTCTCTCTCTCTCTCTCTCTCTCTCTCTCTCTCTCTCTCTCTCTCTCTCTCTCTCTCTCTCTCTCTCTCTCTCTCTCTCTCTCTCTCTCTCTCTCTCTCTCTCTCTCTCTCTCTCTCTCTCTCTCTCTCTCTCGCTCTTTCTTAATGATTTCTTCCTGTCCGTCTACCAACCATCATCGAACAACGTGGATATCGTAGTCGAAGCAGCGTACAGGGCACCTTTTGATGACTCCCGCTTCTTTTTTGATTTGATACGGCCTGAGCAAATAAACGGGGTGGTGCATGGTTTTGAGTTGCTCGCACAGGGGATGGATGACATCCCCATATCGCTTATACAACTGTCGTTACCTGCTGTACTTCCAATTGTGCTGAATATACTAAACTCATCGCTGCTCACATCGACTTTCCCAGCACTGTGGAAACATGCGGTAATCGTGCCTGTGGCTAAAACACCTCTACCAACCACACCAGCGGACTTTCGGCCAATCTCGCTCCTGCCAGCGCTCTCCAAGTGCCTCGAGCGCATTGTCGCTAAACAACTTACTACGTACCTCGAGAAAAACAACCTACTCGATAGTCACCAGTCTGGTTTCCGCAAGGGACACTCTACGCAGACGGCTATCCTCGGGTTGACTAACGCAATACGGGAGGGCATTGACATGCGAAATATAACGATCGTGGTCGCTCTCGATCTCAGCAAAGCCTTTGATCGGGTGGATCATTATCTGATGCTCACTAAACTGAGTCAGATTGGCTGCTCGGCCCAAGTGATTGCTTGGTTCAAAAGTTATCTTACAGGCAGAACGCAATCAGTGCGTGGTACAAATGGTCAATGCTCGTCCTCTGGCTCGGTGGCGTCGGGAGTCCCCCAAGGGTCAGTCCTCGGACCATTGTTGTTTATGATCTTCATACGAGACCTTCCGCGCGTTTTACAACACTCCAGTCATATGGCGTATGCAGATGACATTCAAATATACATACGCAGTCCGCCAACGGAACTAAACAGATGCATCGGATTGTTGAATGCTGACCTCGCTGCTGTATCCCGCTGGATAAAAACGAAGGGACTTACTCTAAACGCAGATAAAACCCAAGTAATGTTCGCATGCTCAGCTCGTTATCTTAACAGTATCGACGTATCTCTCCTTGATCCAATAAAAATAGAGGTCTCCCACCTCGTGATCACCGAGTCGTTGAAATGCCTGGGAGTTACCCTTACGCCAACACTATCGTGGGGTTCGCAAGTCTTGTCTATTCGGGGAAATATTTTTGGAACTCTCGCGCAATTGAAACGTAGCAGAAATATGCCATCGAGATCTCTCAGAATTCGGCTAATAGTATCCCTAGTGTTCCCGATAATGGATTATTGTTGTACGGTCTTAGTCGATGCCACAAACGAACAAAACTTAACTCTGAAACGCGCCATAAATGCATGCATTCGATTTATTTTCAACCTTCCACGCGATGCCCATATATCGGAATATTACCGCGTACTCGCTTGGCTCGAACCTGAAAATGGGCGCAAATACTTTCTTGGCTTACTTACGTTCGCGATACTGAAAAATGGAATACCTACGCACCTCAGAGACCTACTCACTTTCCGTAGGGAAACCTCAAATCGACTTACCAGAGGGTCTCCGTTAGAACTCGAGGTGCCCTATTCGAGAACTTCGATATATCAAGGTCCGTTCGGCATCAGCGCTGCGCGCTTTTGGAATAGTCTCCCTGAGACTGTCCGCTCGGCCTCATCCCAGCCTGTTTTTAAACGTCACCTCCTGTCTTACCTGCTCAACCTAGCCCGTCCGTGACTCCGCTAAATTGCGCTACTCTTGCGAATAATTGGTTTTTAAACGAGCACAAATATTGTTATTGATGACTCGTAGCTCGACTATGAGTTAATTGGGAGCCTAGTTCTTAAGATATCACATTGATCTGTAGTCAAAATATTTCTAGAAATCTCCATGTAATCCGTGATATTCGTCTGTAGAAAATTAGAAAATAAGAGATGATTTCCATTGTTTTAATTCGTGTTACTTCGATATTTTTAATTGATACTTTGTAAAACCTTGCTCTGCTGGGCTAACCCCCAGAGCAAAAATATACGATCAATCAATCAATCAATCAATCTCTCTTCATAGTTTCGATGACGTTGTTATAATAAAATTACACTGAGAAAAAATTATAGTTAACGTGACTATATTTTAACTATATTGTTGAGTGGAAAAAGGCCTCGAACACATTTTTATCGTTAGAGGAACATGTGCATTTATGGTACCAAAAACTTTAAATTGCAGTTCTACCGACAATCTCAGTGACTATACATCGATTGTAGTCTGAACTATACAGGTTTTACTATATTTTTGTAATAACGATCACGTATATATTAGGATAAAATCAACTTAACTATATTGTCATCAAGCTTGTAAGGAATAGTAATTTTCACTATATGATTCTCGTGCATCTTACAATATTAATATTCTTTGAATAATCATCTTATGTAATGAGATTCACCACAAACTATAACAATGTCGGTCATGCGTATGGAAGTAGCTTCGTACGTCCTGCTATACTAAATAGTCCCGAAAACTATATTTTAAAATGAGATTCACCATAAGCATTGTCAGTATCCCGTGTGAAAATGTTGATTTATAAATTAGCAATTAGGAATGATCGATGACCGAGTTTAAAACTGTTATTCCATTATTTTCGAAAATCCTGTAAATTTTGAAAAGAAAAAAGTCATTGACCGGGATTTGAACCCGCGATCCTCCGAAGTAAACGAATTCAGCACTTTCGATCCTTAAATAATCATTAAAAAAAAATTAAAGATTTTGAGATTTTTTTTTTTACGAGTGTTTCCGGCTTCGTGGTCCGGACGTTTTTCCGTCGAAATTAATTTTGAGCCTACCTGAGATTTTACCTGAGACCTACCTAACGACCTTCCTAACGACTGGCACGCTACCACTACGCTACTGATTCCTTATTATTTTCCTGTATTTAAATGACATTAGTCTACAAGTTCTAATGAAAAATCGCTGTCTCAACAGGCTGGATAGAATAGTGTGATATTCAGTAAAAAGGTGATATACAGTGAAAAAATGTATTCAATTGTTAATTAACAAATGGATTTGCTTACTAATAATTGTTATTGAGTCTTTTAATAATAATTGTTATTATGTTGTTTAATAATAATAATAATTATGTAATAATGATGATAATAATGGTTAACTAACAAATGGATAACACAAGAACTGTGGAATATTGAAAATGTGAACAGGACACGACAGGACAGGATGGTGTAGAAAAATTATAATATTCATGTAATCAATTTACTTAGTGAACCTTAGCTAACAATTAAATTTCTCAAGATCCATGTATAGTTTAAAAATGAAAATTGTTATTTATCAATGAAATGTTATTTTTTCCTTTCGAGTTCACGCAATCTCCAAGTATGATCATTTTCAGCTGAATTATTTCGCTGAGCTATTGGCCTTGAAAATGTGTAACGCGGCGATATTTTTTGTCCACTATCCGCATCTGACTCTCACGTACAGATGTCACTATCGCTCTTTCTCTTTCGTTGCTTGCCTCTCGCCCTCCAACCTTGCCCAGTCGTTCTTTCTTTCTCTCCACGCGCGAAGTTTTTGCGATTGCTACTTTGTTGCTTATTCATACATATGTACACGCATAAACTTGTTACAACACGTTACAACTTGTTACAAGTTAAACGTTATGTAGTAACAATGCTTTGTACCCCAAAGATTAATCCACGTTGGTTAGATTTTCACTTTTATACACTTTTGTGATTAAATTTCATTCTACCATTTCAAATACATAAAAAATTATTAAAATTTTCGAATTTTTTATTTCTTCTGAGTTATCCGAGTTTTCGCTTATTCAAGGTACCTCCTCCCCACATTATCTCGGATAAACGAGGTTTTATTGTATATCATAGGTGTATATAGGAATAGCCACGGCTTATCTCACAAAAAAATACTCTCTTCAATTATTAAAAAAATAATTGGGATTAAAAAAAAAAATTGTAATTAATTTTACATTTTTATAAATTAAATTAATATTTTTAAAAATTTTTTTCAAATTTTTTGGTAAATGGCATGGTACTAACTATACAGAAGTAGAACGTTACATTATAACGATATCGTTACTGTTACAAGATTCATAATAGTTCGGTATATCATTTCAATGCTCGAGTCTCATGAACTATATATGTATAAGTAATGGCTAATCGAAACAACAGTTCTTGTGTGCATGACTATATTAATATTGTTCACTTATTCACAGTGAATATAGTTAACCGTACACAGAAGAATGGTATAATGGTCATGTACACTATAAAATTATGTATTGTTCTTATTATAAAACTATAGTAAACCGTATGGTCCCAACTATAGCAGAAATAGTGTGTTTTATTATGAGAGTATGGTTACGGTAACCATAATTTAAAATTCTCTTTACTGCGCATGCGTTCACTATGCAACTTGAGTTCCTTGGACTACTGACATATAGTCAAATGAAATGATACTATATAGATAGTAATCATGACAATTTGCATATAGTGTATTCATTGAATTGAAAATATAGTTACTCATACTATAAATACATTGAAAATAGACTACGATTACACCGACTATACGAATATAGTGCCTGGGATAATAATATTGTTCTACGCACTATAATTATGTTCACTGCTATCGTTTTTTTTCTTACGATGCCATATCGTTAGGATAACCTCACACTTTTCTCTCAATGTATGTTCTCTCTCTCTCTCTCTCTCTCTCTCTCTCTCTCTCTCTCTCTCTCTCTCTCTCTCTCTCTCTCTCTCTCTTCATAGTTTCGATGGCATTGTTAGCCTTGACGCATTCTAAATCGGATTTAGGACGCAAGTCTATCAGTACTGCTGCAGCTAAAAGTACATCTATATATGCATCTATTTTGCATGCAGGGACTATATGCAAGTTTCTAGATATATCTCACTATACATGCGTATAATATAATTGTTACAAACTATACGTCCAATACAGTAATGATTTACAGTAATGCTGCCTAGAAGAGTGTGATGGATTATCGAGTAATTTTTTTTCCATCGTGTTTCCTCTTAGATTTTTACATCCCTTTTCGTTTGTTCCCATTTCCATTTAATTCCTTGAGACCCCCCCAGATAGTATTGTCCGTAACTACTCTCTCTTGATGCACTGCTGCATGCTGCATCGCATTTGCACGAGAGGACAGGGAAACTACGAAAAACCTGGCCTATCCAAGCAGCTATACGTTTTAATGGGTTTCAGTTGCGCATTCCTTGGGAATACACATATCATGGAAAATACAGAAAAACTACCTCGCAGTCAGTAATCGGCGTACAAGCTAGCGGTCACCCATCTCAGTACTAAGTAAGACCAATACTGCCAAATTTCGCAGATCAGCCTCAAAGAGTAAAGAAAGAAAGAGAGACCTCTATAAGAGTGAAATTACCTATTAAATTGACACCGATAAACGAACTCGAATCGAATCACCCATTTTCCCTTCCCAAGTGGGCCAAGGGTTAAATCCCAATAGCGAGACTCAACGGCCATTCGATATGACTTCACGACTCAATGTCGTGTTAACCCATTAACGGATCATCGCAGACATCTATTTATAGGCCTCGCGAGAGTCAAAAGCGGTGCATGTTCTGTATGTTGGCTATCGGGAGAATGACAATCATATAGCCTATACTTGTTGAACGAGAGAAGAAATTGTTAACCTCGCGTTCGATCTTTGTTCCACTGCCCACCCCTCCGGCACGAGTGACCGCACATATTCGCCCGGAAATGCAATTCCGTAACGAGCAGCAATCGCTTGAACCTTGGATGATTTAGGTGGCTAGCGTGTTACTCATAAGCGAAAATTTTTGGGTCAATGTTAACCACATTAACAAAAAACAAAAACAAAAATTAATTCCTTTTTCATTTGATTTTAGAAAAATTTTATCAGATGTACTTCCCTAAAACAATATACATATTTGCGATTAATTTTTCGCAAAAATTATACTTCTTATTCAAGTAAATCATTCAAAAAGATTGTTCTTTTTTTGTTCGTGAAAAAATTGTAAATTTATTGAATTTAAATTACGCCTATTCCTCGATCGAAGGCAACGCATTATGGTGTTACAATATGAAACATGAAAAATTTCTCGACCTTGTCATTCTCGACGCCGATTTTAATGAATCTTCCAAAATTCATTGGGTCCCAATTTATCGCCTGATGTATATAAGATTCACAAACGCCCGATAAATCGTATATGAACACACGGGTATGTATAATATATGTAGATTTATGTACGTATGGACACACACATATTGTCGTGGGCATAACAAAAAACATACCTCTGAGAGATAAAAATGTTCGGAATTTAGGCACTGGGATTGGATGTTGTCGTAGTCGACGTGGAAAAAAATAGATATTTCACAAGCAATAGAATCGGAAGAATCTTTTATAATAGTCATTTTGCGAACGAGAAACGGTTCGGTCGTTCTCTATATATGTGCGGATCATGAATTTTTCTGTTTCCTATTAGAGCTTGGTTTGAAAAAAAATGAAAATAAATTGATGACAAATTCAACGTTTTTTAATTTTTTTTATTTTGCTCTTTACACGGGTTACAAATGAAAAGTTAAATAAAACACTTAGTTCAGTCAAATGGTGAAACTCCTTGCATAAAGTATCGTGAAACTTCGGGGGGAATATGCATGCATTTTTACAACTTAATGAATACGTTGAAATGGGTCAGTTCAACTGTCCCAGGGGACGACGAGCGGTCTGCACATGAAGATACGAGTCTTTTGCAACGACTGTTGGGAGAGTGAGTTTTATCGTGCCATTGATGGCATAAAAATCGTACTGATAAGACAGGAAAATTTTTTTTTTACAAAGTTAAGGAATAAAATAGTCCATAAGCATGTAAGTAGGGCATTCGAGGCCATATATGGCCTGGTCCACGACTCGCACCATTACATTTTTTGTTTCCGATAACAGGAAAAGACACCTCTCTCCTATTTTTAGATTTTTTTGAAAATTTCTTCAGACATTATTATTGCCGAAAGTGAAAAATGATTCAAAATCGTTTAACAATGGCAAGGCTATCATGCTATTATAATGGCAGTGCTAATAAAAAATATATATTGTTCATTGTGTATAAAGGTATTTTGAATTACTATTTTTTCAGTTGATGTATTCCGACTGTTCACATCCTCGATTCTTTTACCAAATTTTTCAAAATAGATTTTTTTTTTACCTCGTTATATGCAAATACGTCGGCGCTTGAGCCCACGCATAAAAATGTTTTTATTTTAATTACTTCGTGTCTAAAAGCGGCCACGCATCTCTTGATAGTGCTCGCTATGAGTCTTGGATGAATAAAAAATTATTCTCAAAATAAAAAAAAAACGCTACAATTTTTCACTCTCGAAATTTCAATTAAATGAGTCCCGAGAGAGAGAAAGAGAGAGAGAGAGAGAGAGAGAGAGAGAGAGAGAGAGAGAGAGAAGCGAGAGAAGCGAGAGAGGGAGAGCTTTCATCGTGCAAAAAAAGCTCAAAGCTCAAGGACAGCGCGTTCTCCCCCGCATCATAGAGAGCCGCTAATTGGACGCGAAAAAAGCGCTAAAACGGAATAAAAAGAACAAAAAAATGTCTCGACTATGTAAAATCAAACTCTCGTAAGAAAACTCGTGAAGGCTCTTTCACTGTAAATTCGTCGTAGCCTCAAGTTGTGCTCTCCGTATCGCCGTGTCCTGTTAAAAGGTCATGGTATTTTCCAAGAGTTGTTGTCGTAAAATGAATGGAGGCACATTTACGGCGTAGTAATGATGGTGTTAATGTTAATTCGATTAAAACAATTCCTTCTATTTTTGTGAGTGTGTACATTTTTGCTTTGTGTGTGTGTGTGTGTGTTGGTGTGTTTGATTGTATGATACATGTTGATGAATGAGTAGAAGGCTTGTATGTTTAAAAAGTTATATCAAATTTCCCTTTATGGTAAAGAGAACAAAACGAAATAAGAGAAGTGAAAGGGTTTATATATTTCCAAGTATCGCAAAAAAGTCCTGTCAGTGCGATTTCAAAAAAAGTGAAATTTTATAATTTCGACTATCGCAGAAAGTTCTTTATCAAGATTTCAAGGAATTAAATATGTATATATTTATTTTGAAACGACCGGTATGTTATCTTTGAACGAGTTATTTTGAATGAGGTAGGAAAGGGAAAAAACCGGAGAGGTGGGTTTTTTTTTTCTTTCTAAAAATGATTGCATTGATGTCCACGTATTCGGCAGAGCATCCACAAAATGTGCTGCACCAAAATGGCATTTATTCAATACCAGTTTGAAGGCGAGTATTCGTCACCGGGAAAAGTCCGCGTTTTCGGCAGAGACTGATTCTGAATTATGCAAATTTGCTCGTATATAAGAGGACGCTCGGGAGCTACGTCGAAGACGCGAGACCTCGCGACTCGTCGTCCTCTCTCGGAGTGTCCGCGCGGCTCCGCGAGCGCGCTCTCCTATTTGAAAGTTTAAAAGCGCGCGGAGAGTTGGCGTAACTTCTCGAGAATGTTACCGAGCCTTCCGAGAATGTGACGCGACTTCTCGGAAGCGCGTCGAGAGCGCAATTTGCTTGTTATAATTAACGAGTAATTAGGGGGGGGGGATTATTAAGGGGGATTATTATTAATTTTGTCAGGAGTAAAAAAGGGTCAAACCCTCACGAAGGTACGAGCCTATAGGCTGCGTACAACATTGTAACGAAATGAAGAAAGTCTGAGTATTTTTTTTCTCCCGCGTAATTGAAATTTTATATGCTTCTCATTTCAACTGCGATTAATCCCAGGCGGTGGTTTCAAAGGGCGGAAATGTATAAAGTTTAACGGCGCGTTTCTCCGCAGGGTTGTATCTTGTGTATGGATGGAAGAAACCATTCAATGCTGGGGGGGTGGGGGGAGGGGGCCTTAAAAGAATTCTGAAAAGCAGGTGGCGTAATTCGTTTAGCGCAGAAGAGTTGCGGAATAATTGCTCGGGCACAGGTAAATAGGATTAGAAATTGAATCTGAATTGTATATGTGACACGGAACGGCTTTTATTATTCACTCGTTACATGCGGCTTTTCGCTAGCGTTCCGCCAGGTGGCTTCGAGGGAGATATCTCTCGCAAGAGGAACATTGCTGAAGCGCTCATAAGATACTTCTGCTAACATCCGTTCCGAATTTTCCGTCATCCATGCATCCATGCAGCATTTGTTTTCTCAGCTATCCACGTGAAAATACGTAACTTGAATTACACAATTGCTAAAAAAGTACACGATTGATAATTTTTTTTTGGTATTTAATAATTACCCTCTTAGTAATTTTACGAAAACTCATTAGTTTCAGAGTAAGACTACCCCTTATAATAAATATGGTCGTTTTTTTCAAAAAGTTGAAATCGTTGCAAAAAAAAATCGTAAAAAATTTTCTAAAAAATAAAATTGAAGGTTGTACTCCCCGCTTCAAGTTTTTCACGGAAAAAAAGTTGAAAAATTTTTTTTACGAGATATGCGGGAAAATTTCCACCCTCCAAAAAAAGCTTGAAAATGACCATCTTTCAAAGTGCGTACCGGGCTAAAAAAAATCGCAAAAATTTTTCCAAAAAAGTTAAATGAAGCTAAATATGTCCTTTTTAGAACGCCGCTTGGGAAATTGAGATATCTTCATTTTTCAAAGAACGATACAACTTCTTGTGTGGCTCGGATCTGGAGCGAGTGTCCCCATACTTATGGACGGTAGTGTATGCCCAATTAAAAAGGTCACTAACTATTTCGAACATTGTTCGAAATTTGGCATGAATATCTCGATTTTTTCCCCACGTGAAAAGCTTCCTCTTATTTTGGAGAATCGTACACATTTCACGTAATCGCAAATTTCATTAACACTTTTAAAGCAATTATATATAGATATGCATATACATGATACATAATATAGTATTTTCTGTACCTGTTCGATGCAAATCTGAACGTCACACGGTCTAATTGCCGTTACTTCCGGTAGACAAGCTCGTCCTAGCAAAGTATAAACACGAACACAATACGATCGACGCGACAGAGCCTCTCTGTCTGCAACTGATTCAATTTCGAGTACGTAAATACACACCGAGTACCGGCGTTCATCGCGGTCAATGAACCCAAAGAGATACTCAATGTGTGTTTGATCTAGCACGTTACCCAATATAGTCCGGGAGCCAGCAACGGGTTAGGTTACAGCATAGAACATCAAGCTAGAACTTTTACAATTAGTCCCTTGCAACGTAGAGACAAGAGAATGCATACCAAACCCGCTAAACGTAATTTTTCCTGAACGGAACAAAATAAACGGGAACGAAAAACTGAACCAAAAAAAAAGGGGACGCCGGCGTGTCGGATGGCGAGAATGGTGACGGTTTATAGACCAGGCAATAGAGATTTTTTCGTGATAAAAATGGTAGAAGAAAACGGCGAGTGTGGGGGTGCGTGGGGTGGTCCGTGGATGTTTCGTGATATGTTTTCGACTACCAAATATGATTACTTTTTTTTTAATTTCCAAAAAACACCAAAAAAACGGTGTTTTTTTAGTTTTTTGCTTGTAAAATCTGAACCAATGGTGCTATGCTGATACATTCAACATACGAATTGTAGAGAATGAAAAGACGAAGAAAATGAGCGCTGGTGCAACTCAATCGGGTCATTATTACCGGAGAAAAATCGGAAAAACCGGAAAAATCAGCGTTTTTTCAAAAATTCATAACTCCGCCATTTTCAAAGTTGTAGCGCTGGCTTTTCGGGTGAAAGTAGTGGTTGATAGGTACTTTGAGTGTGCACAACCCGGACGTTGCCGGATAAATAGTTTTTGCGTAATTGCGATTTGAATTATTTTGGGCACTATTTTGCGGAAAGGCTGGATGCGTCGGAAGTTGTCCGATTTTAATTTTCAAAACGGATTTTGAAAGAAGAAGTAAAGCACTACAAAACGTCAATCTTGATTTTTCGTTAAAATGTTGCAAAATAGGTGAAAAACACGTGCAAACGTGACCAAAACCGGCCGAGCGCTCGATCGCGGTCGAGTAGTGGGGGGAGCCGGCCGACGCGGGGAAGTGCGTATATATAGTAATACAAGCGCGCTGCGGCCGGGCGCGAATCTTTACATTCGATTATCTCAGCAACTACTGCAGCTACCTTTACGTTTTTTTTTTTTATTTGGGGGTAAATTAACCCGTTGAAACTGATACTTCACTCGGTTTGCCTCAATATTCACTAGAAAAGCTGCTTTTGGCTACATATCCGTACATTAATATGAAATTAGGAAAAAGCGGTGGAATACATGCATACTGCCAGGAAACTTATTAATTGAAGTGCAGTGGATTTTTTGGAAATTTTTATATTCTTATTTCATGTTCAAAATTACAATTCTTATATACTAACTGAATAATTATTTGTGAAATTACACGATTCTCGGTCGTTTCGCTGGCCTATGGCAAACTCTATTTCATCAATATCTTCATTAGGCATTTCAATATTTCCGAAAATATCGATTTCTGAGACGTCATCGTCTTCTTCATTGTCCGACGCAATCGGATGATAGATATTTTCCAAATTTTGGCACGTATTTTCGTGACAGTGCAAAGTCAAAGTTAAAAGTAAATTTTCTTTAGAAACATTACCGCCAACAGAAGGAGCAGCGAAGCAGCATGCTTTCCGGGTTTTCTACCAGCTAGAGCTGTGGTTAGGGAACACGAATCTGGAAGTAACTGATTGGGGGTGGCAAGTGAGACAAAAACAGTTAATGCCTATAGGAAGTACAGATCCACCGATCCCCCAAAAGTTACTTGCCCAGATTTCGTGTTCCTGCAGCAAAAAAGGGTGCATAGATGGTTCGTGCAGTTGCAAAAACTCTCTGTGCACACTGTCACGAAAATACGTGCCAAAATTTGGAAAATATCTATCATCCGATTGCGTCGGACAATGAAGAAGACGATGACGTCTCAGAAATCGATATTTTCGGAAATATTGAAACGCCTAATGAAGATATTGATGAAATAGAGTTTGCCATAGGCCAGCGAAACGACCGAGAATCGTGTAATTTCACAAATAATTATTCAGTTAGTATATAAGAATTGTAATTTTGAACATGAAATAAGAATATAAAAATTTCCAAAAAATCCACTGCACTTCAATTAATAAGTTTCCTGGCAGTATGCATGTATTCCACCGCTTTTTCCTAATTTCATATTAATGTACGGATATGTAGCCAAAAGCAGCTTTTCTAGTGAATATTGAGGCAAACCGAGTGAAGTATCAGTTTCAACGGGTTAATTTACCCCCAAATAAAAAAAAAAAACGTAAAGGTAGCTGCAGTAGTTGCTGAGATAATCGAATGTAAAGATTCGCGCCCGGCCGCAGCGCGCTTGTATTACTATATATACGCACTTCCCCGCGTCGGCCGGCTCCCCCCACTACTCGACCGCGATCGAGCGCTCGGCCGGTTTTGGTCACGTTTGCACGTGTTTTTCACCTATTTTGCAACATTTTAACGAAAAATCAAGATTGACGTTTTGTAGTGCTTTACTTCTTCTTTCAAAATCCGTTTTGAAAATTAAAATCGGACAACTTCCGACGCATCCAGCCCTTCCGCAAAATAGTGCCCAAAATAATTCAAATCGCAATTACGCAAAAACTATTTATCCGGCAACGTCCGGGTTGTGCACACTCAAAGTACCTATCAACCACTACTTTCACCCGAAAAGCCAGCGCTACAACTTTGAAAATGGCGGAGTTATGAATTTTTGAAAAAACGCTGATTTTTCCGGTTTTTCCGATTTTTCTCCGGTAATAATGACCCGATTGAGTTGCACTAGCGCTCATTTTCTTTGTCTTTTCATTCTCTACAATTCATATGTTGAATGTATCAGCATAGCACCGTTGGTTCAGATTTTACAAGCAAAAAACTAAAAAAACACCGTTTTTTTGGTGTTTTTTGGAAATTAAAAAAAAAGTAATCATATTTGGTAGTCGAAAACATATCATGAATCATCCACGGACCACCCCACGCACCCCCACACTCGCCGTTTTCTTCTACCACTTTTGTCACAGAATGACTCTTTATCTGCTCTATTGCCTGGTCTATTACTCGATTCGCTCAGGATGTAGGTTGTGGTGAGAGGGCGGGGACGGCTAGCCAACTCTCGAGTGCCTTCGAAAACGTACTCTGAAATAATAGAACTCAACACAGAAAAATACGGTATGGGGCCTTGGTTCAGGCAAATTTATTCAATTACTTTCGATAGCGTACAAGAAAAATCCGATCCTTTACCAAAAGCACACACAAAATAACTCACGACGAAATTAACGAGAACTGATGAACGAAGCGATAGCGAAGGAAAGGAAAAGACACGTGGTGACGAGAACAGGGACAGAATCGATAGCATAACGGGAGCTCTCAGAGCGGTGAACCACTCTGGTCGAGGGACGCGCAGCAAGTCTCTTTGAATAGATCACTCGATCGAAAAAGGTAACGTGGGAAGAGGGGACGATTACGCGCACGCGTAATTAGATTCCAAGCCCACTCTTCTCCTCACATCACACATGCAATAAATTCTATCACAGACAGGAACCTGAGGGAAAATTAGAGCGATAGCACGAAACTCGAACGACGAAATATCGCTGACCAATCGATAACTGAAAAATGCCAAGGTGTTATGGCGTGGGGGTTACTCTTTACTTCGGGGATCGTCCTCTGAGGGGTATCCTTCGGATATGGGGGAGATCCAGAACTACCTAAAACTAAGCCTAACGATAGCGATGCGATCGGGCAATCCGTGGCGGCTGGGGGGATCGCAAGCCCCGCCGACAACGGCCTTCCATACGTAAACGGAACTCAAACGTAACCGTCCTTCTCCCCTCCATACCATACACATGAAGCGTCGAGGTTTCCACTCGATCCTCTATACTCCCCTCGATTACTCTCCCAAGAAAGGCCGAATATACCAGGTGGCTCGTTATTTTGGCCCGATCTCACGGTAACTCGGTGTCCTTTCTGTGATTGACCCCTTAAAACAGACTTGAAAACTGAAACGTACGATAACGCGAAAACTGAGGCAAACGATAACGAATCCATACTCTGAATATTAAAATTAACCGAATTATTAGCATATTTTCTCGTAACCGGAGGTCGGAACGACCTGTGACGCTAATACGCAAGAATTGCGTCACAATATATACATGTACCTCATGATATTACATATAATAAAATCCGCGTCAATTTGATTTTTATGAATAATAAAAATTGAAAAACATATATATATGTATATAATATAAGCAAGTCTACCAATTATAGACGTCGGATCCGGCCTCACCCTCTCGGATTTTTTTGTAACTTTACTAGCTGAAGATCTACATCAAAAAACGAGTTCTAAATTTTTTTCTTTCCTCTCTTATTTTCGCTGTTATTATATGGGGTATTTTGTGATTTTTTTCAATCTTTTTGTTTTTTTATTCATTTTTCGCACAACTTTAACAGCACAAAAAATACATATAAAATATAGGTTTTCTATGTAAAAAAAGCTCAGCTTTTCGAAAAAAATATTGATTTTTCAGTTATCATTGTGCAAAGCCGTTAAAATCAAATTTTAAACCTAAAAAAACGTTTTTCTGCCCTTGCCCAAATTTGGAAAAAAATTCAATATTTTTTTCGAAAAGCTGAAAAAATGTTACGTTAAATGTGTAATGTTTAAGATGGGCTCCCATAAACACACGAGAAATGAATTAATTAACAAAAGTTGAAGAAAATTTTCAATTTTATTGAAAATCAATTTTGTGCATTGAATAATTTTTTTTCCTTCTTTTTCTTTATTTATTTATTTTTTATTTCATATATTTTATGTTATAATTTAAAAAGTATGAGAATTAGATTTAAAAACTATAGTTATTGAAGATGATGGGGAAGTAGATACTGTTTTGGTTGCGATTAAACCTGCATTATTGGGAATAGGTGAAAAAAGTGCAGTGATTGAGTCCCTTTGACTGTTTTTGATTGCGAAGCTCGAGAATCTAGTTTTGATCCCAAGTTTAAATACCCAGTATTTTCAATGAATTCGAAATGAATATTTTGCAACGATTTCTTCGCCCATTTGAATAAATCGTTTGTTGTGAGAATTTGAGCTGTGGTTCCCATTTGTAGTGAGGCTTTTCTAGCTAATCTTTTCACTGATCCTGAAATCGTTGCAAAATGTTCATTTTGAATTCATTGAAAACATAAACATTGTCGATGCTCCTAGATCCGCCTCTTCGAGAAAAAAAAACAATACGAGTTTGTTAAATTAAAATTTGTTCCCCATATATCAATTAATGGATACTCAGTGAATTTCATAATTTTTTAATTATTTTACTTTTATTAATTAATTAAAATAATGTTTGTTCGTTTGTTTTCGTTTCACGATCAAAATCCCTAAGTTTCATACTTTTTTTGACTCACATATCTCTGTCGGAATCTTTTTTCATGAATTAAAAAATTGAAGTATAGATTACAAATTAGATTAAAAAAAGCAATTAAAAAATAATCATCATAGCTATGAAAATTGTTAATAACTAAATCGTATACAGAGATAAATTTATTTTTCTTCGTCCAAAGTACACTTTGCCTCGAGTCATAGCTCTTAATGAACTCCGAGAGGGTCAATCTCATTGGTGATAAGAAAAAAAAAATTCCTTTCCATATTGAACAAGCGATTGTGCGATTCGAAAAACTTTTTTTCGTAATTGTGAAAACACCGCTCAGTGATCTGTAGGGGTATGATTCTTGCTTCGGGTGGAAAAGTATTTTTTCGTCTTTTTTTTACCTTCTCATCGGCAAATATGTGAGAACGATTTTTTTTTTTTCATGTTTCAAATTCGCAAAGAACAATTACAATTTTCGCGCATCAACGAGTGCTCTACTATCGCGATTTAGCGCAGTGAAAGAGATGTATAAAGGCCGCGAGAATGTCGAGGCAAAATCTCGTTGCAAAGGCAAGGTGAACGAGTGAGAGACTCGCGAGATGAGAAAAACGCGATTTTCTCGCGTCAGAGGTCACTGACCCTGCGATTAATCTCACACGGACACACGTTTGTTCGCGGGTGTGCGTTACGGAATTGCTCAGGTTAATTGCGTAATGACTTTTGTATACCGTTTAATTGCGTAATGACGTTTGTATACCGTTTTATCACACCTACGACTTTTATATACATGTATACAGAGTCCTCACAACGGTAAAAGAACTTTTGCATTGACATATCTGTCTCGGAGTCTCACGGATTATAACCATTAAAAAAATTGTTAATCGAATTCTATGTGCGTGAGTTCACGCAAACTGCTTTTGAAAAAAAAAACGTTGGTAACAACCTTTAATCCCTACTGATTTAAACAATGATGTATGAATGTTTTTTTTCTATAACACATGTATACAAAATTCGTGTTTTTCCCCTGTGGCTTTTAGCCCGTTTCAGAAGCGATAAAAACACTCCTTTTCTATGCATGTGTGTATAAAATCTCGTATGCGCCACGGGAAGGAAAAAAGCGTTTTTTTGTTAAGCGCCGATGTATGCAGAACGAGTTGTAAGTCGAGGGCGCCGAAGACGCCCGAGACTGAAGACGAGTTCTGCAAACATCGCCGCTCGACAAAAAACGCCTAATACTTTATTCCCTAGGTGCATAATAAACTATTTTTCTCCCATTGAATAAATTAGTCTGCCATGGTGAAATATTTCACGCGGAAGTGCACTTGGATCGCGTGAAAATCTCGCGAGATTTCCATTTGAAAAGCGACAAAGTGGAAAGTTGATTATTTATTTATTTTTCGTAGGGTCAATTGAAAGGGAAGTCGATTATTCTTTTTGAAACATCGACTTTTAAACTTTGCCTCCTCATGAAGGAAGCTCTATCTTCGTGGACAAAAAAAACTTCTACCTTCCTATGCCAGAGTGCTCGAAATTTTTGCAAATAGCGAGAAAATGATGGGAAAAAATCTGGGATTCAATATTTATTCAATATTTATATGAAATGCTTCGATTTTTCAAATATTTTTCTTGCTCATCGTGGTATGAAATTTTTTAAAATAATGCTGCGCTATGAGCTTGTCCGATTTTGCCAAAAATTAATTTAATACATATATTTTTCAAATATCCACGTGCAATCGATGATTATTATAGAGGATTGTGAAATTGATTTTTCGTTTACAGGCCCAATACCGTATCCGCGGAGGAAGGGATGCTCACCGGTGGTCTTGGCTCTAAATTAAAATGTCCGACCCCGATATCGAGGCTGAGGGTCGAGAAGATCGAGGGTGGCCTGATGGTCGCGGGTGTCGTGATCGCCGCCAATTGTCAAATCGCCCTGCCAGCCTTCGGCTTTCTATTCATGCTTGTTGGTGCTGTGCTAACTGGTAAGTAAAAGATTTTCAAATTTTTTTGATGTATAAAAATTACGATGATACCGATGGCAATGATAATTGAGCGGACAACGTGAGATCTGCTGTTTCAACTCATTATTTCGGTATTCTGAGTCTTAAAAACGAAATTAATGATCAAAGGAAACGAGAAGTTCCCATCTCCGAGTAACTTTGTTTCTCGAACCGCGTATTCACAATAAATATGCATCCAAATCGAACGAAAAGTTGCCAAAATCGAGTCTTCGAATGTCCATGAAGCATCACGAAAAAAAGAAAATGTACGCGATACAACTTTCAGCCGCAGAAATATATTTATTATGAATAAAATATTATATTCATCGTATATATTTAACATATATCTTGAGCATATAACCAAATATGAGTCCTATAAACATTTTTTTGCCGGAATAAATGTCATAAAAATCTATTTTCACAAATACATATTTTTCTCTGAAGATTAATCCACTCTTGTAATTTGCACTTGGCTCATTTACAATATTACGCTGTATTAAACATTCAATGATACTGCAAAGTAAATATACCATTCAGAAAATAGAACATGCTCGAATGCTTTGCCCTGTTTAGAATATGCAAATTACTGCGAGTACGCACATTGTGAGAGTATCAAGTCTCCACACGCTGCGTGTATTCCACCGAAATGCATTAAATTATGCAAAGCCCCTTCTATGCGATTCAGCACTAGAAGTGATTTTGGAATAGTATAGTTTGGTCAATGAAAACTACGTGTTATTTAAATATATATAATATAAATCAAAAATACATATATCGACTGCTATACTGCTAATCGACTACTATCCGCTAATTGACTGCTATCAGACACCACTTTAATTCATAAATAGTGTATTTTCGCCCTTTTGATTCTCAGGAGTCGATATATACTACAGCACACATACAACACTGTATAACAGCACACATATAAATAGTACATATTATATGATGGCTCTATATAATCCTTGTTCCCTTCATGTCGCAAAGCGCTTCGGAGCATTTTTTTTTGTTTGTTTGACGAGAACGAGAGCTCATCTCCAGCATTTTTTTCCCACGAAAATTTTTTCCGGAATTGGAAAAGATCATATAACAAAAAAGAACAAAAAAACGCGTTCAGAGGATTCTAACACACATGCGTTATTCAGCTTACCCACGCAGGGAATTCATAAATATCCATAGGTGCTCCAGGTGAAGTAAAACGATTTTTTGAGCGATTTTGAGAAGTCATCTCGGTTGGGAGGATTGACGTCAAATAAATAATTGAGACCTCAAAGACTTGAATTTTACAAATTTTGCGAAAATCAAAGCAACCTTTTGCGAATCAGAGATGACGGCTAGGAGAAGGGTTACCGGTTTTTCCTTCGCGTGAATTTCCCCATAAATATTGCTACAGGAAAATAAAACCCTTTCCTCTACGTCAACGCTCGACTCGACTCCTCGGGTCCTATCGTACCGAGACCCCTAGATTATACATTAAGGCGATACCACTGTAAGGATTTGCCGAGACAAGACTCCTCACACTGCTGGAAATAAGAAGCACGTGTCAATCGATTGGTCATCGATGACGCGTGCGCATTAGAAATTACATCTAACGAGCGACGAGCGAGCCGAAAGACGACACTTCGCTCACGTCTTTTGTAAGAGCCAGGTCAGTTCCCGAGGAGTTTTGTCGCGGAAAATATAAAGAATATTAATATTAGTCGAACTACTGTGAATTTTGTCGAATCTTTCGA